>JAULAV010000063.1:84213-471749 GCA_030789695.1 Scilla litardierei | reverse complement strand
CTTTCATCTCTGGTGGTAGTTTAAACCCATCAGGAAGTCTCATATAGATATTTTTATCTATATCGCCATATAGATATGCAGTCACAACGTCCATGAGCTGCATTTCTAGGCCTTCCAGAGAAGTTAGGCTTATTAAAAATCGGAATGTGATCGAATCCATGACCGGGGAATATGTATCTTCGTAATCAATTCCCAGTCTTTGGGAAAAACCCTAGGCTACAAGGCGTGCCTTGTAGCGAACGATCACATTATTTTCATTTCTTTTTCTTATGAAAACCCACTTATATTCCACAAGCTTTACACCTACTGGTGTTTGGACTACTGGTCCAAAGAATTTGCGTTTTAAGAGTGAGTCCAGCTCTACTCTTATTGCCTCGTCCCACTTTGGCCAGTCATCTCTGCGTTTACATTCCGCTAGAGATCGTGGTTCGACGTCATCGTCATATTCAGTGACGTGAACGTCAATATCGAACGCAAAATCGTCGACGACGACTGTGCTTTGTCTGTCCAATACCTCTCCAGTACGTACAAAATTTAATGATGTTTCTCCTATTGTTTCCTCTGCAGGGGAAATAAGGAGAGGAGAAGTAGCTGGTCTGAGCTCAGCATCCTGTGGAGGGATAATCATATTATCTCCAGGAGTCTTCCTCTTTCGAGGAACTTTATCTTTTGAACCTGGTGGGCGTCCTCTTTTCAATTGAGGTACAGCCAATTCTGCTGCTGGTGGATTGCATCCATCTATGTGGATGTCAATCCTAGCTGGCGTATTAGCAGCAGGGACGTGTGAACAGACAATCTTCTGGGTATCCGTGAACTTATTCGGCAAAAGATGTACTGTATTCTGAATGTGAAGGATCTTCAGGATCTCATCTTCACACAGATTAGTACGCGGATCATATAGGGACAAAGACATCTGGTCCCAACTAATGGTCTCAGTAGCTTCAGGCTTCTTAGAATGTGTGCCTAGTTTAGGAAAAATTTTCTCATCAAATTCACAGTCAACAAAACGTGCCTTGAATGCGTCCCCCGTGAGGGGTTCAAGGTATTTGATAATAGAGGGCGAATCACACCCAATATAGATACCTAGACGAAGCTGAGGACCCATTTTGGTCCTCTGAGATGGTGCTATTGGAACATATACCGCACAACCAAACACTCTCAAATGAGAGATATCCGGAGGTGCGCCATATGCAAGTTGCACCGGGGATAATGTATGACCCCCAGAGGGTCTTATCCTAATAAGTGATGCTGCATGTAAAATAGCATGCCCCAAGCATCCACATGCAACTGGAATGCATAAGCAATGGACGTGCAATCCATTGGAGTCTCTTTATAAGGGACTCAGCTAATCCGTTCTGGGTGTGAACATGTGCTACAGGATGTTCTACTTCAATACCTGTTGCCCGGTAATAGTCTTCGAAGACTTGTGAAGTAAATTCGCCCGCATTATCAAGACGTAGTTTCTTGATATGGTTATCGGGGAAATGAGCCCGCAACCTTATTATTTGTGCCAATAGATTTGGAAAAGCTAGGTTGCAGGTGGACAAGAGGCACACATAAGACCATTTAGTTGATGCATCAATCAGTACCATGAAGTACCGAAATGGGCCACTTGCGGGGTGAATAGGCCCGCAAATGTCACTATGAATTCTCTCAAGGAAGCCAGGAGACTCTAATCCCACTTTCAGGAGGGAGGGTCTCGTTATAAGTTTTTCCTTAAAACAAGGGGGACAAGGAAATTCACCCTTATGAAGAATCTTCAGGTTCTTCAATTTATGTCCACGTGATTCAGTAATGATGCGTCGCATCATTGCTGATCCAGGGTGACTGATCTATCCAAAATGTAACTCTGAGAACAACCAAGTATGGCACAATTTACACGGAGATGGATCCCCGGCAACGGCGCCAAAAACTTGATCGGCCCCGGATATACACCCGGAGAACGATTGTAGTTTTACCGCAAGCGCACGGTCAAGTGGCGAGCGCGTATCGAACACGAGGAGGTGGTGTTGGCTCCAATCTATCCTAGGTTGGTTTGACTACGAATGTTTTATTGGTGGAGATGGTTATGGAATGATATAATGGAAATGGTGGTGGATGTCGGTGTCGGTGATAAAGAAGTCGATAAAGTATCGATTCAAATTTAATACAATAAAAGAGTAAAGAGCTAGGAAATCCCCACTACGGATCATCATACATCATTGTAAATAGTGAATCTCAATATTACTAGGTTTGTGTTGAGGTGAACTAGTCGTAACTAAATGTAGAACCATGCTCACGCTCTCGCGCTATTGCCGGTCATAGCAATCTAGGATATGGCCCAATCTCTTGCAAACCCTAGCTTAAGCCACTAGCATTAGGATCGACATCATCGTTCAATCGCCCCTCAAGCCCACTCTCGTGCAAACTCGAGTTACGATCTAGGTTGTGATAGTTCGTATTCGTCCAATCTCTTGCAAACGAATATGGGTATAGATTTATAATAAAAATCCTAGCTTTTGTCCAATCTCTTGCAAACCAAGTCTAAAGAATCTCGATTATAAACCTAAATCGAATATCTAGGCCTTCTCATCGATTAGAATCCAATCTCTTGCAAACCCCAATCGATGGAAATCCCTAGCTATCCGTAATAAATCGATCACAACCTAACCTCCTAGCAATTCTAGCAATTTAGAAATTCATTCATCACAAATCTGAAATTAGATCCATAGAGTTCATCCACATGCCCTAGAACAACAAATCACTCAAGTATAGCAATAACGATATGAGAATCAATAAAAATCATTGCTTGCATACAAAAAGATAGAAAAAACAAAGATTCAAATAACAAGAACAAAATACTTAGCTTTGATGAAGATCTTCAATCCAAATACAAGCTTTTAGATCCAAGAGGGGGCCTAGAGCATGTCCTAACCTCTAAAATAATCACTAAAAAAACATCATGATGCTCTTCCTCTAATGACGGATACAACCCTCTTATATAGCCCCCCAAAACCCTAGCAAATAACCCTAGAAAACCCCTCAAAATCGTGCCCAAAAACAGTCCTAACCGCAACTTCAAATCTGGGCCCGCCGCCACTCGGGCCGAGTGGCAATCTGACTCGGCCGAGTGAAAATTCCAGCACTGCAGCGTCAACTTGCAGAAATTCTCCAGATTTCATCCGACCTCCGATTGGCACGTTCTTGGCAGCGTTGGAACCGTCATGAAGTCTACTATCCATAAAAAATATGAGAAAAATAATTTGATTGCTGGAATGATAGCAGATTTTAAAATAGTGGAAGGCTGTCTGAAAATCTGGGCGTGTGTGTCATCGGCGTCACTCGGCCGAGTGGGATTCTTCACTCGGTCGAGTGGAATTCTCTACTCGGTCGAGTGACAGACCCTGTAGAAAAACAGTAACTTTGAGGTCCTCAGGGGTCTGTCTCCGGGGGTGGCTCGGCCGAGTAGCTTTCATCATTCGGCCGAGTGGTGAATGTGTACTCGGCCGAGTAGGCCATCGACGGGTCTCTGGGAATCGTAGTAGATTCGGCCTTTTCTCTGGAAAATTTCCCTGACGTACTCGGGCGAGTGAGCTTCCTCACTCGGCTGAGTAGGACTTTGTCATTCGGCCGAGTAAACGCTGAAAAACATTGTGCACGTATCCGTTTTGGTCGGCCGAGTGGGCTTTCTTGCTCGGCCGAGTGTGTGCTTCACTCGGCCGAGTGGCATGCTGTAAATGCCCAATCTTCTTCGTTTCTCCTCCTCGTCGCTCCAATGACGTTCCTTCTTCTTCCACTCATCCTCCATCATCGATAAGTCTGCAAATGAACAGTGGGCGACACTCCAAAGTGGGTGCAAATCCTCTTGATCTCAAAATCGCTCCAAATCGCTCCATATCTCCTGAAATACGAAAAAAAACAAGAAATAGTTAAAAGCATCGCAATATTGTCGAATAATCGTGAAAAATGCGATATGGGCGATCAAAATGGCATGCAAACATAAAGAAAAAAGGTGTAAAATATGGACCGATCAAAATCCCCCAAGCTTACCTCTTACTCGTCCTCGAGGAAGATAAGTAGAGAGACGAACTCGGGAGATGAAAACAAAGGAAATGAAATGAAAGAAAAAGGAATACGAAGTGGAAGGGGTCGCTAGATTATTCTTTCAGATCTCAACCCATAAGCTACACATCACGATAACTTGGAAAATACGAATCACATGCTATAAGGATTTCATGTCTTACTTAAACATGGCACTTGCAAGCTTTTAAGAACAACAAAAGGGACTCTCTAAATTTATACAATCAATTCATATCCACATCACGCATTTCAAAGAATTTAATATACAAATGTTGGCGATGCACTTTTCAATTAAGAGTTATAACAGAAGCATATAAGAATCACACCAAACATGCAATGGAGAATGGAATAAATCATGGCATTGACATATTTATATCGATTCATAAGAAATCTCCATAACTAAAGTATTTTGCTAAGTTTCAGCATTATCAAACTTCCTCATTCGTGCACATCTCCACTCTAATGTCGTACTCACTCATATGGTCAAACGAGTTCACCCCCCCAGCTTAGCTTGAGGCATCACATCTAAAGGAATATGATAGTGGAAAATGTGATTTTTGCCTTGGTTTTCCCAAGTATTTTGTGACTCTAATAATGAGATAGAGAAACATTTTTTTTCTTTTTTTTCTTTTTGAACTCTTTGTTTCTCATTTTTCTTTTTTGATTTTTGTAGGAGCTATATGATTTGTATTTTTGGTTTTTGGCTCCTTTTTGGATTTTTGGACTTTTTGGTGCTAACTTTTCTTTTGTAGGGATTTTTTTGGGAAATGGATGCGATATAAGTGGCTTTAGGAGGTGAACTCAAGCGACATGTAGAGAATAAAAAGATATATGTGGAGAAAGAAATAATCTAACACTCGGTTCACTCTAAGATGTGCACGAACGGTTCAATAAATTAATACTTCAACTAAAACGCATATGTAAGCATGGATATTCTCAATCATCTCAATAAAAAGCAAAGTCAAGCGGTAAAGAGTACTTTCATATCAGGCATGCAACGAAGGTGAATAAGATAATAAAACTGATGCTTCAGATATACTAATGATGCGTGAATCTTGGTGCATTTCCAACAAAAGCATACTAAACACTAATCCATGCATTCAGTTTCAATTAATATCATGCATTCATGTAGAGGAATCATCAAAAGAAATGGATTTGCAAGCACATGTGAATACAAGACTATGGAATACTCTAAGTAGCATGGCAAGGAATAATAAGCATCGTGATGGTTGCTAAAGCAATAAGAGATATTATCATACAAAACTCATCTAGCGGAAGAAGAGAAAGGAAAATAAAGAAATAAAAAATAAAAGAGAGGAAAGAAAAGAAAAACAAGCACACAACATGATGCATGAACACACATAAAAGGAAAATAAGATGGAAAATTAAAAAAGATGATGCAAAATTTTGAAAAATTCTAAAAACCCCTAAAAATAAAGTAAAAGTGCAACTAGATGGCATGGAAATGCACTCCCCCAAGCTTAAACTTCACATTGTCCTCAATGTGATCATAAAAAGAAAAATATGAGGAACAACGATAAATATGAGGGAGGTGAATGAAAAATGATGAAATGAATGACATGAAATCCTAATGCAACTACATGCACATGCAATGATGCATGAGAGCGCTTTCCCCCAAGCTTATACTAAACATTCCTATTCAAATGACTCGATCAAAAATGTCATGGCTTTGTTAAGCGAGATTGAGTCAAACGAATAAGAATGTGAGTATTAACTTGAAAGAAATGCTCGATAGGTGGTGAGAAAAAAGGATGTGACACATCAAAATATAAAGAGGGCAATTACTAAATATAATGGGTTTGGGATGTAAAAAAAAATTTGTTGCCGTCATATTAGGTGATATTTATTCAATCAAATCTATACGGTCTCATCGCTGTCGAAAGGCTTCGTGTTTATTGAAAGCATAAAAATTTCTACACTACTGGATTGATATCACCTATAGCAAAAGGCGGATCCAGTATCTTTGCCGGTGCAGGAAATTGCTCCAACTGCTCCTTCCGTGGCTCTGCCAGATGCGTATGTCCACGGACTCCAACGAACTCTAGCAATGCATCCTCCAGCATTCCCACAAGGACTTCACCTGTACCCTGCAGAGAATAGGATGCATCAGTTCGCTGCAAAAAATTCACCCTCGTAATAAAAGTATCCCAAAGAGGATCGTCTATAGAAATATATGGAATAAATAATGGTGGACGATACTTCCCTGGAAATAATCCAATATCCTCACGTGTCGTGATAGCTGTCTCCATGGTGTCTTCTCTATGCTGCTAAGGTAAATCTAGATCATAGGTGTGGACCTCATCAAGATGCTCCTCATCATCGTCAGACTCATCCCAGCGCACCTCTTGATCATATTCATATGTATCCATGGGTGCTAACTCCTCACTCTCCTCCTCGTATACATCCCATTGTACCTTTTGTTCATATGTATGTGTATCCTGCAAAAGGCACGATGAGTCGTCAAAATCTGAATCACAAAAAACATCATACACGGGAGGGAAATCAAATGTAGGAGATGAGGGGGTGAAGAGATCTCCTTGAAAGGGAGCCATAAGCTCTGTGGGATAGTCCTCGGCGTCAATGGAAGGATGAGGTGGCTGCGGGAGCTCTAATGGAGGAGGATAGTGCTCGGGATCCTCATGAATGGCTATGTCCTCGTCCTGATGCACGACCTCCTCGGCGATAAACTCTGGCTCATGCCTCCTCAAAAGCATGCTTCGGCTCCGCGAGGTAAATAACCTCAATGTCTTCTCCATCTGAATCATCTCCATCCATCTACTCATCGTATGGACTGGCTGTATCTGTGGGTGGGGGAGTGATGACGGTGCAACTCGGCTCTGCAGCAACACATCCCGAGTGTCTCATCGCAGTTCTCTCATCAGAAGTGGATGCATCTGTGCCTGGTACCGTTGTCTCCTCAGAGGTGAAAGCATCGATGTCCTCAGCCTGCCATCCAAGAATCTCATCCAGGTACGCATAAAAATGTGTGGTCCATATGATCACAGCCTCAGCAGAAGGTAGAGGTGGCTGCGGAAGCTCAACTATCGGTGGGCAAGACTCTGGATCTATCTGAATGAAGTTACCCTCATCCCAAAGTGCTACCTCCGCAATGCAATGCTCTGGCTCCGCATGTGATGCCTCCTCATGAACTATCAATGTAGGCTCTCCTTGGAATGGTGATGATGGCTGCTCATGTGTGTCAGCTTGTGGGGATGTATCATGTGGAGGGGAATTCTCGCAAGCAATCTGAAAATATAGTCTATCCCCTCTCGAGACTGACATGGATGTCCTCCTCAATTGTTCCTGCAGCTGAAACATGGTTCATAACAAAATCTGTAAATCGTAGATCAAATGCATCACCTGCTGTAATGCTCTCTGAACCGGTGAACCTCACTGACTCCAAGAGGCCCTCCAATAAGTTCTGAAATGCTTCCTCCTCAAAATCTGTGGTCCACATAATACCATCCATAACACCTGATAAACAAAGATAAATACCTGGAGAAAAATATCAGTGGCACAAAAGAATATAGAAATGATAGTAATGGTGGCGGGGGTGAAAATTTCTTTAAATTTTTTTTTATTTAACGTCTAATCAACCTAATTGTGACAAATTGGCACCAAACGGAAAACACCTCCCCGGCAACGGCGTCAAAAACTTGATCTATCCAAAATGTAACTTCGAGAACAACCAAGTATGGCACAATTTACACGGAGATGGATCCCCGGCAACGGCGCCAAAAACTTGATCGGCCCGGATATACACCCGGAGAACGATTGTAGTTTTACCGCAAGCGCACGGTCAAGTGGCGAGCGCGTATCGAACACGAGGAGGTGGTGTTGGCTCCAATCTATCCTAGGTTGGTTTGACTACGAATGTTTTATTGGTGGAGATGGTTATGGAATGATATAATGAAAATGGTGGTGGATGTCGGTGTCGGTGATAAAGAAGTCGATAAAGTATCGATTCAAATTTAATACAATAAAAGAGTCTAGAGCTAGGAAATCCCCACTACGGATCATCATACATCATTGTAAATAGTGAATCTCAATATTACTAGGCTTGTGTTGAGGTGAACTAGTCGCAACTAAATGTAGAACCAAGCTCACGCTCTCGCGCTATTGCCGGTCTATAGCAACCTAGGATAGGGCCCAATCTCTTGCAAACCCTAGCCTAAGCCACTAGCATTAGGATCGACATCATCGTTCAATCGCCCCTCGAGCCCACTCTCGTGCAAACTCGAGTTACGATCTAAGTTGTGATAGTTCGTATTCGTCCAATCTCTTGCAAACGAATATGGGTATAGATTTATAATAAAAATCCTAGCTTTTGTCCAATCTCTTACAAACCAAGTCTAAAGAATCTCGATTATAAACCTAAATCGAATATCTAGGCCTTCCCATCGATTAGAATCCAATCTCTTGCAAACCCCAATCGATGGAAATCCCTAGCTATCCGTAATAAATTGATCACAACCTAACCTCCTAGCAATTCTAGCAATTTAGAAATTCATTCATCACAAATCTGAAATTAGATCCATAGGGTTCATCCACATGCCCTAGAACAACAAATCTACTCAAGCATAGCAATAACGATATGAGAATCAATAAAAATCATTGCTTGCATACAAAAAGATAGAAAAAACAAAGATTCAAATAACAAGAACAAAATACTTAGCTTTGATGAAGATCTTCAATCCAAATACAAGCTTTTAGATCCAAGAGGGGGCCTAGGGCATGGCCTAACCTCTAAAATAATCACTAAGAAAACATCATGGGGCTCTTCCTCTAATGACGGCTACAACCCTCTTATATATCCCCCCAAAACCCTAGCAAATAACCCTAGAAAACCCCTCAAAATTGTGCCCAAAAACAGCCCTAACCGCAACTTAAAATCTGGGCCCGCCGCCACTCGGGCCGAGTGGCAATCTGACTCGGCCGAGTGAAAATTCCAGCACTGCAGCGTCAACTTGCAGAAATTCTCCAGATTTCATCCGACCTCCGATTGGCACGTTCTTGGCAGCGTTGGAACCATCATGAAGTCTACTATCCATAAAAAATATGAGAAAAATAATTTGATTGCTGGAATGATAGAAGATTTCAAAATAGTGGAAGGCTGTCTGAAAATCTTGCGTGTGTGTCATCGGCGTCACTCGGCTGAGTGGGATTCTTCACTCGGTCGAGTGGACTTCTCTACTCAGCCGAGTGACAGACCCTGTAGAAAAACAGTAACTTTGAGGTCCTCAGGAGTCTGTCTCTGGGGGTGGCTCGACCGAGTAGCTTTCATCATTCGGCCGAGTGGTGAATGTGTACTCGGTCGAGTAGGCCATCGACGGGTCTCTGGGAATCGCAGTGGATTCGGCCTCTTCTCTGGAAAATTTCCCTGACGTACTCGGGCGAGTGAGATTCCTCACTCGGCCGAGTAGGACTTTTTCATTCGGTCGAGTATACGCTGAAAAACATTGTGCACGTATCCGTTCTGGTCGGCCGAGTGGGCTTTCTTGCTCGGCCGAGTGTGTGCTTCACTCGGCCGAGTGGCATGCTGTAAATGCCCAATCTTCTCCGTTTCTCCACCTCGTCGATCCTATGACGTTCCTTCTTCTTCTACTCATCCTTCATCGCCGATAAGTCTGCAAATGAGCCGTGGGCGACACTCCAAAGTGGGTGCAAATCCTCTTGATCTCAAAATCACTCCAAATCGCTCCATATCTCCTGAAATACGAAAAAAACAAGAAATAATTAAAAGCATCGCAATATTTTCGAATAATCGTGAAAAACACGATATGGGCGATCAAAATGGCATGCAAACATGTAGAAAAAGGTGTAAAATATGGACCGATCAGTGACCAAGTCTGTTCTGCCAGAGTTGGAACTCTGGCAGTGATGAGCACGTCTGGTGCTCAGTCATATTGGCTTCTATTGGTTGAATGTATGTATGGTAGAAACCCGACGAGAGTCCCTTGAATCGCTTGCAGATGATCTTCTGGTCATCTTTTTGACGAGTTACATACAGATATTCAACCTTATTTTCATCTCTGGTCTCTAAGTGATATCCGTTTAAACGAAAATCCTTGAAACTTATGAGATTTCTATTTGATTTAGGAGAGAATAATGCATTTTTTATTTGAAGTCTTGTGTTATTTGGGAGCAATATAATTGCTTCACCAGATCCTTTGATAATATAGGACAGTCCTGAAATTGTGATAACAGGACCGTCATATTTATTTATGCTATTAAAATAGCAATGTTCGCGAAGGATTGTGTGCGTCGAGGCACTGTCTACTAGGCACTCATACTTCATCTATATAAGCAAAAATGAAATTTTATTTGAGTAAATGTAAATGACATTTAAAAATAAAAGTTCGTATTAAAGCAAACAAAAGATGAAGTTACATGGAATTTATAAATGCATAGATAAAAGATGAAGCTTAATCGAGCAAGTCGTCGTTCTCGAAGTCTTTTGCAGTAAACATCGTTGGTGGCTGAACAACCACCAAATTTGTTTCAGGCAGAGACTTCTGGCTCGCCTGATATAGTTCCTGGAGGTGGCGAGGAGTGCGGTAGTTTCTGGAACAATGGCCAGTCATGCCGCATCTATGGCATTTATCCTCCCAGTTCTTCTTAGGAAGTGACACTTGGTCAGTGTTCTTTTGCTTCCATGTGAAGTTTCTCTTTCCTTTGTTGTTTTTGTTTATCTAGGGTGCTGCTCCTCGTGGTTGCTTCATTACAGCTTTCCCTTTGTTAGTTTTAGCCTTCTTCTTGTTTTTCCACTTCTGGGGAGAAACGTGGTGGGCTTCAGGGATAGGGGCAGTGCCAGCTGGACGAAAATTATGAGTAGCGAGCAGTAAATCTCGATTCTGCTCTTTCCTAAGGAGGCAAGAGATCAAATCGGGGAATTTCGTGAAGTTGCGTTCACGATACTGCTGCATGAGGATTGCATCTTTCTCGTGAAATGAGGTAAATGTCTTTTCCAACATGCGTTGTTCTGTCACTTCTTCACCGCACAAATTGAGGCGTGAGGTGATATTATGAAGTGCAGAATTATACTCAGCGATGGACTTATAGTCCTGAAGTCTGAGGTTTTCCCACTCATAATTGGCACGCGGTAATATTACATCAATTTGATGTTTATACAGTGCCTCCAGCGCTGTCCACAGCTCCATTGGGTCCTCTACTGTTAGGTATTCGGCCTTTAAGGTCCGATTTATATGTTTCCTAATGTAGATAATGGCTTTCGCCTTATCCACATCGGAAACAGTGGTAGGAGTGCTGCTGCTAGATGTAGTAGAAGCATCGGCTGATGCTGGGGCCGATGAAGGAGCCAAAATTGAGCCAAGGAGGGCCAACGCAAGTGGAACTTCAGGTCCACTCGCCAACTCAGGTAATTTTTCCCTGCAGCATCAAGGACCTCGAAATCGACGCTTGCCAATTTTTTCATTTATCTATGCAATTTAAAACAAGCATGAATTAATTAAAATTGAAATTCACGCATAAAAATAAAATAAGTAAAATGTGGAGATCGGCCAGATACCCAAAAACGTACAAAGTCCAAAGTCCGAATATACAGTCCATAAAGAAAAAAATACAATTTGGAAACCAAGAAGTGGTCCCTGTCAATTGAAAATATAAACGCCGTCTTCATATCTCGGTACACTGGTCTTTGGCATTAATACATTTAATCCTCACTTACAAATTCTATCAAAAAGAAAATAAAATTGCAAGGAATTTAAAAGGTATCAAACTGGCCGATACCAAAAATCACATTTTAGCTTATATAAACAACCACGCAGTTTATAATATGCTACATGCACAAAAGAAGCAACCACGCACTTTATATAACACATGCATGTATATTAGGGAAAAAAAGAGTATAAAATATAATAATCTCTCTGACCACGGGGAGACGTCATGCACCGTTAGGTTAGTTGACTAACGGTAGAGCGGTCGCAGGATCCTTAAGATAATTATATTTTGAAAAAAATCCTAATATTCCATAAATTAATAATAATGCAAGAGTGTTATAATTTTAGCAATATGACGCGACAGGCTCATAACAAAGAATTAAAATAAATTAATATTTTGAATGGGGTTGCAGGCCCATAAATATTAATCATTTTAATATATTATTTATATTTGGGCTGCAGGCCCATTTGCCAAAAATTAACAAATTAATTATAACAATTGAATTAACTTGGCTTCTAGCCCAATAAGCCAAATTAAAAAGTTATCAATATTTGGGCTTCAGGCCCAGAATCAAATTTATAATTAACACATTGAAGATTGCAATTGGAATTACTAGGCTTCAGGACCAATTTTGGTAGGCAAAAATAATGATTAAGCTAAATGGGGCTGCAGGCCCATAGAATCTATTATCATGGTTACAAGTGGGCTGCAGGCCCAACAAACAGGCTATCTGATTTATTGAAATTAAACAAAATATAGCCCTTAAGCCCATTTTTGGGTTGTGGAATGCCAAAAAACCCCAACCTTAAGTCTGTCCCCTCAAATCCCTTTTACAGAGAGTTTAGCAAGAATCCCCCCTCCCGCCGTCGGGCACCCTAAGTCAGGCCCCCCCCCGCTGCTGGGGGGGGGGGCGAAAATCGTCAGGGCCCCCCAAGGGGGGGTGGCACCGGGCAGGCCCCCTCGCTGCTGGGGGGGGGGGGCAAAAATCAGAAACCCCCCCTTGGGGGGGCGGTGACGGGAAGGCCCCCCCGTCTGGGGGGGGCGGTGACGGGAAGGCCCCCCCGTCTGGGGGGGCGACGATGGGAAGGCCCCCCCGTCTGGGGGGCGGCGACGGAACCCCCCCCGCCTGGGGGGGTCGGCGACGGAAAGGCCCCCCCCGTCTGGGGGGGCGGGGGACAGAAACCCCTCCTGCCTGGGGGGGTCGGTGCCGGAGTATGCCCCCCCCGTCTGGGGGGCGGTGATCGAAAGACCCCCCCTTTGGGGGGGTGTCGGGGGAAAAACCCCTCGCCGTCGGCTGGGGGGGGGGGGTGTGATGACGAAGGGCAGAGCTCCCCTTTGGGGGGAAGCTCAAAAGGGTATTTTTTAATTATAAAATTTTGATATTGTATATAGAAGATTTGAAACAAGCCGAAAATAGGCTGTGAAAAATCGTAGCTAAATCTAATTTTTGTTTGTAACCATCTACGGGATCAAAAAGCATTACCTCTAGATTAAAAATCTAGGGACGATCGTTAAAAATAAAAGATCTGTAGAGATAAAAACCCACGCTCCTAATACACCCAAGAGGATCGCCGCAACGTATCCGCAACAAGAGATTCCTTCGCGCGTAGAGGATGGATTTTTGAGGGGAGACGGGATGAAAAAGCTCAAAAAAATAAGAGCTTTTCGTGCTGATAACGTGTTGAAGGATTTTGGAGAAGATTAACCATGGCAAATAGCCATGGCGCTTTATTTAGAAAATTCTCTAGGTATTCCAAAAGTCTTGGATACCAAAAGTCTCCACCACTTTAAGAGTGGTGGAGTAATGGGTGGATAAGTGGTGGGGAGGCCAAAGGCCTCCCCCCACTCATAACATAAACCCTTTTTTATGTTTTCTCGAAATCATTAAATACCTTAATGTTTTTTTGCATCAATTAACACCGCTAACTCCTAAATTATTTTTAAATGCCCAAAATGCCTCTCTCTTTTGTGACCATTAATGGTGTTCCTTCTTTTATTTTGTAGGGGATATCTGTTTTTGCCGTGGATGATTGTTGTTTCTTCTTTTGTTTGGGCTTGGAGACGTAGAAGTAAGCTGTCTTCTCTTTCCCATTTCTTTGTGTTGATGTTGTGTTTTCTTCCTTTTTAGCATTGAAATGGAGAACAAGGAGAAAGGGAAGAGAAGAGAGAAGCAATAGCAACAACAATAAGAAAAGAAAAGTAATAGCAACGGCAGTGATAACACCAAGGGGTGAATAAGAAAGGAGGAGAAACTGGAAAGCAATAACAAGAAGCAAAAAAGCAACAGCAACAGCAAGAAAGGAGGAGAAATTGGAAATCAATAACAAGGAGGAGAAGCAGTAAGAACCAACAGAGGATAAGAAGAGGAAAAAAGAAGATCACAAACAATAAAAAGAACACAAAAGCAGAAGAAGCAATAACAGTAGTAGCAATGAGGAAGTGGAGGTGGAGGCAGAGGCGGAGAAGGTTGTAGAGTACTTTGTGAAGGGGTTTGAGGAGCCTTTTGTAGGACATTTTAACATCGTCTAATCCAATGCTTAAGAAACGTGAGAAGCAGCCAAAGAAGAAAAATCATTAAAATTGAATTTTTATGAAAAACTTGTTAGGAAAGTTATATTAACCACAAGTGTACGGTGTTGTGTAGCCAACGGTTCGAACACAGGGAGGCAGTGGTTGAATACCGATTAACTATGGATCTAATTAGCTACGCGAACGATGTCGGAGGTGGGAAAATAATCCTAAAAATATCAAGAAGGGAAAGATGCCAGGGCTAAGCATCACCTCTAGTGCAAATCAAACGTGGGATTGATCTAGCTTCTCACTCTAAAAGAATAAAGTCGATGTAATACCCAGTATTTCCATATACGAGTATTATATACGTAATATTGATTGTATTCATACGAATAAAATTGTAGTGTATTTTCAAGATTTTCCTTGAATTTTTAAATGGTGAAATTAATTTTTAATATCAATTGGATTTACATGGGTGTATATTTGGATACTTAGTATTATAATAAGTAGGTGGTATTACATTGGGTATTTCTATTTGTTAGAAATAAACCCGACTCCTAATAAAGAGGACGCATCCACCTTGTGAGGTGTTAACACCTCATTAACCCTCCCCAACTCCATTAGCCACATGGCATAAACAGAGGATATGAGAAGGTGATGATGATTGGATTCTTAAGGGAGAATGAAGAAAATGAAAAAGAAATAGAAAGAGAAGAGAGGAGCCCAGCACCTCCTTCTTCCACTCTCTCCCTCACGCAATCACTAGAGAACCCACACACACACACACACACACACACACACACACACACACTCTCTCTCTCTCTCTCTCTCTCTCTCTCTCTCTCTCTCGTCCCTCAGTCATGCAACCCACCATGGATTCACTGCTCCTCCTTCCTCTCTCTAGCCGAATTCCCTATCAACCCAATAGCTCCACAGCCCAACCACACTCTTCATCAGTGCAACCAACACCTCCTTCAGCTAAGCCCTAGTTCATTGATCCATTGGAGAAGAAGGAGAGCTTAGAGTTCAGATGGTCTTCAAGGAGAAGAAGGGCCCCAGACTAAGAGAAGGACATCTCAGGTAGGATCCTAACTGGATTAGTTAGGAGTAGTTTTAGAATCGCGTAGGGTTTGAGTTATCGTCGCTGTCAAATTCGACAGCTAAAGAAACCACACGACCGTGTGGACCCACCACATAACCGTGTGGAAGTTGAGTCGAGACCACACGGCCGATTGAAGACCATGTGGTGGTCGTTTGGCTGCTAGGAGAACCACACGGTCGCAAAACGACCGTGTGAAGGAAATTAGACACACGGCCATGTCGAGCCACGACACGATCGTGTCACTCCTTAAAACTCCAGCCGCGTCAACTCAGATGCTGGCTTGATTTCAAGACACGACCCGGTCGTGTTATTTTGAAGAAACGATCGTGTCGATCTCCTTTCCCCGTTAAACGTCGACTTAGACGCAAACGACCCAAAGACCAAAACCCCTGCCTCACGGCCGTGTCAGTTGACGACACGATAGTGTGGTCGTGCTGTTTATTTTTGCACCCCTAGCACTACACGACCGTGTGGCTAGCACCACACGACCGTGTGCTCTTCTTGTTACCCCTCAGCCATCTCCACTCCACACGACCGTGTGGACTCTGCCACACGACTATGTGGGTCGTTCCTCTTGGGCCTCACCAAGCTACTCCACACGACCGTGTATCCCAGTTTTCCCTAGTTCTATTAGAGCTGGAATTTATTTGTTTGATGCTATGATCCTTTTTAATGGCCATGTCGTGAATGTTAAACATTTGATAAACCATGATTTAGTTCATTTAGTTTATATGTCAGCAATGTTAGTTTATGAGTAAGAAATTCATGATGGTGTAATTATGAGTACCATAATATGAATGTTGTTTACATAGCATCAATTCCATGTTGAAGCAAGAAATTCTTATGATCATTTTGTTGTTATAGGAGACTCTTACATGCAATTAAAAAGGAAAGAAAAGTATATGATGGTGATGATGAATACGATAAAGTTCTACATTAAAGCGAGGTATCTGAAACAATGAAATTAAGAGTGAGAATGAGAGCAAGAGTCTAGAGTTCTCAATCCATTCAGAAATAAGTGAGGCTTTAGATATGGGGTTCGGGGGGACACATGTAAAAATAAGCCTTAAGAAGTAGACACGGATGTGACTCCCACTAGCACTCTTGAGCGAGGGAATTGGCTAAGTGTGGACACAGCTTGTTTCTCACTCGCACTCCCGAGAGAGGGAGTTGGCTAGAGGTAGAGAGGTCGGTGGTGTACTCGTGATGCATGACCGGCCGCATGTTTGACACGCAAACCGGGACGGGGATACTAGAATTAGAATTTATAAGCCGCAAGCTGACGCACCCGGAACCTACACCTAAATTCCACCTAGCGGTGTCACGGTCGCTAGGCGTAGTATGGCCCCTATGTGCCAATTCCAGGCTCTATCCGCAAGCGGATGGTGTCAAATTATAGTATAAAAGATGTCGGATCCCACAGGAACGGTGACAGTGTAATTGAGGTCTCAGCTTATTTTTATATCTCGGAGTGAGATAGCTGTTGGTTGAGAAAGTTTGGTTTTGATGTTGTCGATTTGATAGTAAAGAGAATTAGTGTTTTAGGAATCACCGCTAAGACCGTCGGAGATCGATGTTGGAATAGGATCCTTACGTTGCATTAGGTTTAGGGGATTAATCTCTCAATTCATACCTCTCTCGTGGGTTAGAATTTCGAGGTATTTCGGTGGCTCTCCTTGACGCAATGGCGGTAGCCATCAATGTAGCGATATAGTTCGTCGGTGGAACCCCTCCACGCACGAGCCGGACATGGTCACGAGCCTTGGTTGGATCCATCGATTTCCCTATTCAAATCACAGGGATACTCCTTAAGCTCATCAATTCCACAGACCGTGGGCATGATCTCAGTGCGAGTTATCCTAGGGATTCGGAAGGATCGACCGAAATACTCTCCTTTATTCCCAATTCAACCTAGAGATCCAGATCTACATCTCTGTCCTAAAATCTTAGGGCTAACCCATCAACCCTAGAGGAGACTACTCACTCATGACAATTTTGACGAATAAAAATGCGATTTTTATAAGAGAAAATATTGTGGCAAATTAATCGAATAAGGATGAATAACTTAAGCACCAAGACAAAGAGGAATAGCAGCAAATAATAATCCGAAGAAATCCCAAAGATTCCAGAACGCAAAGAACAATAGAGCTCCAAAAATAATTCAACAATCTCCAAAAATTAGGTTTAGATCTAACCACAATTGTTTCTAATATCTTTTCCGCTCTAAAAGTAATTCAAATTACAATCGAAAATGAACTCCCCAAAACGCAATACCCAGATCCACACTTCACTCCTCCTGCGCGGATCAGACGGCCACGCGAAAATTCCAAAAATGGCCTTCATTATCGTCGACCGAGTCAGTGACTCGGTCGAGCAGAGGCTTGCTTGGTCGGGCTGCCCTCCTGCTCGGTCGAGTACGTCAGTGAGTCAGGCTCCTCCATAAAAATGTCACTCTGTCTGCTCGGCCCGAGTCAGTCATGCTCGACCGAGCAGCCAACTGACTCGGTGGCCATTAGATCTGCTCGGCTCGAGTAGGAGATTAATTGAGTTTCAGAATTAGAGGCTGCTCGACTGAGTCACCAACTGCTCGGTCCGAGCAGCATGCATATCTGCTCCCATTCTTCATCTTGCCTCTGCTGACCGAGCAGATGCTCTGCTCGGTCGAGTCACCTGGAAAATCTTGAGCTGCTTCTTTGCAGATTCTCCTCCACTCCTGGCAATCTCCTCTGCTCCTCCCATAGGCCTCCAAAACTAGACAGAACTCCTGTAGAGCTATGCCAACAGGCTCCAGGGTATGCCGGATGTGTCCATATCCAAAATGGGTCCCGAATCGCTTCAAAATCCATGAAAATCCATAAAACTCTACGAAACTCGAATATGGCGTTAGAATTGCAATATCGTAGGGAAATACGAGATTTGGATGCGAAAATGATATGAAATGCAATGCGATAATGCTATGAAAATATGTAAAATATGGACACATCAAAATCCCACAAGCTTACCTCTTACTCGTCCTCGAGGAAGACGAATACTAGATATGCCGGGAGATAAACAAAAGAAAATAAAAATAAAAGAGAATTGAGATGGATAGAGGGTGCTAAGATTTTTCAATCAGATCTCAAGCCTCAGCAGTATATCACGATGCTTTGAATGGTAAAAACACATACTAATGGTATTTTCAAGTTTTACTAATCATATGTCTAGCATGCAATAGAAAAAAATAGGGATCTTCTAAAATAATGCCGTCAACTCATATCAGTCTCATGCAATCTATAGAGTCTAGTATAAAAAGAGTTAGCAATACACTTTTCAATCAATATATACAAGTGGAGCATATAGAAATCACATTAGCATGCAATAAAGAATGGAAAGGAGTCATGCTATTCAAATATCCATTTCGAATCATGAAAAATCTCCAAAAACTAAGGTATATCGTAAAGTTCAAGCATTATCTAATCTCCCCATTGTGCACCGTCTCCACTCTAATGGTATACTCACTCATATGATCAATTGGTTCACCCCCAAGCTTAGCTCGAGGCGTCACATCTAGGAATAAAATATGAAATTTTTTGTCTTTTCCCAAGTATTTGTGATAGCTTCTAATAAAGAAACATGAAACAATTTTATTTATTTCTTTTCTTTCTTTTTCTTCTCTTTTTTTCTTTTTTCTTTTTCTTTTTGTCATTTTCATTTTATTTAGAAGCTATATTTTTTTCTTTTGGGATTTTTGGGAAGTAAGATGTGTTAAGGGTAGCTGCGGGGGTGAAACCAACTGATATGTAGAGAATCATAAAGATATGTGGAGAAGGAAAATAGAATCACTCGGTTCACTCATCGGAGGTGCACAACGGTTCATAAGATAATACTCTAACTAAACTCATAACTAGCATGGATATTTTCATTCATCTAGATGAATACTGAAAAGCACACAGTAATAAACACAATAACATCAAGCATGCAAACCAAAGTGAATGAGATAACAAGCAGATACTCCAAGTGTTCTAGTGATGCGTGAACCTAGGTGCATTATCCAACATAGCGCATACTAGATAATATTTCATGCATTTGATTTTCAATTCATAAAAGTCATTAATTTAGATAGATTAGCAAAAGAATATGCACGCATATAGAACGTAGAACTGAAACTACCCTAAATAACATGTCATCAAATAATAAGCACCGGGAGTAGCTACTGAGGGCAACGAGAAGTATCATCATGCAAAACAATCTCAGCAAAAAGAGAAAAAGGGGTGGAGAAAATAAAAGAACGAAAAGAAACATGCATGCATGGCAAAAGATGAAAAACGTGATGCTGAATGAGAAAAAAATGTAAAATGGTGGAAAATGGGTGGAAAATTGAACTAAAAAGCTGAAAAAGGAAGAAAAAAATAAAAGAAAAAAATAAAAATATAGCGATAGCACTCATCCCCCAAGCTAAACCCAGCAGTGTCCTCACTGCTCATAAAATGCTAGTATGCGGGAGATGATGCTAGAAAGGGTAGGTAGGTGGGGGGATAGAAAATGAATGAGAAATAAATCTGTACAGAGGGAAATAAGAAGTGATATGATGAAATGCCGAAAAGATGATGCGTATGCAAGGAATGATGCATGGTGGGTCTTCCCCCAAGCTATGTAAGACCAAGGCCCCAAAAAGACAGATGGGCACAATATAATATGAGGGAGGCAAAAAATGAGTATGGACAGAATCAAACAGGGGCACCACCCTCTGGAGGTGGTGGTGGGTCCCGCTGCTATGGACCAGGAGATCTGGATGGTGAATATAGGACAAGAGCAATAGTGGACTGGATTGTGGTGACCGACTCAGGTGTGGGAGAAGCAGGCTCTGCAGAAGCCTGAGAATGTGGAGCACTGAGTGGTGCAACGTTAGTCACAGTGGCTAGCCGGGGTGGAGGGGGCGGGAGCTAGGATCATAGGAGGCGGGCCACATGTCCGAAGTAGGTCAATAATAGAGGCCAGGTCTGCCTCGACTCTCACATGATGTGTGGCCGTCGAGCGTACGAAGGCGTCAAAATCCCGCCTAAGGCAAGAAGTCGACTCCTCCAATGCAGTCAGATGACCGTCGGTGGTACGGGAGTCGAGGGGGGATGAGAAACGTGACCGTGAGACACCACTCTAGTAAAACGGTCCCATGTAGATGATACATGGTGCCTGGCTGAAAAGTCAGAGAGGGTGTACTCGACAGGATCTCAGCAGTGGAGTTGTGCGGTGTAGTGTGGCTGAGATCAGGAGAGACCGTGGTAGAAATAGGGGCAGCAAAGGATAGAGCAGTCATCGACACAGATGTGTGGAAAAATGTCTATACGCTCTCTGTAAGGACAGTTGTCGCTGGTGACGGAGTGGGGCCAGCTAGTGGAATATGGGACCCTAAAGAGATGGGCAGTGAAGCAATGAGGTCCCTAAGAGGTGGAAGGGTGGTGGTTGGATCGTGCTCAGGGAACTCCAGAGCAGCAGGCTTCGGAGCAGACAAAATCTCAGTGCCCTCAGGCACGGGTACGGTGGAGACAGTGATATGAGCCTCGGGGCAAATAGTGGTGACACTCGCTGAGGACTCGACGGTGGTGGATGTGTTTTAATATGAGGGGGCTTTTGTGGGGGGGGGGGGGGGGGGGGGGGGCGCCGGCATGGGTGGCACCGGCGGCGTCCGGCGGTGATCTGAAAGGGCGGAAGGGAATATGGGCAGAGAGAGAGAGAGAGAGAGAGAGAGAGAGAGAGAGAGAGATGGAGACAAGGAGGGACGGTGGAGACAGACCGGAGAAGCGGCGCGGTCGGCGGTGCAGGCGTAGGAACGGAAGGCAGCGACGACGAGTTAGGCCAAGTAGGGTAGGGAGGGTTTGCTTGGGCAGTAGATTTCGATTAATCGAGAGAGTTTAGGGTAAAAGTGAAACGAGTTGGGTTTTAATAACCCAACTCGTTTGGAAGTGGGGCCCGCAAGAATAAGATAAAACGACTCGATCGAGCAGCATAGCTGCTCGGTCGAGTCGGACAGATGCAAAAATTGAGTTTAGACCACTCCCTTATATACTCGATCGAGCAGGGTCTGCTCAGGCCGAGCAGATACCTACTCGGGCCGAGCAAAAGTCGCTCAGGCCGCGTAGACAGAACGTCGTTTCTTCTTTGTTTTGGCGAGCCTGCGTTGCTCGACTGAGCAGGTGGCTGCTCGGTCGAGTCGGTGTCTGCTTGGACCGAGCAAAGGCTACTTGGGCCGTGTAGACAGAGTGATATTTTGGAGCTTCTTTCTCGTGCATGCGCTGCTCGACCGAGCAGGTGGCTGCTAGGTCGAGCAACCTGTGACCCCGTTTTGCTCTTCTCCTTTGATCTGCTCTTCAAATTTGCTGCTCTCCTCCAGCTTTCTTCCATTTAAAACGTCGATTTGCGTTTCCCTTCATGTTCAACCTATAAAAAGGAAGAACCCATCAAATTTTTATGATTTTTGTATTTTTAAGAAGAATAAACAGCGTTTTTATTTGGTTTTCTCAAATAAATGAAGTAAAAAAAATAAAAAGTTAGAAAAGAGAATCCAAGATATAAAAGATTGGGTTGCCTCCCAATAAGCGCTCGTTTTGAGTCATGAGCTCAACTCCCTCGGGTTCTTCAATGGTCGTTGGTGCCCATGAGATTCGTGCATCGTTCTTACCAGCGATACCGTGTGGCGGTATTTGGTATCCTTCCACTCCAAGTTTTTCCTTGGTGGCATAACTGATGACCTCTGGCTTTTCGTGGTGCAAAGAATGGTCCAAGAGCTCCTCATCCAACACACGGATATAGGCGACGACTACTTTGTGGTAAACTGGGTCGCCGTCGTCGTCAACACTTGTTCTTATCGGGTCCTTCATGACCCCCTCAGAAGTATAATATCCTACATCATCATCTTCTAGGAGCTCCAAATAGCTAGCTCCTTCATCACGAACGTACTCCCTCATAGGTTTCTGTAGCCTGAATTGGGCTTCAATGTTTTCCACGTTCAACGAGAGAGTCCCTTCACAGACATCAATCAAGACGCCGGCCGTCGCCATGAAGGGGCGGCCAAGTATAAGCTGGGAGCTCCCTCCCTCAGGCATATTCATAATTACGAAATAAACTGGAACACATAACCCAGGAGGTATCTGCAGAATAATGTCCCTGGCAATGCCCACTGGATATGTAATCGAATGATCCGCTAGCTGAATGGACATGTTAGTGGGCTCCAGCTCGCTCCCAGTTTGCAGTCTTTCAAATATGGAAAGCAGCATCAAGCCGATGCTCGCTTCCAGGTCAATTAGAGCACGATTGATGGGCGTACCTCCTATGGAACATGGAACCGTGAAGCTTCCCGGATCCGGTAGCTTTCGCAGGAGATGATTCTTTATAATGGAGGTAGAGTCCTCCATGAGCTTTATCTCTTCGTGCTTCCTCTTCCCTGTGATAAGGTCCTTTAAAAACTTCGCATAAATGGGAATCTCCGTGATGGCATCCATGAATGGAATGTTAAGCTGGATTCCCTTCAGAATCTCCGTGAACTTGGAGTACTTCTTCTCCATTTTAGCCAAAGGCAACCTTTGTGGATACGGCAGGGGAGGTCGGCTTCCTTTATTTCTATCGAAATCATTAGGAGTTGGCATTGTTGTGGGCGTGGTGGATGGTGAATCTGCCTTCTCCTCATTCTTTGTAGGCTCTTCCGTAGCCTCTTCTCTATCACCGCCAATAATGGCCTCCTAAGTTATGACTTGATCCTTATTCACAACTGGAATCATAAAGGGGTCAGTTGCCCGTCCTCCATGTGTGATAACAGAGACCACCACTTTGTCTTGAGCCCTTGGATTCGGCTCCAGTTGCAAAGTCAACCTCCCTTGGTTCTTCAGCAGCTGGGACATCTAGCCCCTCAGCTCATCGAGCGATATGTTTATATTCTTGAACTGAGCGGACGTGTCCTGGTTAAACCTAGCCTGCCCACTCATAAATGTTTCCAATGTGGCCTCCAGATTGGATCGAGGTGGATTTGGTGCATAGCCTTGCTGATGTGGGTGATTGAACTAGTAGCATGGTGGTCGATATGGCCCAGCTGGCCTAAACCCACTCTGCTGTTGATTTTGTGGCTGCCCTTGTTGTTGTTGAGGAGGGGGTGATGGTCTCTGAAACTGTGGAGGTTGCAGCCCTCCACTGGGATTCCTGTAAGAAAATCTCGGATGATTGCTAGCGGCTGGGTGTTGCCATTGGTTGCGTCCCTCTCCTTGGATATATTGCACAGACTCAGATGATTCAGCACCATCATAATGCACCTCATTGGGAACATAATTGTGCTCTACATATTCCTCTGAAGGATGGTAAGCAGAGGTGCAGGTGGTCATTGGGATGGAGTCCAAACGTTGTTCAATTCTGGCCACCTGTTTACACAAGGTCTCGATGTGAGAATCAAGATGGCTGGCAGCTTTGACCTCGGGGGTTCTGGTCACAATGGTTCGCTCTTCGCTCCACTGCTGATTATTTGCCGCCATATGCTCAAGCAGGTCTATGGCTTCCTCAGGCGATTTGTCCAGCAGGGCGCCTTGCGTGGCAGCATCAATTATCATTTTGGTGCTGGGCTGCAGCCTATTATAGAAGCTCTGAACCAAATCCCAGGACTGGATCCCATGGTGAGGGCAATGATGTTGAAGGTCCTTAAACCTTTTCCAGGCCTCGTAAAGAGATTCTTGCGAAAGCTGTTTAAAGTTTGAGATAGCCCCCGGATCCGCATCGTCTTTGAGGGTGGATAGTATTTTTCCACAAAGGCGAGCGCCTGTTTCTCCCATGTAGTAAAATGGTTGGGTGGATGGGCCCGTAGCCAGTACGAAGCTTTATCCCTCAAGGTGAATGGGAAAAGCCTCAGCTTGATGGCATCATCACTCACATCTTTAGCCTTTAAGGTATCACACTTTGCCAGGAAAGTGTCGATGTGGTGATTGAGATTCTCATGAGGATGCCCATGGAAGGGATCCTGCTGCATTAAATTTATAAGCCCCATCTTCAGCTCGAAGCTAGCTGCCGCCAGTTGCGGTCTCAAGATGGAAGAATTATTTCCAAAGGTGGGCTTCATGTGGTCCCGAATAGACCCGGTGCAAGGTGGGGCAGTAGTATTATCTGCCATCTGACCAGAGGGAGATTGATTTCTACTTGGGCCCTCAGAGCCCTTGCCGTTTTCTCGATCTCAGGGTCGAATAATAATTCTTGATTAAATGCCCCAAAGCGAGTGTTCATGCACCAAAAAACATTGAAAAATACCATTAGTAGCAAGATAATAATTAAAAGAATGAAAAGGGTGGTAAGATAAGGAATCGTGAGAATTGCTAGCAAACTCTTCAAAATAAAAATAAACTGAGATACACTATTGCCGTCCCCGACAATGGCGCCAAAAACTTGACGCACCCAGAACCAACACCTAAATTCCACCTAGCGGTGTCACGGTCGCTAGGCGTAGTATGGCTCCTATGTGTCAATTCCGGGCTCTTTCCACAAGCGAATGGTGTCAAATTATAGTATAAAAGATGTCGGATCCCACAGGGACGGTGACAGTGTAATTGAGGTCTCAGCTTATTTTTATATCTCGGAGTGAGATAACTGTCGGTTGAGAAAGTTTGGTTTTGATGTTGTTTTCGATTTGATAATAAAGAGAACTAGGGTTTTTGGGATCACCGCTAAGACCATCGGAGATCGATGTTGGAATAGGATCCTTACATTACTTAGGTTTAGGGGATTAATCTCTCAATTCATACCACTCTCATGGGTTAGAATTTTGAGGTATTTCGGTGGCTCTCATTGACGCAATGGCGGTAGCCGTCAATGTAGCGATATAATTCGTCGGTGGATTCCCTCAAGGCACGAGCCAGGCATGGTCATGAGCCTTGGTTGGATCCATCGATTTCCCTATTCAAATCCCAGGGATACTCCTTAAGCTCATCAATTCCACAGACCGTGGGCATGATCTCAGTGCGAGTTACCCTAGGGATTCAGAAGGATCGACTGAAATACTCCCCTTTATTCCCAATTCAACCTAGAGATCCAGATCTACATCTACGTCCTAAAATCTTAGGGCTAACCCATCAACCCTAGAGGAGACTACTCACGCATGGCGATTTTGACGAATAAAAATGCGATTATTATAAGAGAAAACATCATAGCAAATTAATCGAATAAGGATTGAAAAACTTACGCACCAAAGACGAAGAGGAATAGCATCAAATAATAATCCGAAGAAATCCCAAAGATTCCAGAACGCAAAGAACAATAGAGCTCAAAAAATAATTCAATAATCTCCAAAAAATAGGTTTAGATCTAACCACAATTGTTTCTAATCTCTTTTCCTCTCTAAAAGTAATTCAAATTACAATCGAAAATGAACTCCCCAAAACGCAATACCCAGGTCCACACTTCACTCCCCCTGCGCGCATCAGATGGCCACGCGAAAATTCCAAAAATGGCCTTCATTGTCGCCGACCGAGTCAGTGACTCGGTCGAGCAGAGGCTTGCTCGGTTGGGCTGCTCGGTCGAGCATCCCTCCTACTCGGTCGAGTATGTCAGTGAGTCGGGCTCCTCCATAAAAATGTCACTCTGTCTGCTCGGCCGGAGTCAGCCATGCTCGACCGAGCATCCAACTGACTCGATGGCCATTAGATCTGCTCGGCTCGAGTAGGAGATTGATTGAGCTTCGGAATTAGAGGCTTCTCGACCGAGTCACCAACTGCTCGGTCCGAGCGGCATGCGTATCTGCTCCCATTCTTCATCTTGCCTCTGCTCGACCGAGCAGGTGCTCTGCTCGGTCGAGTCACCTGGGAAATCCTGAGCTGCTTCTTTGCAGATTCTCCTCCACTCCTGGCAATCTCCTCTGCTCCTCCCATAGGCCTCCAAAACTCAGCGAGCTCCTGTAGAGCACAGGCTCCAGGCTATGCCGGATGTGTCTATATCCAAAATGGGTCCTGAATCGCTCCAAAATCCCTGAAAATCCATAAAACTCTACGAAACTCGAATATGGCGTTAGAATTGCAATATCGTAGGAAAATACATGATTTGGATGCAAAAATGATATGAAATGCAATGAGATGATGCTATGAAAAGATGAAAAATATGTACACATCACAAGTGCCCGGTGTCGAAGTGTGGCTTGGGGGTCGATCACGGGGAGGCGTGTGTACTTGCAAACATTCAGGAACCGGGTCACCCGGTGGGAGAGCCAGCCAATTCTCGATTGGTTGTCATGATTGTAAACTAATAGAACAGATGTAAAAGGTAAAAAGGTAACCTAGGACTTTGGCTTTCGTCCTAATCATGGGTTCTCACTATTACGGCCGAAGGATATGAATATGACCGAATGCTAGGGTTTGGCGGTGAGATGTTGCCTCTGGAAGTGGTACCTAGCGTCCCATGGGCCCGATATTCCGGTCGATGCCCAGGATGATACACTAGGTCTACCCGGCTTCGGATGGTGGGCATTCCCATGTCCAACACCATCCGACTCCGGGAGCACTAAGATCGCAACGATCGCTCCCAACATTTCGTCTAAGCCGTTTCCACATGCAAGGACTCAATGTCAACGCTAGGGGGTGATCTATTGCTAGAGAATCAAACTCCCGTTTTAATTCCTCTTGGCCAAACGGTCAAAGGCGGTCTTTTTCCCGCCGATGACAATGAAACACCCCGCGTAACCATCAAAATCTGTAGATCCAATCGGATCCTTAGACCTATGGCTGTTCTAGGAAGAACCCACGTAGGGGCTTCCACCAATGTCCTAGATTAAAGAACTACTCACTAAACATGGTATGAAATGCCATAACAGGAGATATAGACATACGAATTGAAATCAAGTAATTGTTCACCGTAGCAAATAGAAGCATAAACACAATATCAAAATATGAAAATGATCAAAGAACTTACACTAAGAGTTTAATTGAAGCAGCTGAAAAATCCCTAAAAACAGCTTAAAAAGTGGGGACTGTGTTTCTGGGAAAACCTAGCATTATTTATACAAGTGGGCAAGATGCCAGTGAATATTCCCACAAAAAGACAAAAACAGACATTCACCCGATCAGGTGAGACTTCACCCGCTCGGGTGAAACGACGGAAAAAATGTCTCCAGCTCTGATAAATCTCACCCGATCATTGAACGGATCGGGTGAGTCTTGGATTTCTTGAGCTTGGGAAGCAGCTACAGGTGACCCGATCGGTTGACAAGTCAACCGACCTGGTGAGCTTTGGCCTTCAAAACTGCACTCTGTCATACATCCATCTGATCACTGAACTGATCGGGTGGAACGGTCTCTACTTCAGCACTGACACAGACTGCATGACCCGATTGGGTGGCTGTTCCGCCCGATCGGTTGAGAGCTGATACATAGTCATCTTTGACGAATGCTCTTGGGATCGCGTGCGGCACTTCTCGTTGCTTCGGAACTCATGATGTTGGCCATATATGTCCCATGCGCTAGCAATGTCATGCAAATGCACATAAACTCAACGAAAGTAAAAAGAAACTAAAACCACAAAGAAACGGATACGAAATGACGAAAGGCGACGAAAAACGACGGAGAAGACATGCGTGAATATATAAAATATAAACGCATGTCAAAATCCCTCAAGCTGAACTCTTCCTCGTTCTCGAGGAAGACGAGTGAGAATAGAAGCCCGGCGGGAGAAAATAGAAAGAGAGAAATAGAAAAGGAAAAAGAAATCCTAAAATACCCGTCAGAGCCAACGGAAACAAACACAACACACTAAGCAAGCACACGAGAAGCATAACACTAAGCCCAGGAATACGAGTTCCTACTAGTGTCGTGGGATCACGCAGTGAAGCATGAGTGAGTGCGGTTATGAGCTAGCCAACAGTGTAACTATCTACATCATGTGATGAAGCTCCATATGCACATATCCATGGAATGACCCAAATATCTAATCAATTCGAGTATGCGGTGAATAATAGTTCAAGCATGCATGAGAATAGAGTAAGAATAGAAACATGTCATATATTCGAGACTCTACTGCTAGAAACTAGAAAATCGCCGCACGATTACCGAGATGATTGCTAGAAAGCTCATATGCCAAGTGTGTTCGAAAACGAAAGTGGTTGAGTAGGTTTGGAGGAGAGTACTTGGTACAAATGCTCGACTTCCCTTTATTCACGGCGGTAGGAGTGATATTTACAACACAATTTTTTTTGGGTTTTGGATATACATATTCTTTCTTTTCTCTTTTTTGTTTTGGATTTTCCAATATTTTTTTGCTTTTTTTGGGTTTTTGGTAGAAGTAGGAAAATGCGCATTCTCCAAAAGCGGGAGAATGATGCGCTAGTAAGTGGCAAAATTGTGTGCTCTCCTAAGTGGAAGTGAAGTACACAACGAGGGGATTTGCACCAAGCAAAACAAAAAAGAATTCGAATTCTAGACACTTGGCAAAAGGCTTTTTTCATGGATCAGAGTGTAAACAACATGGGTTATCCTAATCCTATTGGTAGAGTCCCAAAACATGTGATTTGAAGCGTACATATATAGTATGATTCATGCATAATGAAGCAGAAAGTAGAAGCAATATACCGCATATTCAAAATTGAATCATGATAGTCTAGGGGTCATCCATGGATAGGCATATTGTTACGAGGTGGAACTCGCGTACAATGAATTTGTATTAATGGGAACCAAGGGCACGGTGGTTATGTGGAGTAGGTGGTTCAGGTAGGCTATTTGACAAGCGATTAGTGGGGTGAAGAAGTCGATCTCGACGCCAGTGACGGTCGCGGGGCTGAATCTCGCCGGATGCGGCTGGACAAGGTTGAACGGCAGGGGGGTGACGCCGACTGGTGTTGATAGGCGAGCTCTCCTGCAACACGAACAACTCGTCAGAAGGGCTGGGTTGGGGGTTCAACCCTTAGCCCCTCCGATGCCTAAGTCAGTGATAGGGCTTAAAATGGGGGGCTGGTCACGCCGGTCGGACTAACGGTGTATCGACCGCGCGTGGCGAGCTATAGGTGGGAGCACAAAGATATGGAAGACCTTTGCACTCGTGTGTGAATAGCTGAATGAGAGAGAATTCTGCAGCATCCCCTTCTCCGTAAGAGGAGAAGGGGTATTTATACCTGACGGGTGATGACTAGGCGTGCTGAGCTGGCTCGGGTGTCGGCGGAGGCTTCGGGCAAGGACGCCGGGAACAGGAGTCTCCGACCTGCCTTTGTCAGGCGGAGCAACGGCCCAGGGGTGCTTTTGTCGGGATGTCAGAGCCGAAAGTGAAAGCGTTATCTGTCAGGTGGCTCTTCCGTCAGGGGGTTCTTTGTCGGATGGTCGGGTGACGTATGTGTCAGATGTCCTTATCCTAAGGTTGTTTGTCGTTAGCGTCGGACTAAGAGTCGGCCAGCTGCGGTGGTCCGCCTCGGCCGGCTGCGGGGGTCGGCCCCGGCCGGTTCGGGGAGCGCTGCAAGGCGCGCCTGTCTCCATGATGCCCCGGATTTCCGGGGCGGCGGCCCTTTTGTGTAAAGGTGAGTTAATGGGGTATGTTAACGGATCCGGGTGGGAGTCGGGCTCATACGATCTTTAGGTCGTAACAATTGCCCCCGGCATTCGAGTGCGAGGCGGAAGCCCGGTTCGTCTCGGATGGCGTAACATTATCCTTTAACCGGACTCGGGCTTGGGTCCAAGCTCAGGGTTGGATGCGCTGCTTCCGCGGGGTATTGCCCGCTGTTGCGGGATCGCTTATCCCCGGAGGTCTCTGGCACTTTGGCCTCTCGGGGATCGTGTTACTGCTGACGGCGCGTCGACCGAGCGGCCTTTCGTTATGTTGGGTCGCATCGCGGTCTTGTTCTGACGAGACAGGGCATTGCCTTTTCAGGACTGGGCGCCTACTTCGCGGCCTCTGCCTCGGGACCCGGGTCATGTTGTTTTGGCATCTTGCGGAAGTTACGCAATTACCTATCATGCCCCCAACATTCCCGTGTCCGAGATCGCGAGGTCTGGGGGAAGGGGATGTTGTTGGCTTGTGTTGCTTTTAGGCGGGGTGGGGGGTCGGCGGAGTGGCTAGGGGCGATTCCCACTATTCAACCACGGGTCGACCCTGTTACATGCGGCGGGTTCCAGTGCCCCTCTTTCCCCCTGGAGGGAAAGGTGTCGCGGACTTTTGGTGAACGGGGGTCGCGCTGTAGGCGTAGATTTCCTGGAGGTCCTATGCCAGTTAGGAGGGGTAGTGCGGTGCTAACCCCGAGCGTTGCGAGGGATAGCCAGTCGCTATGGTGTTCTCCGAAAAATCTGAGTGAATAAAGAAGTACATTTTTATTTAGGTTTGTAAAGGCTGATCTACAGCTTGTACAGGAGTTCTTAGTTTATCGCCCGTTGCGGGGTCTGATCCGGCTGGGGGGGGGCATAGAGTTGTCCTCGCCCGCGGTTTAATGACCTCCGGATCGGGATGTCGGTGTGGGCTGGGTGGGCCCTTCGTAACTTGAATTGAGCTCGGCGTGGAGGAGAATGGCCGCCTTTCGTGCTGAAGTGTTGCAAGGTCTCTTTGGCGATCGTGCCACCTCACCTCCGTTGCTTCGTCGTCTCTTTCCGCGGAAAGGGTTTTCCTCGGTCCGGAAGAGGCGCCGAGGGGGGAAGCCGCCTTGCTGCGGCTTGCTCCTTGGGGAGGTTCCTGAGCATAGGGCCGTCCCCCGCTGCCCCACGCCTCGCTGTTTCGGTTTGAGGGTGGGGTCCCGTGCCCGACGGCGCCTCGGCGAGCTGACATGCCAGGACTCGCCGTTTGGGCTTGTCGGGGATGCAGCCCTGCCGAGGTCCTCGGATGGAGGTCGAGGGCGAGGAGGTACTGGCTGGCCAGCGCTGGGGGCTCTCGCCAGCCCAGATTACTTTGAATGGATGCCATTCTTTCTCCGCTTCGTCCCCGTTTATGGGACGGGGGTAAGAAAGGTGGATTTCCCGTGTGTAAGCGGAATATCCAGATGGCGATCCGTTTGTAAGCGGAATATCCAGGTAGTGATGCTGGGGGTCTAGGCACCGCCGTTCCGGGCGGCGGGAACCATTGATGGCCGGTGACCTCTCTTTTGTTAGGGCGGTGTATCTCAGCCCTTTTCCCGGAGGGTGGGGGGATCATGGGGTGGTTTTTCATGTCTGTCGATTGCTTCTCTCCGCGATGGAGATGGCCTCTTTATAGGCAGATCTTGTTGACCGTTTCTCCCTTATTCATTGCGCTGAGCTGGCATTATTAATGGGCTCCTCGAATTCGCGCCTGTTGGGAACCGCCTATGTCAGGTGGCTCTTGCGTGTCCTCTGTTGGTGTGCATTATTAATGGTGGCGTGTTTCTCGAGCGTCATTCCGTTTCGTCGCGTCACATCGGGGCCGTCGACTTGGGAATTGGTGTTATTTTGTCCCGGTTCGTGTGCCCCCCCTTTTATTTATATATAAATTATTTTTATTATATATTATTTTTTGTCAAGGGTACGTGGCCCCCATCGGGTTGGCCCTGCCCCAGAGGTCTGGAGGGGGGGGGAGCGGGCGCGTAGCCCGGCCCGTGCCCTTCTCTGGTTCGGGTGGCTAGGGTTGGCCCTGCCCCAGAGGTCCGGAGGGGGGGAGCGGGCGCGTAGCCCGGCCCGTGCCCTTCTCTGGTTTGGGTGGCTAGGGTTGGCACTGCCCCAGAGGTCTGGTGGGGGGGAGCGGGCGCGTAGCCCGGCCCGTGCCCTTCTCTGGTTTGGGTGGCTAGGGTTGGCCCTGCCCCAGAGGTCTGGAGGGGGGGAGCGGGCGCGTAGCCCAGCCCGTGTCCTTCTCTGGTTTGGGTGGCTAGGGTTGGCCCTGCCCCAGAGGTCTGGAGGGGGGGAGCGGGCGCGTAGCCCGGCCCGTGTCCTTCTCTGGTTTGGGTGGCTAGGGTTGGCCCTGCCCCAGAGGTCTTGAGGGGGGGAGCGGGCGCGTGGCTCGGCCCGTGCCCAGCTCTGGTTTGGGTGGCTAGGGTTGGCCCTGCCCCAGAGGTCTGGAGGGGGGGAGCGGGCGCGTAGCCCGGCCCGTGCCCTTCTCTGGTTTGGGTGGCTAGGGTTGGCCCTGCCCCAGAGGTCTGGAGGGGGGGAGCGGGCGCGTAGCCTGGCTCGTGCCCTTCTCTGGTTTGGGTGGCTAGGGTTGGCCCTGCCCCAGAGGTCTGGAGGGGGGGAGCGGGCGCGTAGCCCGGCCCGTGCCCTTCTCTGGTTTGGGTGGCTAGGGTTGGCCCTGCCCCAGAGGTCTGGAGGGGGGGAGCGGGCGCGTAGCCCGGCCCGTGCCCTTCTCTGGTTTGGGTGGCTAGGGTTGGCCCTGCCCCAGAGGTCTGGAGGGGGGGAGCGGGCGCGTAGCCCGACCCGTGCCCTTCTCTGGTTTGGGTGGCTAGGGTTGGCCCTGCCCCAGAGGTCTGGAGGGGGGGAGCGGGCGCGTAGCCCGGCCCGTGCCCACCTCTGGTTTGGGTGGCTAGGGTTGGCCCTGCCCCAGAGGTCTTGTGGGGGGAGCGGGCGCGTAGCCCGGCCTGTGCCCTGCTCTGGTTTGGGTGGCTAGGGTTGGCCCTGTCCCAGAGGTCTGGAGGTGGGGGAGCGGGCGCGTAGCCCGGCCCGTGCCCTTCTCTGGTTTGGGTGGCTAGGGTTGGCCCTGCCCCAGAGGTCTGGAGGGGGGGGGAGCGGGCGCGTAGCCCGGCCCGTGCCCTTCTCTGGTTTGGGTGGCTAGGGTTGGCCCTGCCCCAGAGGTCTGGAGGGGGGGGAGCGGGCGCGTAGCCCGGCCCGTGCCCTTCTCTGGTTTGGGTGGCTAGGGTTGGCCCTGCCCCAGAGGTCTGGAGGGGGGGAGCGGGCGCGTAGCCCGGCCCGTGCCCTTCTCTGGTTTGGGTGGCTAGGGTTGGCCCTGCCCCAGAGGTCTGGAGGGGGGGAGCGGGCACGTAGCCCGGCCCGTGCCCTTCTCTGGTTTGGGTGGCTAGGGTTGGCCCTGCCCCAGAGGTCTGGAGTGGGGGAGCGGGCGCGTAGCCCGGCCCGTGCCCACCTCTGGTTTGGGTGGCTAGGGTTGGCCCTGCCCCAGAGGTCTTGTGGGGGGGAGCGGGCGCGTAGCCCGGCCCGTGCCCTGCTCTGGTTTGGGTGGCTAGGGTTGGCCCTGCCCCAGAGGTCTGGAGGGGGGAGCGGGTGCGTAGCCTGGCCCGTGCCCTTCTCTGGTTTGGGTGGCTAGGGTTGGCCCTGCCCCAGAGGTCTGGAGGGGGGGAGCGGGCGCGTAGCCCGGCCCGTGCCCTTCTCTGGTTTGGGTGGCTAGGGTTGGCCCTGCCCCAGAGGTCTGAGGGGGGGAGCGGGCGCGTAGCCCGGCCCGTGCCCTTCTCTGGTTTGGGTGGCTAGGGTTGGCCCTGCCCCAGAGGTCTGGAGGGGGGGAGCGGGCGCGTAGCCCGGCCCGTGCCCTTCTCTGGTTTGGGTGGCTAGGGTTGGCCCTGCCCCAGAGGTCTGGAGGGGGGGGAGCGGGCGTGTAGCCCGGCCGGTGCCCTTCTCTGGTTTGGGTGGCTAGGGTTGGCCCTGCCCCAGAGGTCTGGAGGGGGGGAGCGGGCGCGTAGCCCGGCCCGTGCCCACCTCTGGTTTGGGTGGCTAGGGTTGGCCCTGCCCCAGAGGTCTTGTGGGGGGGGGAGCGGGCGCGTAGCCCGGCCCGTGCCCTGCTCTGGTTTGGGTGGCTAGGGTTGGCCCTGCCCCAGAGGTCTGGAGGGGGGGAGCGGGCGCGTAGCCCGGCCCGTGCCCTTCTCTGGTTTGGGTGGCTAGGGTTGGCCCTGCCCCAGAGGTCTGGAGGGGGGGAGCGGGCGCGTAGTCCGGCCCGTGCCCTTCTCTGGTTTGGGTGGCTAGGGTTGGCCCTGCCCCAGAGGTTCGGAGTTTTAGCGAATTGCAAAATTTGTGTAGGAACAACCAGGTTGGGAAAAACGTGTAGATGTGTATATTGCACGAAGAAAGGGAAACTCACAACTATTGGTAGAATTTCAGCAGATGTTTCGCGTTCCAAGGGTGGGCCAGCTTGCTCCCTTCAGGGGTAGCAAGGATGTAGGTGGCCGGTCCGACAACATCAACGACCGTGTAGGGCCCTTCCCATTTGGCGGCCAGCTTTCCCCGCTGCGCAGTCTCGGGGCGTAAGGTGGCGTCCCGAAGGACCAAATCGCCGATCCTGAAAGTCCGCGGTTTCACCCGGGAGTCGTAGTATCGGGCCATCCTCTGGCTGTGCTTGACGAGGCTAGTTAGGGCCCTGTCCCGGACCTCGTCTATCAACTCAAGACTGAGGCCGAGCCCTTCTCCGTTGATTTCTTCATCGAAGAGTTTTAGCCGGAGTGTCTCTTCGCCGATTTCCACAGGTACAACTGCCTCCGATCCGTATGCTAGCATGAAGGGACTTTCTCCGGTCGAGGCCTTATGGGTGGTGCGATAAGACCATAGGATCCCTGGCAGCTCATCGACCCATGCTCCCAGGGCGGCGTCCACCTTCTTCTTCATCGGGTTCAGGATACACTTATTCGCGGCCTCTGCCATTCCGTTGCACTGTGGGTGGGCGACCGACGCGAATTGGAGTTTGATCCCCCAGCCCGAGCAGAAGTCGCGGAAGCCCTCGCAATCGAACTGCTTTCCGTTATCCGTGACTATGGAACGGGGGATCCCGAAGCGGCATATGACGGATTGCCAGATGAAGCCCTTCATGTCTGTCCACGTGATTCGCGCCAGCGGCTCCGCTTCGACCCATTTTGTGAAATAGTCCACGGCGACGACTAGATACTTCCTTCCCCTGGAGGCCTTTGGGAAGGGCCCCAGGATGTCGAGTCCCCACTTGGTGAAGGGGACCGGGCTCAAGATGGGCATCAGGTTGGCCGGTGGCGCAGTCGTCCGTCGGCAGAACTTCTGGCACGCTTCGCACTTCTTGACGTATTGTACCGCATCTCGGATCATCGTCGGCCAGTAGTATCCTTGGCGCATTATCTTGTGGGCGATGGTGCGTCCTCCATGGTGGTTTCCGCAGAAGCCTTCGTGTACCTCACGGATGACTTGCTCAGCCTGCTCCGGTCCCAAGCACTTTAGGTAGGGCAGGACGTCGAAATTGGCGCGGCGGCGGCGGTACAGCACCCCGTCAAGGAGCACAAATGTCAGGGCCCGTCTCTCCACCTGCTTAGCCAGCAACCGCTCCTCGGGTAGTTCACCTGTCTCTAATTACTTCATAATGGGTGTCATCCAGGATGTCATCATGCCCGTGCACATCAGTTCCCTTTCGTTGATGGAGGGTGTCGACAGGCTTTCGACGTAGATTGCCTTCCCGATCTCGGCCGCTGAGGAGGAAGCCAGCTTAGACAGGGCGTCTGCCCGGAGGTTGTTGGAGCGAGGCAGGTGTTGCACGTCCGCTTGCTTGAACTTGCGGAGTTCGATCTGGATGCAATTCAGGTACTGCTTCATGGTTTCTTCTCGGGCCTCATAGCCCCCTAGGATCTGTTGGACGACGAGACGGGAGTCACTTAGGAGCAACACGTTCGTCGCACCGACTGCCCTAGCGAGTTTTAACCCGTTAACCGCGGCTTCGTACTCCGTGACGTTGTTGGTGGCCGGGAAGTCGAAGCGTAGGGCGTACTCCAACGAGCATCTGTCTAGAGTCTGAATGACGATTCCCGCTCCTGTTCCGGAGCCCGTCGCGGAGCCGTCGACGTGGATGGTCCATAATCCGTCCGCTGTTGTCGGGGAGGGCGCTGAGGGTTCGCCCGCCTCGATCCTCCGGGGGGACGTGGGCGCCGATGGTTGCTCTATCCGGTCCCCCGGCGGGGTTTCCGTGGTGCATTCCACCATGAAGTCGGCCAGCGCCTGACCCTTGATCGCCGTCCGGGCTTTGTAAGTTATGTCGAACTCACTGAGCTCGATGCTCCAGTTGAGCATCCTCCCTGACCGCTCCAGCCTTTTCAGGTTCTTTTCGAGGGGCATGTTGGTGTGGACGGTTATGGGGTGGGCCTGGAAATAGGGTCGGAGCTTCCGAGCGGTGGTGATTAGGCAGTAGGCGGCTTTTTCGATGGGGCTGTAGCGAGTCTCCGCATCCCGGAGGATCCGACTGGCATAGTAAACAGGGCGTTGCACCCCTCCTTCCTCCTTGATCAGGACGGAGCTAACAGCCTCCTCAGTGGTCGCCAGGTACAACCCCAGGGGTTCACCTTCCTCCGGCCGTGCGAGGAGCGGCGGGCCTTGTAGGTAGGCTTTCAGCTCCGCGAACGCCCGCGTGCAGTCGTTGTCCCACGGGATCACCTTCCTCTTGTCTTTAGCTTCGTCGAAGGCCGTGCGTAAGACCCTGAAGAAGGGGAGCGACTTCTCCGCCGATTTCGACAGGAATCGTCCCAAAGCAGCGATCCGGCCGTTCAGTCGCTGCAAGTCTCGGATTGTCCGGGGCTCCGTCATACCGGTGAGGGCCACCACCTTGTCGGGGTTCGCCTCGATCCCCCGCCTCGTTATCATGAAGCCCAGGAACTTTCCCGACTGCACGCCAAAGATGCATTTTGCGGGGTTTAGTCTCAGGTTGTATCGGCGGACCCTCTGGAAGGTCTCCTGCAAGTCGGTGAGGTGGTCGAGGGCCCTTCCACTCTTCACCAGCATGTCGTCGATGTAGACCTCCAAATTTCGCCCTACCTGAGGGCCGAAAATCCGGTCAACCATCCGTTGATAAGTCGCCCCGGCGTTCTTCAGCCCAAAGGGCATCTTGGTGTAACAGAAGGTGCCTTTATCGGTAACGAAGGACGTCTTCTCCTCATCCTCCTCCGCCATCGGTATTTGGTTGTACCCCGAGAAGGCGTCCATAAAGCTCAACAATTCATAACCGGACGCGTGGTCCACCAAGTGGTCGATCCTGGGCAGAGGGAAGCTGTCCTTCGGGCAAGCCTTGTTGAGGTCGGTGAAGTCAACGCACATGCGCCACTTCCCGCTGGGCTTCTTCACTAGAACGACGTTGGCAAGCCAGTCGGGGTAGTCCACCGGCCGAACAAACTTGGCTTCGAGGAGCCGCTCTACTTCTTCCTCGGCCGCCCTCTTCTTTTCGCCCCCCGCACTCCTCTTCTTCTGTCGAACAGGCCGGGCCTCTGGGTCCGCATTCAACCTGTGGGAGATTATCGCCGGGTCCACCCCGGGCATGTCGGCTGGTGACCATGCGAATATGTCCGCGCTCTCCCGGAGCAAGGCGACGAGGGCCATCCTCAAGGCGGAGGGGAGTTTCGTCCCGATGGAGACGACTCTTCCCTCGTCCGAGGCTATCGGGACCTCCTCTACCTCCTCGGCCGGGGTCGGTCGCTGGTCGCAGAAGTCCTCCCTTTCGTCGGGGACGAGAGGCGTCGGGGTCCGCCCGGGGCCCCCAGGCGGGGACGGCACACGGTTGTGGTTTCTGGGCCCCCCTCGACCTCCCTGCACCTGTCCCACCCCCCGCGGGGTCCGGAACTTCATCGTTTGATGTTGCAGGCTGGGGAACGCCTCGATGGCCGTCATATATGGGCGCCCTATGATTCCATTATACACCGATGCGATGTCGACGATGACGAAAAGCGTTTCCTTGGTGACGATCCTCGGCTCCTCCCCCAGAGTCATGGGCAAGGTGATCGTTCCTTCGGTAGGGATCTCATGGCCGGTGAAGCTGGCCACAGGGCCCCCGCAGGGCTCTAGGTCTGTGCGCCCCCATCCCATCCTCTCGACTGTTGACAGGAAAAGGATGTTGCAGGAGCTTCCGGTGTCAATCAGGAGCCGGCCGACGTCCACCGCCCCGATCCGAGCCTCGACGACGAGGGCGTCGTCGTTCTGGCTCCGCGCTTCCCGCCAGTCTTCCTCGGTAAAGGTGATCGGGGGTCGGTGTATCCTTCTTCGCTTCGGCTGGTGGTCGGCGGCCGGCGTCATCGCCCGTCGGGCCCCGGCCTTCGGGATGGCGGGCGCCCGCCCCGCCGAGGAGGGCCCTCCAGTTATCATCTCAATTCGCATGACCGCCCTTGGGGGGCGTGGCTCCTCCTTATCGCGGTCCGCCAGTGGTTCCCGTCCCCCTCCCTCCGGGGGGCTCTCTCTTCCGCCATCTCCCGCCTTCCCGCGACAAAGTTTCCCAGGTGACCCGCTTGGATCAGTCGTTCGATCTCTCTCTTAAGGGAGTGACAATGGTCGGTGTCGTGACCGTGGTCCCGGTGATATCGGCAGTATCTCCGGGGGTCCCGCCTCGCCGGGTCCGTCCTCATCTCCCTAGGAGGCTCCGGCAATAACCCGGCCCTCGTCGCCGCGGCCAGCACCTCCATCATGGGGGCATTGAGTCGCGTGTAATGCACCGGCGGGAGGTCTTCTGGTCTCGGGATGACTCCGGGGGGCCTCCGTGCCGGAGCGAACTCGCGAGCTGGGCCAAGGCGATCTAGCGGGCGGGGCTCGGGTGGCTCCCGCCGCGGTAGGGCCATCTGATCGCGGCCTCGCCCCCTCTCCTCCTGCCTCGGCCGAGGGCGCGGCCGGGACCCATCTGCGGGTGGTTTCGCCTGGGGGAACACAACCTTTGCACCCAAAGTCTCCTCCGCCAACGTGTGCCTCTCCGCCATTGCTACCAACTCATCATAGTCGGTAGGTGGATCTCGGAGCAGGGATTTGTGGAGGCTCCGCGTCCGCAGCCCCGTCTTGAAGGCCAGCATAAGCACCTCGTCGCCGCATGTCACCACCGCCCGTCTCTCCTCCTGAAAGCGGCAGAGGTATCTTCCTGTTCCTTCCCCCTCCCTTTGGACTATCGTGCTGAGATAGTCTAAGGGCTTCTTTTTTGTTCGCCCGGCCCGGAACTCTTGGCAGAACTTATGGGATAGTTCGCCAAAGCTCCCTACGGACCTCGCGGGCAAGCCGAAGTACCAGTCCAGCGCGGTGTCCCTCAGGCTTTGGGAGAAATGTCGGCAAAGGAACGCCTCATCCACATCCTGGGCTTCCATCGCCCCCCGGTATTGTTACACGTGCGTGAGGGGGTCGCCCCTCCCATTGTACGTGGCCAAGTGAGGGGGTTTGAACCTTACGGGCCTGGGGGCAGAAGTGATCCACTGGGCGAGTGGCGTGGCCTCCTCCGGGTAGGTCGGGCGATCCGGCGCATCCCCCCTCCGCCACTCGGGGGTCGGGCTTCGGTCGCGCCTCGGCCGCCGACGGTCCTCCGTCCCCGGCGAGTAGCCTGACGGTCTCCAGGCGGGGCTCCCTCCTTGGGCCGAGGATTCGACGGGTTGTGGGCTACGGTCCTCCCAGCGCCCATGCCTCCTGGCCAGCTCTCCTCGCGCCTCCATCCGTTCTTGATTCTCCCGAAGGAGTCTTTCACGCTCGGTGGTGAGGAAGCGTAGTTGCCGACAAACGGCTTCCTCGCGCTGGGTATCGGAGGGGTGGTGTTGGTGATGGGGGCCGCCCCCTCCAGGCGGGGACCTGTTCAGCATCGGGTCCCGCCCGTTCCCAGGCCGCCGGGCCGTCGTCGCCTCGTCCAGGAGTTCTCGGTTGCTCCTGTTCTCCATTCTCAGCCTCTCGCGCTCCGCGATGATGAAGCGAAGCTGGCGGCGGGCGGCCTCCTCTTCCTGGTAAGCCTTCCGGGTGGTCTCGGCCTCCTCGTCCAGACGCCTCTACGCGGCGGCCGCCTCCTTCAGGCGCCTCCACCGCTGCGCGACTTCTTCCTCCTCTTCCAGGAGCCTTTGCTGGGCCGCGATCTCCTCAGCGAGCCCCCTATGCTCCCCCTCCTCCTCGAACTGAGGGTGGAGGTTTCGCCTCACGTTCAGGGGCTCCGAGGGGCCGGGCAGAGGCTCCGTTCCAGTCGTCTGAAAGCCTCCCCTGGCCTGAGCGATAGCCTCGAAGCTCTTCAGAACGGCGGGGACTGAAGTGTGTTCAATCTCGGAGATCATCCCTAAAAGGGGGTCGGACGCCGGGGTGATTTGTAGGGAGAGCGGTTCTTGCCCCACGGGATCTTTCCCGTGGTCCGGGTTCCGCGGGATTTGTATGGAATCTAACATGGGTGTGACCCTTCGTTCCCACAGACGGCGCCAATTGTTACGAGGTGGAACTCGCGTACAATGAATTTGTATTAATGGGAACCAAGGGCACGGTGGTTATGTGGAGTAGGTGGTTCAGGTAGGCTATTTGACAAGCGATTAGTGGGGTGAAGAAGTCGATCTCGACGCCAGTGACGGTCGCGGGGCTGAATCTCGCCGGATGCGGCTGGACAAGGTTGAACGGCAGGGGGGTGACGCCGACTGGTGTTGATAGGCGAGCTCTCCTGCAACACGAACAACTCGTCAGAAGGGCTGGGTTGGGGGTTCAACCCTTAGCCCCTCTGATGCCTAAGTCAGTGATAGGGCTTAAAATGGGGGGCTGGTCACGCCGGTCGGACTAACGGTGTATCGACCGCGCGTGGCGAGCTATAGGTGGGAGCACAAAGATATGGAAGACCTTTGCACTCGTGTGTGAATAGCTGAATGAGAGAGAATTCTGCAGCATCCCCTTCTCCGTAAGAGGAGAAGGGGTATTTATACCTGACGGGTGATGACTAGGCGTGCTGAGCTGGCTCGGGTGTCGGCGGAGGCTTCGGGCAAGGACGCCGGGAACAGGAGTCTCCGACCTGCCTTTGTCAGGCGGAGCAACGGCCCAGGGGTGCTTTTGTCGGGATGTCAGAGCCGAAAGTGAAAGCGTTATCTGTCAGGTGGCTCTTCCGTCAGGGGGTTCTTTGTCGGATGGTCGGGTGACGTATGTGTCAGATGTCCTTATCCTAAGGTTGTTTGTCGTTAGCATCGGACTAAGAGTCGGCCAGCTGCGGTGGTCCGCCTCGGCCGGCTGCGGGGGTCGGCCCCGGCCGGTTCGGGGAGCGCTGCAAGGCGCGCCTGTCTCCATGATGCCCCGGATTTCCGGGGCGGCGGCCCTTTTGTGTAAAGGTGAGTTAATGGGGTATGTTAACGGATCCGGGCGGGAGTCGGGCTCATACGATCTTTAGGTCGTAACACATATAAAACAAAATCACGACCAAGAAGCACACCAACTGGCTAGTCACAACACACAACTCAACACAAAAGGCAAAGTGAACCCACGGAGCATAAAATGCAACAGAACTCGGCTTCTTAGGGTTAGTGAAGATAATTATCGTTGCTTAGCTCTGTGTGTGTGTGTGGGGGGGGGGTTAGTGACAGTTTCATCATGCGGGGTCATCTCTAGGAGAGGGAGAATAAAAGGATGGAAAAAAAGAAATATAATACTCTATTTTTGCATGTGGTATGTAATTGAACTTCATTATATACTTTTGATGACAACTAATGGGGGAGAAATATTTGGGAAAGATTTGTGGTATATTGTGAAATTGTGAAAATGATGTGCTTAATTGAATATCTTAATGATGAATACATGAATTATTGGTTCTATGGGGAGCATAAAAATGGGGGAGCATGCTAGAAACATGATTGCTACATTGTTGCATGCTCGTATGCTTGAATATCATTGTCACAATATTTTGCATACATCCTCCTCACACTTCACACACACATATCACAATGGTATTATTTGAATTGTAATTGCTCAAATCTTATATTGGTTTGTCATCATTAAAAGGGGGAGATTGTTGGATGCAACGATCTAGGACTTCTTATTTGATGATAACAAACGTGTGTGAATGATTTGATGTGTGTGTTAAGTGTTTGCAAGAGTGGCGAGGACGTAAATACTCAAACGACGACTAAGTCAAGAGAGATGGAGAATTGGCTACACACATTCTATTTGGACTAAGTCAGATGCAAGAGGGATAAGGCAGCAATCTTCATTGTTTTGATTCATATCAAGTAGATCATATGAAATCCTAATTCTATCCATATTTGGTGGTGACCAAATCAAATACAACTTTCAAATACCTACAACCTAGGGATTCTTCCTCAGCCGCAACTAACCCGAATCCATCGCTTGGAAATACCCTCATGCTGCAAAGAAGACCTAACCCTCTCCTATAAAAGCTAGCAATCAAAGAGAGGGCTGTAGTCGGCCAAAAAATATATTTCCTCTCATTGCCACAACCAATCACTTAAGGCCAAAGAACATCACTTGTCGCAAAGCATCTTCTCAATAGCCAAGTTTTTCCTAGTTTCCACAAGCCTCAAAGACCCCTAGTCCTCATCAACGTGCTATTGGAGAAGAAGATCAACTCTAGCATCCATCATCAATTGCTTGTTAAAGGAGGAGGAGAGATCGAAATCTAGAATCGACTTACGCATCAAATGAGGACACATCGTCGACCATCAACCAAGTCCGCACTTGGCTTGCAGACCGAAGTTCAAGCCCATGCCATAGCCGCTGCTGAAGCCTAGGAGGCTTGCCGACCAAACTGCTGATGTGCCATCATTGCAGTAGACTGAGCTATCCCTTGTGCCATCAAGCATCAACGAACAAGCAGCAGACCATATCCAAACATCATTGCTACCGGCTGAACCAAGTGCCACATCCGAGTGCCGACCCTAACAAGCTGCTGCATCTGACTGTCGTCGACCTAGTGCTGAGCCGTGCCATCATTATCGATGATCCGTGCCATCAAGTAGCAGCCACACCACATTGGGATCTATTGACCCTTGCATAAGCCGAGCACCTCCTTGCCATCCCATTGTTGCTGCCTACCAGAGACTCTTGCCCACCAAGCAAACCAGTTGCACCTATTGATTGTCGAGACTTCTCTAAGCAAAGGAATTTGACAAAGCACTCTACACTTCAGGGAACAAAAGTTAAAGGACAAAGCAAAAGCAAGAGGGAGGCCTAGTGCAATGAAGAAATAAGGAAATGAGCTTAACTAAGTCTTTTTTTATTCACCCTGCCATATTCCTTTGACTTGCTTTAAATTTTTATTACAGGTACCAATGCAAAGGGGAGGCCATGTGCTTTGAAAATTGACCGGTCAAAGTTCTCAGGCTATTGCAGATAAGAGGGAATTAAAAGGTAGCTATTCCAAACAAGACATCAACTTATTGAGAAGAGGACAAAGCAAAGAGAGAAATTGTTTTTCACACAACATTCAGCAAATCTCACGGAACTCAGAATTGCTATACACATAGACCAGCTTGGCGTAGATTTGCGCATCGATATTTGGAGGACTACGTCTTCTAATCTAGACGTGAGTGAGACGACTACATCATCGTCAGACTCGATCTGACCTATGCCGATTGACAGAGACGACTACGACTACGCCTACACATTGAGAATCTCTAAACTCTTTTACTATTTGTATAGTAGTAGCGATCTTTGTAGAAGAAAATTTTACCGTTACTTGTGTTTTTGGGGACTTGACGAGTTGGGACTCTTTCAGGGTGAGAGCATCTGACTAAGTTGATAGTGTTGAGCATGGGGGAGTGCGTACGAACTAGGTGAGCATTGAGTTGGGGCTCTTGACTCATTGTAGTTGTACCTTGATAACATATTAATTTAGTAGTTGCTTTCGAGGTTGGACGTAGGTCGTGTGGACGATCGAACCAGGGTAAATATGTGCGTACTTGTGATTGGAAACTATTTACTCTGCATGTACTTATAACTACATGTGATTGTTCGTGGGCTGCACGAATATTTTTATTAGCATATTTACACCCCTCTAGGCTTCGATCCAGATCCAACAAAAACTACAATGTTTCTGGGTATACATCTAGAGCCAGTCAATGCTATCTATCTGGGACCTTAGACATCGCTTATTTAGCACAAGCGCTGTCTAAGGTTCTAAATAGATATCACTTCTTTTAGTACAAGCACTGTTAAAGGTCCACCATAGACAGCGCTTGTACTCGAGAATGATCATGCAAGGCCAAAATCAGTAAGCTTTAAGTTTCCCTCATTGTCGATTAGTAAATTTGACACTGCACATTTCATGCCAAACACAATATTAGCATTCGAAAAAGGTTATTTAGAAATGCTTACAATGGGATTAATAATAACCTTTTATGCCACGATGGAGAACTTGATTCACATGTCAATAGTGCAATCCCGTTAGCAACTACCTCATGTAGCACTAGCATATTGTTTAGAATGATGTCAGATGTCAAAAAAACAACAAAGAATTGATTAACACGAAATTAACGTTGCTACATGAAATTAGAATACCTTTATATTTCTGAGTATAGTAAATCACATACCAGGTCGATCTGACAAATATGTCAGATCGTGGTCCATGAATTCAAAACCATATAGATGCCCCCGTTGTATTTGCAGCCATATGAACATTTCCCAAGAAAAGTTGAAACATTAGTTTTCACACCATGACAGAACTATTACCAGTTGTTTTTGGGAGTTGTCAAGTTAGTGGGAGAGGATCCCTAGAAAGAAGACTCCCCGATTATTTCTAATTTCCAGAATCATAGTCAAGAAGAAGAGGAAAATAAAGGAAGGAAACGGTCATCTTACCAGTATGATATTCCTGCACAAAAAGGAGGTTGCATTCAATCTTCGGTGGCATCAATGACGAAAACTTTAAAGAAAACATATTACTGCAAAAAAAAGATGGGCAATGGACGAAGTGCAAGAAACCCGTCACTGGAAGCGCACAACTGTAAAAGAATGAGAAAAATGCCAAAATTCATGGCAGATGGCTCCCTATAATGGACTATTAGGACAGTATGTGTTTTGAAAGAGCTGCAGAAGAAAAGGAAGTAATGACAGCAAATCAGGTTCAGTTGTAACATTATATGATACTGAAATGAACCATTTTTCACAGCTCTGGTTTCATGGTTTCCATCAATGTATTCATTCAATAATTTCAGAAGTTCACAACCTCTCCATTGCACAAGTTCACATCCCCCACCACTAATTCTTAACCTTTATTTGACAACATAATAGTCATGATTTTGTTACAACCAGACTAATAAAAGAACAACTATTTTAACATTTTAAATAATAACAAATTTACAACAAAATACTTATACCTTGCAGCTCATTCTCATTTTTTAAGTTTTGAAAGTTTCACTAACATGCATTAAGTGCTGACTTAAACCATGCTAGTAACATGACTTAAACCATGCTAGTAACATGACTTAAGAACTAGTCTTTTGATCTACGTAATGTTAGAACGAAACCAAATTACAGTGCCAGAAACCATATTTGAATTTGTAAGGGCAAAAGATAATATCGCCATTGATGAATTATAAGTAGAAGAATCTCATACTGCGAGTCTAATGGTTACCTGAATACGTTAAAACATCCGTAAGTGGTTCTTCAAATGCATTAACATGAAATCAATATACCATTCATAGCTACGGAATTTATTAATTTTTCAAAACTCTCACAAATTATTATTTGGAATGGTCACAACTTCACAATTAATTTTTCAGTTCCCAAATCATTAGCAATTGGCTAATTTACAAAAGAAACGATTTATTAACAAAATTTGTGAATAATCATTTTGTTTATCAACCCATTATTATAGTACTCAAATGATGATAGCAGGGACTTGTTGAGTATTGATTCCCCTGATTTGGTTTTGATGATGAACAAACATAAATATTGGGTACTAATTATCTTTGAGCGCAGTTATGAAGATCGTCGCCAAATTACTTTGTAGATCTCAAGCGACGTCCCAAGACTTCTTTAGAGTGCGTGAACGATGTGCCTGAAGCTTCATTGAAGCTCAAGGAGTATTATTGAAGTCGAGGGATTCAGAATCTTCATATTGAAGCTTTGGAAGACGGTGTGTATTGTTTATTTTCATTGTCTTCTAGAATGTTAAGCCTTGATTATTACTTGCCTTCGATATCCTCTTATATATCGTATCTTATCTCTAGGATTGTCTTAGAAGCCATTAGGAAGTTTTCTGTAGCTTATCGCTTCTTCATTTGACTTTTGTGCATCTTAGTTAGTTCAAGTAGAAGAACCAACCGACTAGATGTCAATCTAATCGGTTGGAAATCCTTCATGAACCGACTAGTCTTACTTGTGTTTTTCAGCCGAGTTACTGTTGACCAATTAGTCGGTCCAAGAAGGTTCACCGACCGACTAGTTGTCAAACTAGTCGGTTGATGTTTCTTCTTGGACCGACTAGTTTATCCTCCTTACTTCACTGAATTCTCTGTCAACCATCTACTCAGTCCAAGAAGGTTCACCGACCGACTAGTTCTCAAACTAATCGGTCAGTGATCCTTCTTAGACCGATTAAGCAGCTTTATTTTTCCAGCCGTTGGAGAATTTATTTCCACGATTTTTCTTGATCTGTTTTGATTCTTTCCTTATTTGTTTGACTCGTTTCAATCTTGGAAATATCTCTAATATGAGATTGGATTCAGATCTAATCTCAATTTGTCTCGATTATCATTGTGAAAAATCTCTCTCTCTCAAAAAAGCTCTGGTTCTCTTCTCTGACCTAATTTGCTCAAATTTTTTTTTTTGAGATCTTGAGCGATCAATTTTCTGGAAGATCGATTCTCGCACATCATCGTAGTCCTAGCCGTCTCTCGCTGATCATCTCGTGATTGCTAGGGTTTCGTGATCTCCACTCATCTTCCTACATTGCCCTAATTCGTAAGTATCTCAAGGCATAGGATTTTGTGGTAAGCAATTTCTATTTCATTAAATCTATTGTTGGTGATTTTCTCTCGGTTTGTGAGAGATATTCGTGATCCCGATTTGTGGGAGTCACGATACGAATTGTTGTAGTGTTTGATCTTGTAGTAGTTTCTACAAGAAGTTGTTTAGTGGAACCTTGAGTTAGTGGATTCTAACTCAAGTAGCCGGAAGGGATCCGGGTGTCTGGGACGTAGGATCACCGGGAACAAGTCGAAGAGACTTGGGTGGATCCGAACCCATTACATCGCTTGTTTGCGTTGCTATTGTTCTTGTTGTTATTACTTCTTCCGCATAGTTGTTTGTGTTTGCACAATAATTAGGAATTAGACTCTTGATTATTTTAAAGTTCTATTCACTCCCCTCTAGTACTTGTGCAGTAGCTACCAGGGTATTACATTTGGTATCAGAGCCAAGTTCATAGCTATGACAAACAACCCGACTACTGCTCCTTCAAGAATCGTGAATGAGCCTCTTCAGTGATGGAAGGACACTCCTCAACTAGGCCTCCTCACTTCAACGGTACCAACTATGGGTACTAGAAGTGCCGGATGGAAACTTTCCTTCGGAGCACATCACTTTGGAGAGCCACATTAACGAAGTATGTGGAGCCCACTGAAGAAGACTTCATAAAGTGGACTGCCGCTGAAGTCGCCACGGAGGTGAACAATGCCAAGGCAATGAAGGCCTTACAATGTGCACTAGAGCCTGAAGATTTCAACAAGATATGCACCTGTAAGAGTGCATATCAGATTTGGAACCAACTCCTAATCTTACCCAAAGGAACGAGCATGGTAAAACACTCCAAACTCACTGTTGCTAACAAAGAATTCGAGTTATTTCACATGGAACAGGGTGAAAGAATTAAGGAGTACTATGCTCGCTTCGTGGATATAACCAACGAGTTGGAAGCCCTTGGGAAGACCTATACCCAAGAAGAGAAAGTCGCGAAGATCATTGACGGACTTCCTTCGAGTTGGGAAAAGGGAACCTACGCTATCGAGGAAGGTAACGATATGTCCAAATACACTGTTGTTCAACTAATGGGTACTTTAATGTCATATGAGGTACGAAAGGACAGCAAGGTCAAGATGCAGGACAAGATGAAGGCGTTCTTGAAGCAAGAAGAGGCGAAGAAAAAGGCGATTGCTTTCAAGGCTGCCCCTACCACACCTACCGATAGTGAAGATTCGGACTCTGAGTTGGACATGGAATCTTTGGCCCTCATGGCAAAGAAGTTCAACTGGTTCTTCCGAAAAGGTAATTTTAAGAACAAATCTAAAGTTAGTTCTACTAATGCCTCTGCTCCTCTGTGTTTCAAATGCAATAAGCCAGGACACATCAAGGTAGATTGTCCTCTTAACAAACAAAAGGAGAAGTGGAAGGCACCCAAGTTCAACAAGTCACGAAAGTACAAGAAGGAGTACAAGAAAGGGCTTGTCGACACATTCACCGATTCAGACGAGGACTCCTCAAGTGGAGAGTCAGATGATGAACAAGTGGAGAAAGCACACATGTGCTTCATGAAAAGAGAGCAACATGATCAAGAGACCGCTTCAGATGAAAGCAAGGATGAAGATGAAGAGGTAACTATGGATGATTTAAGATTAGCTAATGAACAAATTTGGTCTAAGTATTCTAAGTTGGTAAATAGATATACTAAGATCAAAGATGAGTTAACTAGTCTGCAGACCACACCTAAGCCTATCATCACCAATAACGACACCGTTGTTGAAGCCTTGAGAACTGAGATTGTAAATCTCAAATCTCAACTTGAACATGTCAGCATTGAGGATTCGGATGAACACGAGATAGCGGATTTGATTTCTCGAAACTCAACTTTGAGTATTGAGAATGAGAATCTCAAGTCTCGTGTTTGTGAACTCACAACTCAAGTGTCCACTTTGGATACTACTTTACTTTCTCTCACTGAGAAATATGAGTCCACAATAGGCCGGATTGAGAAATTCAACAAAGGCAAGGACCATTTGGATAATATTCTAAATGATTTACTTCCGGCCAATCATCATGTTGGTTTGGGGTATAAGAAGAAAAATTCATCCAAATCTTCCACCACCTTTGTAAGGCCATCTTCCGAGCCCTCAACTAGTGGGAGTAAACACCCCATGGGTAGTTCATCTACCAATAGTACTTCCACTAAGTACACACCCCCTTTTTGAAAGAAACCCACTTTGGGTGCACCTCCAAAGAAGGGTCATGCATTTATGTACACCAATACTTTGCCACGTAGGAACACACCTCCTACTCCACCTGTTCACACTTATGATGATTTCTATGCTCCACGTCCATGAGCACGTGCACACCAAGTGAGACACTCACGCACGTGTTCCCCCACATGCATATGTTCACCCACATCATTACTACATGAATGATTACCATCATGCACCTTATCATATGTTGCCACCTCCACTTCATCATGTGCCTTATGCTTATCCACCGCAAGCATACACTAGGCCACTTCCTCGTAGAACACATGCACCACGTAGAAACCAACAAAACATGCATGTTCCCAATAGGAAAAGGGCTCCCAAGACATTCACTATTTGGGGCCCGAAGGACATAAGCATGCATGATAAACAAGCATATATTAAATCTTATTTCATGAATGTTGTGCACAATGATGACTATGTTGGGAAGTCTAAGTCCAATTAGACTTGGCTTCCAAAGGTCTAATCTCTTAGGATCCAATGACCTTGGGTACCATGATACGATAATTTTATCTGCAGGTACTCAAGAAAAAGAAAAGGAGCAACAAATCAAAATTTGGCTCCAAGAATGGGTGGATACTTGATAGCGGGTGCTCAAAACACATGACTGGTAAAGCTCAGTTGTTATCCGAAGTGGTGCCCATTGAAAATGGAAACCGAGTGGTCTTTGGAGGCAACGAGAGCGGAACCATCATCGGTGTTGGAAAAGTTGGTAACCCATCTATATCCCTTATAAGTGATGTTTACCTTGTTAAAGGCTTAAATCACAATCTAATCTCAATAAGCCAACTTTGTGACAAGGGTTACAAAGTTAGCTTTGAGAAAGGAATGTGCCATATTTTAAGATATGATAAGAATAGTGTGTTTTTCTCTGACACACGCCACACACACACACACACACACACACACACACACACACACACATATATATATATATATATATATATATATATATATATATATATGGCAATCTTCGGGTGCGAAAAATCCCGTGCGAAAGCCGTGCGAAAACTTTTATTTTATTTTTTTGAAATTTTTTTTTTCAAAAATTCTTTTTTTGATGTTTAATCCATACAATTATATACCCCAGGGAAAATAATGGGTGAACCAGTTGGGCATTAGAGCACCCATCCACCCGTTACAAATTTAACGGTCTCAAAACGTGCGAATTTGATGAAATGGCTTGATCGAAGACCAAATGACATTATTTCTCAACCATTATTTTTTGAGGGGGGTATAACACCATATAATGAGGGTGGAAAAAAGAATTTTTGAAAAAAAAAATTTCAAAAAAAAGATAAAAACATTTTCGCACCGTGCGAAATGTTCTCATTTGAAAATTTTCCTATATATATATATATATATATATATATATATATATATATATATATATATATATATATATATATATATATATATATATTAGATATTCCAAATTCCCATGAACAATGTCTTATTACCGACACAAGTGAGCAACACTTATGTCATAGACGTTTTGGTCATGCGAATTTCGGAACACTTTTTAAACTATCCAAGCTAAATTCTATAAAAGGATTCCCTAAGCTTGCCTTTCAAAAGAAAAGCTTCTGCGACTCGTGTCAACAAGGCAAACTTCCAAAATCGTCATTCAAACCTAAGAAAAGCATATCCTCTAAACGGCCTCTAGAGCTTTTACATCTAGATTTTTTTGGGCCAACTAGAGTTGCTTCATTAGGGAATGCCCGATATGGACTTGTCATCGTTGATGACTTTTCTAGATTTACTTGGGTATTTACTTTAATCAATAAAAATGATGCTTTTGAAAACTTCACAGTATTTGTTAAGAAAGTACAAAATCTCATTGGAACCACCATTGTCACTATTCGTAGTGATCATGGAGGAGAATTTGAGAACGAGTCTTTCTCAAATTTCTGTGATGAAGTTGGTATTACTCACACCTTTTCTTTCCCCCGTGCACCCCCTCAAAATGGTGTTGTTGAGAGAAAGAATAGGTCGCTAGTGAAATGTGCTCGCACTATGCTTGATGATAGCCAACTTGGCCATCAATTTTGGGCAGAAGCGGTACATACAGCTTGCTATGTGTTTAATAGGATTCTCTTGAGGCCCGGCACCAAACAAACTTGCTATGAATTGTTGTTTGGTAGATTGCCTCAAGTTAAACATTTTAGAGTCTTTGGTGCAAAATGTTTTATCAAGAACACGTATGGTAGTTTGGACAAATTTGATCCAAGATCCGATGAGGGGATATTTGTTGGATATTCCTCCCGTAGCAAAGCCTACCGGATATACAACAAAAGAACCTCAAAGATCGAGGAATCTCTTCATGTTTCATTTAATGAAAATTTTGTCCCTCCTAGAATTATCGATGGCGATGATTCTTTGGAAGTAGTTAGTGACTCTATTGGTAAATCTGATACTATTGATTTTGTTGAAACTAACCCTACTAATGATTCCTTTGAGAATGTTCCTACTGACCAGGGTGTTCCCAGAAAGCTTCAAACGGTTCGTGACCATCCTCATGAACAAGTCATTGGCAACATACACGATGGTGTCAAAACAAGATCTCAAGTCAATTTCTTCGCTCATTGTGCCTTTGTCTCTTCAGTGGAGCCAAAGAATATCAACGAGGCGTGCGAAGATAGTTCTTGGATCCTAGCCATGGAAGAGGAACTCATTCAGTTTGAGAGGAATGAGGTCTGGGATCTAGTTCCATTGCCTTCAAAGAACCACAACGTTATAGGAACGAAGTGGATTTTCAAGAACAAGACAGACGAGAATCAAAATGTCATCCGGAACAAAGCTCGGTTAGTTGTTCAAGGCTACAGGCAAAAGGAAGGTATATATTTCGAGGAATTCTTTACACATGTAGCTAGATTAGAATCTATTAGGTTGTTATTGTTATTTGCATGCCATAAAGATTTCAAACTTTTTCAAATGGATGTAAAAAGTGCGTTTTTAAACGGAGATGTCATTGAGGAAGTTTATGTTTCACAACCTCCGGGTTTTATAAATGAAAAATTTCCAAATCACGTTTTCAAACTTAAGAAAGCACTTTATGGTTTGAGACAAGCTCCTAGAGCTTGGTATGACCGCCTAAAGAACTTTCTTTTGGATTTGGGTTTCAAAATGGGTGAGGTTGATTCAACGCTTTTTGTTAAGTATGCAAATCATGACATTATTTTAGTTCAAATTTACGTAGATGATATCATTTTCGGTGCTACTAACTTCACTCTTTGCGAAGAGTTTTCTAATGTTATGAAGGACCGATTTGAGATGAGCCATATGGGTGAGCTTAAATATTTCTTAGGACTCCAAATCCACCAAATGAACGATGGAATCTTCATCCACCAAATCAAGTACACGGTGGAGCTGCTAAAGCGATTTGGAATGGAGAATTCTTTTAGCAAGAAGACTCCAATGAGCACCACAACACACCTGGATAAAGATACGGGCGGCAAAGATGTAGACATTCGTCTATATCGAGGTATGATAGGTAGTTTATTATATCTTACTGCCAGTAGGCCTGATATAATGTTCGCTGTATGTGTTTGTGCTAGGTATCAATCACAACCTAAGGAATCACACTTAATAGCGGTTAAACGTATTTTCCGTTATTTAAGTCACACACTCGACTACGGATTATTTTATCCAAAGTCAAGCACATATGAGTTAATCTCATATAGTGACGCAGATTATGCTGGATACAAATCTAACAGGAAGAGTACTAGTGGCACTTGCCATTTTATAGGAAATTCTCTTGTCTCTTGGTTTTCCAAGAAGCAGAATTCTGTATCACTTTCAACCACTGAGGCGAAATATATTACCGCTGGTGCTGCATGTGCACATGTTCTTTGGTTGAGACACACACTTAAAGACTTCGGTATAAACTGTGATACTTGCCCTATCATGGTGGACAACCAAAGTACAATATGTCTCTCTAAGAATCCGAGACCACCACTCCGTCTGCACAGCCTGCTACTGGTGCCGATCCTGCCTCCGCCTCCTGAGCCTTTGTTGGAGGACTCTCCACTGAGCATTTGGATGTTATATCTAGTTGTGAGAGAGTGGGGTTAGGATAGATGGGTGGGTGTTTTGTGTGTTTTGTGATACTTTTTGATCGATGTCGTGCCATTGTTGTATGATCATGCACTTATGATACTCCCGGTTGTTGTTAGATTTTTTTGTGTAGGTTGGATGTATCTCTTTTTGCTGGTTATATATATATATATATATATATATATATATATATATATATATATATATATATATATATATCTATTATACATTTGACAGTGTTTTTTGAATTCTAGGGCTGACTAGGACAAGATAAAGAGTGGCTGAGATTTGATCTTGGTAAATCAATGGTTGAGATTGGATTTTGTGAAATTTTTTTGGGGAAAATGCCTTGGGAACATAAACTTTGAAATTAGAAGTGTCTTGAGAAAGAACATGGAAATTAAATTTGAGGGGAAAAGTGCATTGGGAAAGATTGTGGAGATTAAATTTGGGGGGAAAAGTGCCTTGGAAACGTAAACTTTGAAACTAAAAGTGCCTTGGGAAAGATTGTGGAGAATCATAATCCATGCACCCGCTCTAAATTTAGCAGAACAACAAATTAGCGTAAAAATACCCTGATGTTTGTTAATCCGGCACCCGCGCTAAATTTTTTAAGACTAATTTGTTGTCCCGCACCAAAGGCGCGTGCGCCAAATTTGTTGTTCGACGTCGAATATGTTGTTCCGCGCGGAAGACGCCTGCGCCGAATTTGTTATTCCGCACAGAAGATCCACGTGCAGCTAAATATTTTTACGCTAATTTATTGCTCTGTTAAATTTTGGCTGTGGAAATAATTTTCGGGGAACAAAGATTTCACGTGGGAAATCGAAGGCGCCCGCGCCGCGCTAAATTTTTTTACAAAGATTTGTTGTTCTGCGCCGAAGGCGCGGATGCCAAATTTGTTGTTCGACGTCGAATTTGTTGTTCCACGCCGAAGACGCCTGCGCCGAAGGTGCCCGTGTCGCTAAATATTTTTACGCTAATATATTGTTCTGTTAAATTTTGAATGTGTAAATAATTTTTCGGGGAACAAAGATTTCGCAGAAGAAATGTTAAATGAAACGTGCCCGCGGGCACGGGTTATGACTAGTATATATATGTATATATATATATATATACACACACACACACACACACGCACATATATATACCTCATGCTGCAGATCATATCTCTGGGCACATCGTTGGTAATGTAAATTAATTGGATAGCTTTGTGTTGGCTGGCAATATTGTTGTTATACATATACTTGCATTGAGATTTTTCACTATATTCTCTTTGGATGATCCATCTCGTTGAGAGAGGGACTATAAAGCTTTGTGTGTATGGAAACATGAGTTGTTTTCCATGCACTCAATTCACTAAAAATGTTGATATTGGAGAGTATGTTCCTTTCATCAATACTTGGATTTGTTTTTGTTTTTGATGATTTGTCTTTTCGACTATGGTCTCGTTGGCACACTTTGTTTTTGTTTTCGATGTTTTCCTTGGTGTCATTTGGGCCGTCGTCGTTTTCTTCAACTCTCTTGTTTATTTCTTTTGGCCATGGTTGTTGTCGTTGGCTTCCTCCCGCTCTTTTTGGATAATGCCAAAGTGGGAGAGAATTAATAATGACTATGTGCTAAATGATAATTTAAACAATTACCGTGAATCTAATTTCATATGTTAGATTCAGGGGGAGTGAAGATATAAAAATGGATTCCGATCCTATATTTCAATAAATGGATCATGTGTTTTATACTTTTCTCTTCTGCTTGATTCTTATGTTTAATATTTAATATGGAACTAACGAGTCATCAATGCAGGGGGAGTAAGTAAATTTCATTTATCTCATTATTATTGTTTTATATTTATGTTGGTTTGTCATCACCAAAAAGGGGGAGAATGTTGAGTATTGATTCTCCTGATTTGGTTTTGATGATGAACAAACATAAATATTGGGTACTAATTATCTTTGAGCGCATTTATGAAGATCGTCGCCAAATTACTTTGTAGATCTCAAACGACGTCCCAAGACTTCTTTAGAGTGCGTGAACGATGTGTCTGAAGCTTCATTGAAGCTCAAGGAGTATTATTGAAGTCGAGGGATTCAGAATCTTCATATTGAAGCTTTGGAAGACGGTGTGTATTGTTTATTTTCATTGTCTTCTAGAATGTTAAGCCTTGAGTATTACTTGCCTTCGATATCCTCTTATATATCGTATCTTATCTCTAGGATTGTCTTAGAAGCCATTAGGAAGTTTTTCGTAGCTTATCGCTTCTTCGTTTGACTTTCTGTGCATCTTAGTTGGTTCAAGTAGAAGGACCAACCGACTAGATGTCAATCTAATCGGTTGGAAATCCTTTTTGAACCGACTAGTCTTACTTGTGTTTTTCAACCGAGTTACTGTTGACCAATTAGTCGGTCCAAGAAGGTTCACCGACCGACTAGTTGTCAAACTAGTCAGTTGATGTTTCTTCTTAGACCGACTAGTTTATCCTCCTTACTTCACTGAATTCTCTGTCAACCATCTACTCGGTCCAAGAAGGTTCACCGACCGACTAGTTCTCAAACTAATCGGTCAGTGATCCTTCTTAGACCGATTAAGCAGCTTTATTTTTCCAGCTGTTGGAGAATTTATTTCCACGATTTTTCTTGATCTGTTTTGATTCTTTCCTTATTTGTTTGACTTGTTTCAAACTTGGAAATATCTCTAATATGAGATTGGATTCAGATCTAATCTCAATTTGTCTCGATTATCATTGTGAAATCTCTCTCTCTCTCTCTCAAAAAAGCTCTGGTTCTCTTCTCTGACCTAATTTGTTAAAAAAGTTTTTTTTTGAGATCTTGAGCGATCAATTTTCTGGAAGATCGATTCTCGCACATCATCGTAGTCCTAGCCGTCTCTCACTGATCATCTTGTGATTGCTAGGGTTTCGTGATCTCCACTCATCTTCCTACCTTGCCCTAATTCGTGAGTATCTCAAGGCATAGGATTTTGTGGTAAGCAATTTCTATTTCATTAAATCTATTATTGGTGATTTTCTCTCGGTTTGTGAGAGATATTCGTGATCCCGATTTGTGGGAGTCACGATACGAATTGTTGTAGTGTTTGATCTTGTAGTAGTTTCTACAAGAAGTTGTTTAGTAGAACCTTGAGTTAGTGGATTCTAACTCAAGTAGCCGGAAGGGATCCGGGTGTCTGGGACGTAGGATCACCGGGAACAAGTCGGGGAGACTTGGGTGGATCCGAACCCATTACATCGCTTATTTGCGTTGCTATTGTTCTTGTTGTTATTACTTATTCCGCATAGTTGTTTGTGTTTGCATAATAATTAGGAATTAGACTCTTGATTATTTTAAAGTACTATTCACCCCCCTCTAGTACTTGTGCAGTAGCTACCAGGGCATTACAGGACTTAACGAACACAAGGTCCGTTAGACACAAATCACAAGCATCCACCATCATAGCCAACACATATTTGTGGTTTAATGAAGTAATATCAATTGTACATTTGGATAAATGTCTGACAGTGTTTCATCAAACCATTCCTTTAACATGACAATCAAAATATCATTCACAGCCACAAAATTTTCAAAATTTTCAAAACATACCATGTTATTCACGCATTTGCAATGGATCACAACTTCACATCGAATTGTCAGATTATTAGCAATTGGTAAATTTATTTGGAAAAAGGGTAATTTGTTTTAAAAAATTGTAAATACTTATTTTATTTATAGACTTTTTGCCAGTGGTTAAATTACTAAAATATAGAAAACAGGACATGTACACAAGGTCCTTCAGAAAGAACTCAAAAGCCACCATCATAGCCAACCAATATGAATTATGAATACAAATCATGATGAAAAAATTGGTAGAACAATAAAAATTGTGAATACATATCAAGTGGAAAAAATTGGAGGATTGATTTACCTTGTGCTTGAGGCGTTGGAGGAAACGATCTTCTTTGAGAGTGAAAAGATCATGGGGACTCGAGGCTTCAGATGAGAGCGATCTAGGGGACTCAAGGCATCGGAGGAGAGAGGCGTCGGAGGAGACTCGAGGCGTAAGAGGAGAGAGGCATAAGAGAGAACTTGAGGCATCGGAGGAGAGCGGTGTTGGAGGAGAGCGGCGTCGAAGTGGACTCGAGGCGTCGGAGGAGATCGACGTCGAAGGAGATCGATCTAGGGGACTCGAGGCGTCGGAGGAGATCCGACGTCAGAGGGGACTCGGCATCGGAGGAGATCCGGCGTCAGAGGGGACTCGAGGTATCGGATGATATCGGTGTCAGAGGGACTCGAGGCGTCGAAGGAGATCTGGCATCGGAGGGGACTCGAGATGTCAGATGAAAGCGACATCGGAGGGAATCGAGGCGTCTAGGTTTGAGAGTGAAAAGATAATGGGGTGGAATTATTGGGGATGAATAGAAGGGTTAAAAGAGAACGACGAATTTAAGGGGGTTTTGGTGGGAAGAGTCGTGCGTTTTTCTCCATAAATTGTTCTAAGCTCCTCCATAAAAAACGTGGTTAATCCTCCACAAAAAACGTGGTTAATTTTTTTTATAATTGATTTTTATTTAGCTTACTTAAAATTCAGGAAGAGGCGTAGCTATTCCTCCAAAACATGAGCAGTCCTAGCACTAATTCAAAAACATCATTAATTTGTTGTTGCTACTTGGAATTTAATTAATTATTTAACCATTTAATAGATAATAAGGTTTCAAATAGAATTTTAATAACATCAAAATACTTATTTTTAGTTTGATAAAAAAATTTAGTATTCCTATTTAAATAATTATGATATACTAACCATTTCTATTAAAACAAAACCATTTGACAACTCTTTGTAAAAAGAAGCGCTATCTAAGAAGCTGTGTCTATTACCTGATCTTTAACAGTGCTTTCAGAAAGAAGCAATGTCTTTTGTCTGACCTTTAACAATGCTTACAGAAAGAAGCGATGTCTATTATCTGACCTTTAACAGCGTTTGCAGAAAGTAGCGTTGTGTATTACCTGTGCCTCTAATAACAACGCTGGCAGAAATAAACGATGTCTAATATCTGACCTTTAACATCGGTTGCAGAAAGGAGCACTGTCTATTATCTCTGCATCTAATAAATAGCGCTTATAATTGGCAAGCGATGTCTAACATGTGCTATTAAATGTCTTTTTTGTAGTAGTGTCAATTTCTTCTTATAGCGTCACTACACTACACAAGTGCTTCAAGTTGGGTTATATGTAATTGTATCAAAATCACTATAAGTATAAATCCTCTTTGGACGATGTGTGCTTTGTAAAAATGTGCTTGGGAAGATGCATGTTTTGTAAAAATCCTCTTCGGAAGATGTGATTGTACTATTCTACGAAATAGTGGACTTAGCCAAGTAGGACTTGGTTACTGGATGTAAATCACGAGGTAACTGAACCAGGATACTCATTGTGTTTGCATGTCTAATTCTCTGTATTTTGAATTATTACTTGCTTGTTCTATTTTCGCTGCATTCTCTATGCAAGTTACAATTCTTGTTGATTAAGATTAAATTAGGTAACACTAATTGTATTATTAGGTAGAATTTTTTAGATGGCTTTGTTAATTTGATAAACACTATTCACACACACAACCCGCCAGTGTTGACTTTGTTGTTTTTTGATGATTCAAATTGAGGGGACAGCATTTCCCAGGCTGCTCGGTCGAGCAGCATGCTGCTCGGTCGAGTAGCTTGTCGCCCGGGTCGACAGAGCGCTGGGATGTTTTTGGAGGAAGAATTCCCTGAAGCACTCGGTCCGAGTAGCTTTGCTACTCGGCCGAGTTGGTTTTGACTCGGTCCGAGTAGTCCTGATACTCGACCGAGTGTATCTGGCATGGCATCAGTGGATACGGTTGCTTTCCGCTGCTCGACCGAGCAGCAGGTTGACTCGGTCGAGCAGCTTTGGGCCCGCGTGCGACCATCTACGGCATGGATCTCTTTTCTGCGCCGTTTCGTTTGGGTTTTGTTTTAACCCATTGTTTTTCCAGATTAGGGTAAGCCGTTGTTTTGGGTTAGAGGCTCTGGATTTTGAGCCTTGTGAGAGCTTCTTGCTTCCTCAGGGAGATTAGAGAGGATTTTAGGGTTTGTGTTCTAGAAAGAAAGGTGAGATTTTTCCTTCTCCCCTCTTTCATTGGTTTCTTCCTCTTGAGTGGATTCGTGAGGGCTTGCTCCGTTTGGCAAGTTATTACTCACGTGTGAGGGAGCGTTGTGTAACCCTAATTGGTTGGATCTCTCTACTAGTGGCTCGGATTGGATTGCTGGATGTAGGTTGTTTACAACCGAACCAGGGTAAATTTCTCTTGTGTCTGCGTTTGATTTAATTGTTGCTGTGATTCGTTTGCTACTTTCTATTGCAAGGTCATTTGGGAATTTTGTTGGGACTTTGAGATTAGATTTTTGCTAGCCCGATATTCCTGATCAGTTTATTAGGGTTGGTTTTTCGCATTGATCTCAAGGAATTTTCGGATTATTCCCTACAGACTTCCCATCAAGAGCGATCCAACATCTTTGTCACGCTATATATCATGCACGGCCTAACTTGGGCATCTGGTTTATGGGAAACAGGTCACAACCAATCACATCCGTCGCTAACCGACGTGTTCGTCTTTGTAGATGGCAAGTGTGCCAATCGGGAAAAGGGTGTTCTCTCTCTCTCTCTCTCATCCATGATCTTATAGGGTGAATTATACGAACAACCTAGCACATTTTTTTGGATTAAAATGAAAATAAACTTTCAAACCTCCAGCTTACATCAACCTATCCCTCTCTCAACTTCCACATCCAACAAATCCTCCGCCAGCGCCTTCAGACTGCACTCGGGAGGACGCTGCATCTCCATAAAACTAACCTCCAGCTGAGCTCCCAATTTTGCTAACCCATCAGCGACCAAATTAGCCTCCCTTCGGATGTTCTTGATGCAAATATCCCAATGCTTCTCCTTCAGCTCTCTAATACTCGATACTAATGCTGCGAGAGGATGGAACATTAACTCCCCTTCTTCAATCATCTTTACCGCTTCCAAAGCATCCGACTCACATATAATCTTTTTAATCCCCTTTCTCCAAGCCCATCTAACTCCTAAGAGGATGGCATGTAACTCCGCCCCTAAAGATGAACAAATACCCAAGAATGCAGAAAACCCTCCAACCCAATTACCTGTACATCCCCTAATGACCCCTCCAGCTCTTGCCAGTCCATCTCCTCCATTCACGGCTCCATCCACATTCATTTTGACCCACCCCTTATCCGGTGGCATCCAACGAGACATCCTCATTTCTAGCCTCACCTTGGGCTTAATCCTGAAGGCCTAACAAGCTTCCCCAGCTATAACACCAATACTACTGATAACACCATCAATCTCTCTTCTGATAGCATCAGGCTGGAAGATCACTACACACCTCTCAGTCCAAATTCTCCATGCTCCCGCCGCAAACATTAAATTGCCCCTCCTTCCAATAGCATTAGGCTCCTCAAGCCCTGAGTGCAACCAATCCTTAAGTTCAGCTCCAAAAAATACCAACTGCTACCAACTGCTACTTAACCGGTATAATCCTCTTCCAAATTTCCTTAGCCCTGGTACAATCCCTGACCACGTGCAGAACATCTTCCACCATAGCCCCACATAGCTGTGAAGTTGCACGCCTGATAAGCGTCAATTTAGTAAAAAGCAGGTCACTGTAATCGCAAACGGAACAATAACAATAATAATATGATGAGACAGATATGAAATACCAATCCCAAAGTTTGTCCACAAAATATTCAACATCACAGAAAAAGCCATCAGGCTAAAAAGAAAGAGTCTAAAGGCCCAGAACAAGGCCAAACAAAGCACAAACGTAACAGAGTATCAAACAAGGTGCCACGCACCGACAACCTAAACAATCTAACAAAAACTAGACATAGACACTAAGACTGATCTCCAGTGTCTATGAAGTCCTCGTCCAACATGGGCTCAAGCTCGGCGTCCGCAAACACCTCGCCCTCAGCAAGTAACTCATGCTCAGGGTCTAACATGCGTCACCCAAAAGAGAAAGGGGCACATGTCAGCAAGTCTGAAAGACTTGAGCAAGGAAACTGAAAGTAACTAACAACCTAGCACTTAAAATATGATGCAACAGTTTAAAGGAAGAGACAAGCACGCACGATGTAGCAAAAGCTACCAACTCACTAATTCACGAATCACTTATCACGATTATCACTTATCACGATTATCACTTATGCACTAGAGATGTCGCCTGCTGGCCGGAGTGGCGGATCAGGCCAACTCGGGGCTCAGGATGCCGCATATCTCTTACCCCACCCATATGTGTCGAGCGTTGGGGTTTTCAACTAACTGAGCTCGCTTCTGGATCACGAGCCAGGAAGTGTATTTGGCATAGGGGTGCACCTAGCCGGTATTCGAGCGTTGGGGTTTCCAACTACAGGGCTCGCTTCTGGAACACGAGCCAGGAATATAATATTGTAGCGTGTGCTACGCAATCACGATGAATAATCACTATGCAATGACATGAACAGATATTTGCGTACCGTTAATTTAAATTAAACGTGACATACAAGCATGATGAAGGTGACGGACCAAGCTTCGTTGTCAAGCTAGGTCAATGGCGTCTAGACGGCTATCCTTTCACCGTCTAGTCTCTTTTACGCTAAAGCAAGGTAATGGCCTAAGACATGGCCCAATTCGAAAGATAGCAAGTTTCACTTGCCTGATACCGGGGTTGACGAGCAATGAAGATCGTCACACAAGCTAACTACGGAATAGATCGCTGTTATAGCAAAACAATCATTAGAACAATGATTCTAAATCGATTTCTTATTAGAATCCTAACTTTCTAATAATCCATTTTATTAGGGTTTCACAATGTCAATGGGGGTTATGCTAAAACTAAAGGAATCGAGTATTACCGTGAAGAGGCGAAGGAGCGATGCCGAGCAACCACGGCAACGGAAGAACGATCCGGCTCAGATCTAGAAATGAGGGAAAGATCTGGAGAAATAGGTTTGGATGTGGATTTTGGGGGTTTGATGAAGGTTTGAGGAAGATGAGAGGTGGGTTGTGACAAGGGAGGGTTTGGATGATGGAGGATGAGCTTGGAATGAAGGTTTGAGGATTTGGGGAAGATGGGGGCTCAATGGGGGAGAAACTAGGGTTTTAGGTCATGAGGAAGAAGAAGAAAACGTTTGGAGGGGTATTTATAGAGTTTGGTGGCGGCTAGGGCAAAACTAGGGTTTCCTGTACTGTTTAGTCGGTCAAAGAGCAACCACTGACCGACTAGTTTGGGAACTAGTCGGTCGGTTGACCAACGCAGACCGACTAAGTGTAAACAGTAATCCAGACGAAAATTAGGATTTAGATTTAGTCGGTCAAAGAACAACTACTGACCGACTAGTTTGACATCTAGTCGGTCGATGAACGTTCTTAGACCGACTAAGAGTAAACAGTAACTAGTGTCAAAAATAGTTAATGAGTTAGTCGGTTAAAGAAGCATTGCCGACCGACTAGTTTGCAACCTAGTCGGTCAACCAACGTTCTTAGACCGACTAACGACAAACAGTAACTCCTGAACATTTAACAAAGCTCACTAGTCGATTCAAGAAGGTTTTCCGACCGACTGGATCGTCATCTAGTCGGTCGATGCCCCTTCTTATACCGGCTAATGAGCACCAAAAGTTCCGAAACGGAGCGCGAAGCTCCGGGATGGTTTCCTAAGTCTCCTAGGCTCGTTTTAACTCTAAGATATTGACGTTATGAAGCCCGTCACGAATGACTTACTTCAAACACGCCGACCGACGGAAGAATCTAGAGAATCACGACGAAACGAACGAAAAGAGAACTACGGAGACGGAAATGGAAATCACAACAAGGGAAAGCAACCAAATATATAAATATATATAATAATCTATACATGAAAAACCAGTCGTTACATCCTCCCCAACTTAAGAAAAAATTCCGTCCTCGGAATTCCCTACACTCACGTGTCCGGAAACAAAAGTGGGTAGCGCTCTCGCATCTCATCTTCTCTCTCCTAAGTAGACTCTCCCGGCGAACCGTGCCGCCACATCACTCTAACAAGATCGACGACCTTGTTCCGAAGTGACTTCTGACGCCTGTCCAGAATCTGCACCGGATGCTGGTCATACGTCAAATCTGAGAGAACGGCAATCTCCGACAAATCCACGGCATGAGATGGATCGCTACTGTATCGACGAAGCTGCGACACATGGAAAACATCGTGAACTCCTTCCAAAGATGGCAGCAAGGCTAAGCGGTAAGCTACATCGCCAACTCTCTCCAGAATATCAAACAGTCCAATGTATCGCGGGCTCAACTTCCCTCGCTTCCTAAAACGAATCACTCCACGATTCGGGGAAATCCTCAGAAACACATGATCCCCAGGCTGAAACTCCAAAGGACGTCGTTTAGCATCCGCCCAATGCTTAAAACGGTCCTGTGCAATCCTCAACCTCTCCCGAATGTTCCTGACAACCTCCACAGCCTCCATAATCATCTCAGGTCCCAACAGCTCCCGATCACCAACGTCATCCCAACTCAATGGCGATCGACATTTCCTCCCATAAAGAGCGGTGAAAGGCGCCATGCCAATAGACGCCTGGAAACTGTTGTTGTAAGAGAACTCCACCAAGTGTAGATGGTCCTCCCACGAACCCTTGAAATCCAACATGCACGCTCTCAACATATCTTCCAAAATCTGAATCGTCCTCTCGGACTGGCCATCCATCCGCGGATGGTACGCCGTGCTAAAACTCAGACGCGTACCCAAACTCTTCTGCAAACTCTGCCAGAACTGAGATGTGAATCTCGTGTCTCTGTCCGACACGATACTCACGGGGACTCCGTGAAGTCGCATAATCTCCTGCACGATTCACGTTACATCACTATCTACGCTAGGAAAAGGAAACAGAAACGGAGAGTAAAAGAATTTACCTCCATGTATCTCCTCGCTAGCGTCTCAGTGGACTGTCCTACTCGGAATGGTATAAAGTGCGTGCATTTGGTCAATCGATCTACGATCACCCAAATCGCGTCATTCTGCTTCGGACTCCGAGGTAGTCCAGTCACGAAGTCCATAGTGATGTGTTGCCACTTCCACTCCGGAATCGGAAGCGGTTGTAGCAACCCGGCCGTACGCTGATGCTCCGCCTTCACTTGCTGGCAAACCAAACACTTGGCCACACTCCGTGCCACACTCCTCTTCATGCCGTGCCACCAAAAGTTCAGACGAAGATCCTTGTACATCTTGGTCCCACCAGGATGCACGGAATACGGCGAACTGTGTGCCTCCACCAACAACTCCTCTCTGATATCCCCAGCTGGCACACACAGCCTGGCTCCGAACCTCAACGAGCCATCATCATGAACCAAAAAGTCAGTCCGCAGACCGGCTTCAACCTGCCCTCGAATCCTCACCAATTTCAGATCTCCGACCTGACTCGCCTTAATCTAATCCACGATCGTTGACTACACATGCATGTACATCAACGAAGAAGCCTCCCCGGGAAGAACAATCTCTACATCGGACCCGCAAAAATCCTGCTGCAATCTCCACTGTGAAGTCAAAATCATCACCGCTGGAAGCCTACTCAAAGCATCTGGAACCACATTCACCTTGCCAGGGTGATACCGCAAATCAATCTCATAATCCGCCATGAGCTCCAACCATCGACGCTGTCGCATGTTGAGCTCCTTCTGAGTAAAAATATACTTCAAGCTTTTGTGATCGGTGAAGATCTTCACTTTCTCACTCAGCAAGAAGTGCCTCCAAATCTTAAGAGCAAACACAACAGCAGCCAACTCCAAATCATGCGTCGGGTAATTCTTCTCATGAACCTTGAGCGGACGAGAAGCGTAAGCTACAACATGTCCATGCTGATGCAAAACACAACCGAGACCCTTGCTAGAAGCATCACAAAAGATCTCGAATCCTCCACTGCGATCAGGCACAGCAAGAACAGGGGTAGACGTCAAAAGCTCTCTCAGAACACCAAAGGCATGCTCACAGTCACCCGACCAAACAAAAGCAACATCCTTCCGCGTCAACCTGGTCATCGGCTCCGCAATACGGGAAAAGTCCTTAATGAAATGCCGATAATATGCCGTCAAACCAAGGAAACTCCAAATCTCAGACACAGACGATGGAACAGGCCACTCCCTGATGGCCCTGATCTTCTCGGGATCCACTGAAATACCATCTCCAGTCACCACATGCCCGAGAAAAGCAACTCTATCCAACCAAAACTCGCACTTCGAAAACTTAGCATACAACCGATGCTTCCTCAGAATCTCCAACACCGTCCTCAAGTGCGAGGCATGCTCTTCCTCCGACTTCGAATAGATCAGAATGTCGTCAATAAAGATAACGACAAACTTATCCAAAAATTCATAGAAAATCAGGTTCATCAGATTCATGAAAACTGCGGGTGCGTTAGTTACGCTGAAAGGCATAACCACAAACTCATAATGTCCATACTTCGTCCTGAAAGCTGTCTTCGGCACATCATCCTTCTTCACCTTCAACTGATGGTAACCACTCCTCAAATCCAACTTAGAAAACACCCTCGAACCTCCAAGCTGATCAAAAATATCATCGATGCGAGGCAACGGGTATTTATTCTTAATGGTCACCGCATTCAACTCCCGATAGTCCACGCACATGCGACGCGAACCATCCTTCTTCTTCACCAACAACACCGGTGCTCCCCACGGAGACACACTAGGGTTGATGTAACCCTTCTGCATAAGCTCATCCAACTGCCTACGTAACTCCTCCAACTCTGCTGGCGCTATACGATATGGTGCCTTCGAAATGGCTGCGCACCTGGAATAAGATCGATAGAAAACTCCAAAGCTCGATCAGGCGGCAATCCAGACATCTCCTCGGGGAAAACGTCATCAAAATCTCGCACCACAGCTGGCCTATCCAACTCCATCTGCATAACCACAACCTCCACCGGTCTGGTCCAAAATCTGACAGGACCAAGCGAACTGCTACCACGACTAAACTCAAATACCGAATGCCCAGGAATCTCGAACACCACCTTCTTCTTCCGACAGTCAATCGTAGCATAGAAGCTCGCAAGCCAATCCATCCCAAGGACCGCATCGTAGTTGGTGATGTCGTGGATAATGAAATCAGCACAAAGCTCACGTCCACAAACCACCAACGGGCAAGAATTGCACCCACGATGCACCGAGACCACACCGTTCCCTGTGACGATATTCCAACTCCTAGGAAGAGAGGACGTCGACAAGGAATGCTTCTCCACGAAGCTCCGGGCCAAAATGCACATCGACGCACCTGAGTCAAAGAGGACTCGGGCAGGGAATGTGCAAACCAAAACCACACCTAACAAACAGTCTAATCAATCAAATCTTACTCTAGCAACATTCATACACAAGCAACCAACATAATTTAACAATCAACTAACTAAGGAAGAAACAACTAAATTGGAAGTTACCTGCAATGACCTCATCCATGGCCGAGATCTCCTCCTCGGTCATCAGAAACGCCTGCCTCCTTGGCGGAACAGCCCGCCGAAAGGCATGCCCTTGTGGAACAAGGGGTACCCCACGACCAGCGGGCACCGGGGCTCTCTGTTGCAACGGCGGGGCAGCAATATGTGTCCTCCAAGGTTGCTTCAACCTCGGGCACTTCCTGAGGGCATGGGCAGGATCCCCACAGGCCATACATTGCCCCAAGAACCTCCTACACGATTCCTTGATGTGGCCCTCCTTGCCACAGAAATGGCAAACCTTCTGAACAGGCCCTCCCGGCCTCTTAAACTGAACAGGCTGGTTCGGCCTGAATCCAGGTCTAACCACAGCTCTCGCCTGTTCCACAGGCCCCTTCCCAGCACCAACAATAGACCCCCTCCTCTGATTCACGAGCAGCTCCTGCCTCTTGGCTGCTACTAGAACCTTCTGATAAGATTCCCGGTCAGAAGAGGTCACAAAACTCTGGAGCTCCGAAGCAAGTCCCTGTAAGAACCTCTGAGCTCTCTCCCCAGCGTCCTGCACCATCTTCGGTGCAAACCGACTCAGCCTCATGAACTCTTGGTGGTACTGGTCCAACGACGAGCTTCCTTGCTTCAGATCGATAAAACGATGCAGCATCTCTTCCCTGGCAGCTTTTGGGAAGAACTCACCATCAAATCTGGCCTTGAAGGTAGCCTAGACGATCGACTCAACCAACATCTTCTCTTCAGCATCCCACCAATTTCTGGCGTTATCCCTCAGCTGGCGCTTAGCCAAGTCAACCCAACTAACTTCGTTGACCTTGGACATCTTCAGATTGTCCTCGATATTCCTCATCCACTCATCAGCAGCTAGTGGACCTTCGGTTCCATCAAAATATGCAAGACCCAGCTCTCTGAACTGCTTCGCTCCAGGCTCAGGGCGAGGGGCTTCCACCGCCCGAGCAGCTCGAGCCACCAGAGCATTCTGTACCTGCAGAAGCACACCCTACTGAACCTGCATCATCTGCATCATCATCCTCATCATCTCTCCGCTAGTGGGCTCCCGATCAGGCTCCTCGTCATGAGGGGGCGCACCACTACCTCCACCACGGGTGATTCGTCTTCCTGCCATCTAGTGACACAGGAAACGAACAATTAGACTCATAGCTTAGGGCTCGGATGTCGAATTTATTTGTTGGACAATCTTATCTTATTATCGTTATCCCGAGAATTGCAGTTACAGAGTGTGACCTGCATGGGCCACCACTAAAACCTGTCACGCCCCACTTCCCTAAAATGGAGGCGAGACGTGAGAAGGTCCGCTCAAGCGTGGAGCTGTGAAGCTGCACGCCTGATAAGCGTCAATTTAGTAAAAAGCAGGTCCCTGTAATCGTAAACGGAACAACAACAATAATAATAGGATGAGACGGATATGAAATACCAATCCCAAAGTTTGTCCACAAAATATTCAACATCACAGAAAAAGCCACCAGGCTAAAAAGAAAGAGTCTAAAGGCCCAGAACAAGGCCAAACAAAGCACAAACGTAACAGAGTATCAAACAAGGTGCCACGCACCGACAACCTAAACAATCTAACAAAAACCAGACATAGACACTAAGACTGATCTCCAGTGTCTATGAAGTCCTCGTCCAACATGGGCTCAAGCTCGGCGTCCGCAAACACCTCGCCCTCAGTAAGTAACTCAGGCTCAGGGTCTAACATGCGTCACCCAAAAGAGAAAGGGGCACATGTCAGCAAGTCTGAAAGACTTGAGCAATGAAACTGAAAGTAACTAACAACCTAGCACTTAAAATATTAAGCAATGACATGGCAGTTAAGTATGATGCAACAGTTTAAAGGAAGAGACAAGCACGCACGATGTAGCAAAAGCTACCAACTCACTAATTCACGAATCACTTATCACGATTATCACTTATGCACTAGAGATTTCGCCTGCTGGCCGGAGTGGCGGATCAGGCCAACTCGGGGCTCAGGTGGCCGCATATCTCTTACCCCACCCATATGTGTCGAGCGTTGGGGTTTCCAACTAACTGAGCTCGCTTCTGGATCACGAGCCAGGAAGTGTATTTGGCATAGGGGTGCACCTAGCCGGTATCCGAGCGTTGGGGTTTCCAACTACAGGGCTCGCTTATGGAACACGAGCCAGGAATATAATATTGTAGCGTGTGCTATGCAATCACGATGAATAATCACTATGTAATGACATGAACAGATATTTGCGTACCGTTAATTTAAATTAAACGTGACATACAAGCATGATGAAGGTGACGGACCAAGCTTCGTTGTCAAGCTAGGTCAATGGCGTCTAGACGGCTATCCTTTCACCGTCTAGTCTCTTTTACGCTAAAGCAAAGTAATGGCCTAAGACATGGCCCAATTCGAAAGATAGCAAGTTTCACTTGCCTGATACCGGGGTTGACGAGCAATGAAGATCGTCACACAAGCTAACTACGGAATAGATCGCTGTTATAGCAAAACAATCATTAGAACAATGATTCTAAATCGATTTCTTATTAGAATCCTAACTTTCTAATAATCCATTTTATTAGGGTTTCACAATGTCAATGGGGGTTATGCTAAAACTAAAGGAATCGAGTATTACTGTGAAGAGGCGAAGGAGCGATGCCGAGCAACCACGGCAACGGAAGAACGATCGGGCTCAAATCTGGAAATGAGGGAAAGATCTGGAGAAATAGGTTTGGATGTGGATTTTGGGGGTTTGATGAAGGTTTGAGGAAGATGAGAGGTGGGTTGTGACAAGGGAGGGTTTGGATGATGGAGGATGAGCTTGGAATGAAGGTTTGAGGATTTGGGGAAGATGGGGGCTCAATGGGGGAGAAACTAGGGTTTTAGGTCATGAGGAAGAAGAAGAAAACGTTTGGAGGGGTATTTATAGAGTTTGATGGCGGCTAGGGCAAAACTAGGGTTTCCTGTACTGTTTAGTCGGTCAAAGAGCAACCACTGACCGACTAGTTTGGGAACTAGTCGGTCGGTTGACCAACGCAGACCGACTAAGTGTAAACAGTAATCCAGACGAAAATTAGGATTTAGATTTAGTCGGTCAAAGAACAACTACTGACCGACTAGTTTGACATCTAGTCGGTCGATGAACGTTCTTAGACCGACTAAGAGTAAACAGTAACTAGTGTCAAAAATAGTTAATAAGTTAGTCGGTTAAAGAAGCATTGCCGACCGACTAGTTTGCAACCTAGTCGGTCAACCAACGTTCTTAGACCGACTAACGACAAACAGTAACTCCTGAACATTTAACAAACCTCACTAGTCGGTTCAAGAAGGTTTTCCGACCGACTGGATCGTCATCTAGTCGGTCGGTGCCCCTTCTTATACCGGCTAATGAGCACCAAAAGTTCCGAAATGGAGCGCGAAGCTCCGGGATGGTTTCCTAAGTCTCCTAGGCTCGTTCTAACTCTAAGATATCGACGTTATGAAGCCCGTCACGAATTACTTACTTCAAACATGCCGACCGACGGAAGAATCTAGAGAATCACGACGAAACGAACGAAAAGAGAACTACAGAGACGGAAATGGAAATCACAACAAGGGAAAGAAACCAAATATATAAATATATATAATAATCCATACATGTAAAACCAGTCGTTACAACATTTCCTGCACGAGTCCTCTTTGACCCAGGTGCATCGATGTGCATTTTGGTGCGGCGCTTCGTGGAGAAGCATTCCTTGACGACGTCCCCTCTTCCGAAGAGTTGGAATATCGTCACAGGAAATGGCGTGGTCTCGGTGCATCGTGGTTGTAATTCTTGCTCGTTGGTGGTTTGTGGACATGAGCTTTACGCTGATTTCATTGTCCATGACATCATCAACTATGATGCGGTCCTTGGAATGGATTGGCTTGTGAGCTTCTATGCTACGATCGACTGTCGGAGGAAGAAGGTGGTGTTCGAGATTCCCGGACATCCAGTATTTGAGTTCAGCTGAGGTAGCAGTTCGCTTGGCCCTGTCAGATTTCGGGCCAGGCCGGTGGAGTTTGTGGCTATGCAGATGGAGCTGGAGAGGCCTGCTGTAGTGCAGGACTTCGATGACGTCTTCCCCGAGGAGATGTCTGGGCTGCCACCCGATCGAGCTCTCGAGTTTTCGATTGATCTTATTCCGGGAGCGCAGCCGATTTCGAAGGCGCCATATCGTATGGCTCCAGCAGAGTTGGAGGAATTGCGGAAGCAGCTGGATGAGCTTTTGCAGAAGGGTTATATCAATCCTAGTGTGTCTCCGTGGGGAGCATCGGTGCTGTTGGTGAAGAAGAAGGATGGTTCGCGTCGCATGTGCGTGGACTATCGGGAGCTGAATGCGGTGACCATCAAGAATAAATACCCGTTGCCTCGCATCGATGATATTTTTGATCAGCTTGGAGGTTCGAGGGTGTTTTCGAAGTTGGATCTGAGGAGTGGTTATCATCAGCTGAAGGTGAAGAAGGAAGATGTTCCGAAGACAACGTTCAGGACGAAGTATGGACACTACGTGTTTGTGGTTATGCCCTTCGGTGTAACCAACGCTCCCGCGGTTTTCATGAATCTGATGAACCTGATTTTCTATGACTTTATAGATAAGTTTGTCGTTATCTTCATTAACGACATTCTGGTCTATTCTAAGTCTGAGGAGGAGCATGCATCGCACTTGAGGACAGTGTTGGAGATTTTGAGGAAGCATCGTTTGTATGCTAAGTTTTCGAAGTGCGAGTTTTGGCTAGACAGAGTTGCTTTTCTTGGGCATGTGGTGACTAGAGATGGTATTTCAGTGGATCCCGAGAAGATCAGGGCCATCAGAGAGTGGCCTGCTCCGCAGTCAGCGTCTGAGATCCGGAGTTTCCTTGGGCTTGCTGGTTACTATCGGCGCTTCATTAAAGACTTTTCCCGTATTGCTGAGCCAATGACCAGATTGACGCGGAAGGATGTACCTTTTGTTTGGTCGGGTGATTGTGAGAATGCCTTTGGTGTTCTGAGGGAGAGATTGACGACTGCCCCTATTCTTGTTGTGCCTGATCGTAGTGGAGGATTTGAGATCTTTTGCGATGCTTCTGGCAAGGGTCTCGGTTGTGTGTTGCATCAGCACGGGCATGTTGTGGCATATGCTTTGCGTCAGCTCAAAACTCAAGAGAGGAATTACCCGACACACGACTTGGAGTTGGCTGCTGTCGTGTTTGCGCTCAAGATTTGGAGGCACTTCATGCTGAGTGAGAAAGTGAAGATCTTCACCGATCACAAAAGCTTGAAGTATATTTTTACTCAGAAGGAGCTCAACATGAGACAGCGTCGATGGTTGGAGCTCATGGCGGATTATGAGATTGATTTGCAGTATCACCATGGCAAGGTGAATGTGGTTCCTGATGCGCTGAGTAGGCTTCCAGCGGTGATGTTGTTGACTTCGCAGTGGAGATTGCAGCAAGATTTTTGCGAGTCTGGGTTTGAGATTGTTCTTCCTGGGGAGGCTTCTTTGTTGATGTGTATGCAGATACAGTCGACCATCGTGGATCGGATCAAGGCTGGCCAGGCTGGGGATCCAAAGCTGGTGAAGATTCGGGAGCAGGTAGAAGCCGGTCTGCGGACTGAATTTTTGATTCATGAGGATGGCTCGCTGAGGTTTGGAGCCAGGTTGTGTGTGCCAGCTGGGGATATCAGAGAGGAGTTGTTGGTGGAGGCACACAGTTCGCCGTATTCTGTGCATCCTGGTGGGACCAAGATGTACAAGGATATTCGTCTGAATTTTTGGTGGCATGGTATGAAGAGGAGTGTGGCTCGGAGTGTAGCCAAGTGTCTGGTTTGCCAGCAGGTAAAGGCGGAGCATCAGCGTACGGCAGGGTTGCTACAACCGATTCCGATTCCGGAGTGGAAGTGGCAACACATCACTATGGATTTCGTGACTGGACTACCTCGGAGTCCGAATCAGAATGACGCGATTTGGGTGATCGTAGATCGATTGACCAAATCCGCGCACTTTATTCCATTCCGAGTAGGATAGTCCACTGAGGCGCTAGCGAGGAGATACATGGAGGTAAATTCTTTTACTCTCCGTTCTATTTCCTTTTCCTAGTTTAGATAGTGATGTAACATGAATCATGCAGGAGATCGTACGACTTCACAGAGTCCCCGTGAGTATCGTGTCGGACAGAGACACGAGGTTCACATCTCAGTTCTGGTAGAGTTTGTAGAAGAGTTTGGGTACGCGTCTGAGTTTCAGCATGGCGTACCATCTGCAGACGGATGGCCAGTCCGAGAGGACGATTCAGATCTTGGAGGACATGCTGAGGGCGTGCATGTTGGATTTCAAGGGTTCGTGGGAGGACCATCTACATCTGGTAGAGTTTTCCTACAACAACAGTTTCCAGGCGAGTATTGGAATGGCACCTTTCGCCGTGCTTTATGGGAGGAAATGTCGATCGCCATTGAGTTGGGATGACGTTGGTGATCGGGAGCTGTTGGGACCTGAGATGATTGTGGAGGCCGTGGATGTTGTCAGAAACATTCGGGAGAGGCTGAGGATTGCTCAGGACCATTTTAAGCATTGGGCGGATGCTAAACACCGTCCTTTGGAGTTTCAGCCAGGCGACCATGTGTTCTTGAAGATTTCCCCGAATCGTGGTGTGATTCGCTTTGGGAAGCGAGGGAAGTTGAGCCCACGATACATTGGACCGTTTGACATTCTGGAGAAGGTTGGCAAGGTAGCCTACCGCTTGGCCTTGCCGCCATCTTTGGAAGGAGTTCACAATGTTTTCCATGTGTCGCAGCTTCGTCGATACATCAGCGATCCATCTCATGCTGTGGATTTCTCGGAGATTACCGTTCGCCCTGATATGACGTATGACCAGTAACTAGTGTAGGTTTTGGACATGCGTCAGAAGTCACTCCGGAACAAGGTTGTCAATCTTGTGAGGGTGATGTGGCGACACGGCTCGCCAGGAGAGTCAACTTGCGAGAATGAGGATGAGATGCGAGAGCGCTACCCACTTTTGTTCCCGGACACGTGAGTGTTGGAAAATTCAGAGGACGGAATTTTTCTTAAGTTGGGGAGGATGTAACGACTGGTTTTCATGTATTTGGATTATCTATATTATATATATATGTTTTGGTGGATTTTCTCCTTATGTGTGGTTTTCGTCTCCGTAGCTTTCGTTTTCGTTCGTTTCGTCGTGATTTTCTAGTCTCTTCCTTAAATCGTTGATCTTGGAGTAAGTCACTCATGACGAACTTCAAATCGCTCATATTTTAGAGTTAGAGTGATCTTAGAAGCTATAGAGATCTTCCTGAAGCTTCGCGCTTCGTTTCGGCACTTTTCGTGCACCTTAGTTGGTTCAAGAAGGGGGACCAACCGACTAGATTGAGATCTAGTCGGTCAGGAACTCTACTGGAACCGACTAGTTCATTGAATCAAAAACGCAGAAGTTACTGTTTACTCTTAGTCGGTCTAAGATCAACCACCGACCGACTAGATGTGAAACTAGTCGGTCAGAACTTGCTCTCAGACCGACTAGTTCCTTTGATTAATTTTACCTAAGTTACTGTTTATCGTTAGTCGGTCTAAGAACGTCTTTCGACTGACTAGGTTGCAAACTAGTCAGTCATCCATTGTTCTTTAACCGACTAATTCATTGACCATTTTGACGACCTGAGTTACTGTTTGGTGTTAGTCGGTCACAGTTAGCCGACCAACCGACTAGTTCTCAAACTAGTCGGTCAGCCAACCTTCTTTGACCGACTAACCGCTGTCGAAACCCTAGGTTTCGCCCAGCCACCACACGATTTTCTATTTAAACCCCAAACGTTTTCTTTTCTTCCTTTCTCTTCTCTTGGCCATTTCCTTTCCCCCTTGACCTCTGATCTCCCCCATCCTTCCTCTAGCCCTTCCTCCTTCCTCAAGAGCCTCTCTCCCTCTCCATTTAGGCCGACCACCTACTCTAGGCCGTCGGCAAACCCCCAAAACTCCCCAAAATCCCATTTCTCCAGATTTTCTCCCCACTTCCAGATCTGAACCGTGGTTTCCGGATCGTTCTTCCGTCGCCGTGCTTGCTCGGCATCATTCTTCCGCTAACGATTCGATAATAACTCGATCCTATAATATTCTCATAACCCATTTGTGTTTTTGTAAAACCCTAATAAAAATGGATGTTGTTTTGATGGTTGTTTCTCCATAACAGCGACTTTCCCCGTAGATTAGCGTTTGTGAGACGAACCTTCGTGATCGTCATCCTCGGTGCTAGGCAAGTGAAACTTGCCACTTATGGTTTTAGGCCATGTCTTAGGTCATTTGCTTGTTGTAGGCGTAAAAGAGACTAGGCGACGAAATGATACTCGCCTAGGCGCAATTTCAGGATCTAGCTTGACAACGAAGCTAGATCCGTCATTTATCATGTTGCATAAAACTACCATGTCATGTTTAATTTCAATTAACGGTACGCGAATTAATTGTCATGTCATTGCATTCTTTAAATGTTCCCGTGATTGCGTAGCACCGCTACACCTAGTGAATTGATTGAGGCTAGGCACTTGCTTTTAGCGGGCACAACCCTACGCCAAAATGTGAACTTAAAAACAAACTCTTGTGCGGGGCAACCCTGCATCATTTACTGAGCATCGTGTGCAGGGACCCTGGCTTGTTTACGTGTGGGAGGGGTAAGGGTTAAGCGGCCAATCAACTGGGAGTCTGCCCGATCAGCAACTTCAGTTGTAAGGCGTAAACTCTGGGTTCTGGGGTAGTGTTAAGCGGCCAATCAGTGTGAATGTCCAACAGTTCAGCTGTAAAGCGTAAACATATACAAATAACTTGAAAACGTGACTAGTGAAAAGATTGAGAATGTCAGTAGCTTGGGTACTCCTGTCATGCCATGATAATTGTTCTCTTGCACTTATTGTTACACCATGTCTTACTTGTGCACTCTTACCATAACTGCCATGGCATGCATACTATAACTGCTAGGATGCTAGTTTACCTTTCTTTCAGTTTCCTTGCCCAAGTCTTTTAGACTTGCTGACATGTGCCCCTTTACTCTTTTGGGTGACACATGTTAGATCCTGAGCCTGAGGTCGCTGCTGAGGACGTGGTGTTCGCTGACGCTGAGTCAGAACCCGCGTTCATCGAGGAGTTTGAGGACACGGGCGATCAATCGTAGAGACTGTTTGCGTTGTTGTTTAGACTGTTTTGTTGTCGGTGCGTAGCACCAATACTCCGTTTATGTTTGTCTTGGTTGGCCTTGTTCTGGGCCTTTAGACTCTTTCTTTTAGCCTGGTGGCTTTTCTGGATGTTGAACTTAAATGTTATGTTTGGACATTGTTGAGATTTGGGATTTTATTTCTGTATCTCCTTGTGTTATTATCTTGTTCTGTTTGTGGTTACAGGGACCTGCACTTGTCTTATTGACGCTTATCGGGCGTGTAGCTTCACAGCTCCACTCATGTGCGGACCTTCTCACGTCTCGCCTCCATTTTAGGGAAGCGGGGCGTGACAGTGTCTCTCTCACAAGTGTCATAAACATGCCTTTCATCATGAATATTTACACTAGATGATTCTAACTCATGCACCCTACTCATAGCATTATCAAGTTTAGCTTTCAATTTATCATATGAATCGATGCACTTACTTGCCAAATTGGAGGCCACATTTAGGCGGTATTCAAGCTCCTCATAGGATGGCTTTTACTCCTCGGCTTCCTCATCACTATCCTCCTCTCTTGAGCTTGACAAAGACTCTTCCCCATTAGCCATAAAACAATTTTCTTCTTTGGAATTGAGCCATGTCTCTATCTCTTCATCGCTAGTGTTAGATGAAGTTGATGAAGAATCATCAAAGGCAACGAAACACCTTTGATCGTGCTCCTTGTCATCCTCTTCTTCATCATTAGAAGAGTCCTCACTCGAATCATCAAAGGTCCCGACAAGTCCCTTCTTGTGATTTTTGGACTTGGACTTTCCTTTCCAATACGTTTTCCCTTTACCCTTATAAGTTTCTTTGATGGGCTTGGAAGGGCAATCGGTGGACAAGTGAACTTTTCCACTGCAATTGTAACAAGTAGGAACCTTGTTAAAATTGGAGGCAAACTTTGACAAAGACTTACCTTGCTTGCATTTGAGGAAAACTTTGAATTGCTCGGCAAGATCCTCAATTTCTTCTCCACTTGCATCTTCTTGCTCATCTTCTTCACTAGGAGCTTCTCGATGGAATTTTCTCCTCCACTTGATTGGCTCCTCTTTGGCATGGAATGCAACCCCCTTTTGCTTTTCTAGCTTCTCGGGCTTTGTTGGTTGAATCTCCTTCTTGTGTTGAAGCTTCACTTCATACGCCATGAGATTTCCAATGCACTCCTCAACGGTATATTTGGACGTGTCATATGACTCCAAAATTCTGTTGGCCTTTGACTCTCAACGAGGTGTAAGAGAGTCTAGGATCTTCTCAACACGATCCTATTGGGAAATCGTCTTCCCGAGTCCCTCCAAAGCGTTCACAATATCGGTGAACCTTGTGAACATCTCTGAAATGCTTTCGCCTTCCTGCATCTTAAACATTTCATATTTAGATCTAAACACAGTTTGTTTAGATTTCTTTACCTTCGTTGTCCCTTCATGACAAATCTCCAAGGTGTGCCAAATATCATTCGTCGTTTTGCACATGGAGATACGGTTGAACTCACTAGCAGAGAGAGCGCAATGTAATGCATTCATAGCTCTCACATTGAACTTGATTGAGTCCTTCTCTGCCTTTGTCCATGAAGCCGCAGGAGTAGTGGGCTTCTCAAATGGCACCTCCGTGATGTCCCATAGGTCTTGACCCTCCATGTAGATCATCATTCTGATCTTCCAACTAGGATAGTTGGTGCCGTTGAAGAGTGGGGGTCGAACGGTTGAGTGACCTTCTTCATAAGACGCGGAAGAAGCGTTGAATGCCATCGTTGCAGTATGCTTTAACCTCGCTCTGATACCAATTGTAGGGATCGTCTAACCCTTGCAATACTAACAACACACACTAGAGGGGGGGTGAATAGTGTAATGGCAATAAAATTGTCCAAATAAAATTTAACTTGTAAATGCGGAATTATAAATGCAAGAGGAAATAAATGGCACAATCAATCCTAACGCAAACACACAGTTTTACCCTGGTTCCCCAAACTTGGGTACATCCAGCCACACCAAAATTCACTATATTCCCACACAGAGAAGTGAATACAAATCTCACAAGGAGATACCCCACAAAGAGGATTTATGCCCTACACAAGGACCCAACCAATCCTATACAAGGATCAAGACTCCCACACAGAGAATCACTAACTCCCACTCAGAGAATTAGGGTTAGCCCTACACTAGGACACTCGAACTCCCACAAAGAGAGTTAATTCCCACAAAGAGAATTCCCTAGTCCTATAAAGAGACAACCTCTCACAAAGAGAGAAACTCCCACAAAGAGAGAATCCTAATCCCACAAAGAGAAATAGGAAAACAAATTACACCCTGTAAAGTAAATACTCTTACCTATGCCTTGAGATGCTTACTCATGAATGAATGCAAGGCATGGAAGAGGATCTCCAAGTGTTGGAATATGCTTAAGAGCACTTGGATGATTTCCCTTGAGCTGGACTTCAATGCATGAAGAAAGATGAATGCTCAATAGAGGGAAATGAGGGAGCTTGAGAGTGGCTTAAAGATCTCTTGGGATTTTCAATAGAATCAAGAGTAAACAAGAATCAATCAAGAAGTTTAAGCATAGGCAGCACACTCATATATATAGGAATCCTATATCAAGCCCAAAAACCCAAAGAAACAGCCAAATAATCAAATCTGCAACGGCTAGAAACTGGGTGAAAACGACAGAAACAGTCGACTGATGATCATAAGACAATCGACTGATCAACGGCTAGAAAATATCCAACGGCTATAATCTGAGCCAGGACAGTCGACTGACGAAGACAATACAGTCGACTGACAAACAGGACAGGCGCCTGTTAATCCTTCAGCAGACGACTGCTGCAGGGGATGGTTCGAAACAGAGAGCTGCACTCTTTCTCCAATTCTTCGCACATGCGACTGATGTTAATAATACAGTCGACTGTCAAATAGTCAGGCGACTGTACATTCTTCATCAGTCGACTACTGTAAAGTATCGAGAGAAGACAGAGAGATGCAGAGATTGCACTTACGCTAGACAGGCGACTTTTGGCCAATATCCAGGTGACTATAAATATACAGGCGACTGGAAACCGATCGACAGACGACTGTGCGTAAAGCTCAAGTTTGAGTCAATAGAAATGTTGACTTGAGCAGTGCATATCAGACGACTGTAGAAGGATCTACAGGCGACTGGAAATCACCCAGTCGGATGTGTTTCCCTCAACAGGCGATTGACGGAAAGAGTGAACCTATTGGGTTGGATTTTATGATAATCCTAAGGTTCACTAAGATGGTTAAATGCATGTGCATGAATGAGCAAACCATCTAGCAAGGCATTACATCAACTCTAGACTCAAAAGAGAGAGAAAGCAATAAAGTAAATTACATGGATTGCAATGCTTTCTTAGGAGTCTAAGTCTTCAATCTTGATGCCTTGATAGCTCTCCATCATCTCCAAGCTTTGGCACTCCTTGAGTCCAAACTTTGGCCCTTCTTCACATGATGTCCATCCTTACACCAAGTGATTAGTCTCCAAGAAAGATATCCTTGAAATAAACTGAGAGACTAAGACATGAGATTCATTAGCAACAACATAATGTTGTGATCATCATCAAAATAAGATTGGTATGAAACACCAATACTCAACAATACATTCTCCACCTAAGAGCTCTATGTGGACTAGCATAAATAACAGATAAAGCCACTTCAACAGGGCCCTGTCTCTTAATGATCCCATTGATAAAATGCTCCGAAGAACACAAAATCTGTATATCTAATATCTTATTATCCCACATCAGCCAGATACCCCCAGAGAAGCCAACAGCCTCCACCACAAAAACACCATCAAACTTCAATCTTCTGATAACTTTTTTAGCTTCCTCACCTGAAATTCTAGGCTCAGCTATAGCAAGAACCTCGGGCTTATGAACCAGGATCAACTCCTTGATCTCCATGTTGAAAGACTTCTTAGCTGCCCCCCTACAATTCCAGAATAGTATATCCATAATCCAACAATATGCCAATCCTAGCAAAACACCCAGTTAGCATGGGTACATTCAGAGGGAAAGATCCTCCTTTCTCATCTCCAAGCTACTCTGCTCATCTCCCGTAGCTTTTTCTATCCATTCTCTCAAAATTCCTTCCCCAAACACTGAGGGGGAGGAACTCCCTGCAGCATTAGAAATGTCTCCCAGGGGTTTCCTCTTACCTCCAGTAATTCTGTGTAGTTGGTCAGGATTCTCTAAACAAACAGGTTCAGCATTATATACGGAATATTTTCCATCATTTGAAAGCAACATCAAATCCCCTTTCCCGATTTTACCTTTCCCCGGCTTCCCATTATGAAGTGTTCTACTTTTCACTGAAGAGGATGAAGTAAGGTTATGCTTCCATTTCCTCGAATTCTCTCCCAAATCATTCATTTGGCTATTAAAAGAGAAATCCTCTCCCTGTTTCTTACTGGGTCCCAAATTCCCCTTTCCCCTTTCATCCCCCTTAACAGCCAGAACCAAAGCCCTCGAAGCATCTCCTTCCACTTTCGGATTGCCTCCATCTTTAACAACATCCTCAGAATTCTGCACCAATACAGAGAACCGAGATCCAGCATTTAATCTGTTATCTCTCCCTTCCGAGCCAAAGCTCATCGTCTTCACCACACCTTTGCGAACACGCCTATCGTTAGCCAACATCCAAGGACCAAACTCAGGTTTAGAGTTTCCCACATCCTGATTATGTTCCTCACCCTTCAGAATCTCAGATGACTTCTCCTCAACAACCTCCTTCACACCATCCTCCTGCTCCTTCCTACCATGATTCTTGAATGGGCAATGCTCCTTATGACCCACCCTTCCGCAACTGAAACATATTAAACCAAGCCCCTCATACTGGACTTCTTGCAATGGTTCTCTATCAATATCTTAGTTTTCAATGGCTTGCTGAGATCAATTTCCACACACACCCTTGCAAATCTAGCCTTCATTACCATTTAAGTGTTCAAATATATCTTCAAAATCTTCCCAAATACAATTCCCCATCATCTTCAGAACCTTCTGATCGTAGTATTCCACCGGTAAGAACGGGAATCTGATCCATACTGCCGTCGCTCCAACCTCCGCCTCCGTAGGCGAGAAATCCGGCACCCAATTACGTATCATCAGATACCTTCCAAGAATCATCCAAGGTCCCTCCTCAATCGCAAACACTCTGTCTTCATCACAACTAAATTTTACCATCACATATCCCTCCCCTAGTTCTACAAACTCCAAATTCCCCTTAGGCTTCCACAACACATTAAGCTTGGCTTCTAGAAAAGAAATCGATACTGTTACGCCTATTTGGCCGAAGCCCGAAAGACACAAGCCCGGAAACCCAACTACCGATCAGAAGCCCACCTGCGCTATCCGGCCCGCCCGACAAGGCCCAATAGGGGACCCCCAGGTATCGATCCGACCCGGCCCTGATAGCGCGCTGGCCACTCGCCCACTCCTGCGATAACCGCTCCCCCAGACCCGTAATCATTTAAGGGCCGTTATGGGGAGGAGCCAGGGGGCGTAGGAAGCAGCGAAGGGGCGGGTTGAGGGGGAACGATTGAAGGCGGACGTGAGACGTGAGTCGTGGGCAGACTCGGTGGGAGGTCAATAAGAGGGCTAGGAGGACGACAGAACGGAGGACCCGCATCTGAGGTATCCAAAACCTAAGGTACTCCATCAACGACCTGGTTCCCCCATTTCACCTCCTTCCTCCCCCGCTCGCGCCGTGAGACGCCGTACCGATCTCCTCTCGAGTCGTTCCGTCTCCGCCGGGTCTCCTCTTTCAGATCATTGTCTGACTTAGGCATCGGAGTGGTTTTGGCCGGAACCAAGGTCCGGCCCCCCCCTGACGAGTGTTCTCGTCTACGCAGGAGGATATCCAATCCACGGGCCGAGGCTTCCCCTCCGCCCCTCGCCGACCACGCAACCAGCTGGACGATCGAGGCTTCCCCTCGTCGTCCGACCGCCGAGGCCGAGCACAACCGACCGAGGCCGAGCGTCTCAACCCAGGCCGAGGCTTCCCCTCACCCCACCAACGACCGAGGACCCCGATTCGACCCAGCCGATGTGCTCCACGTCGTCTGCAGATCCGACTCGAGCCTCGTCTGCACCAACTCGACTCACCCGAGGGACCCAAGCGGGCCCCTTGACCACGCTGACCGGGTTGTCCACGGTCAACGCTTTTGTAGTGAGAAAACACTCTGAAACATCTGGCGCCGTCTGTGGGAACGAACTGTCCCACGAAGAAACAAACCACACCAGCAATGACGCGTCTTCACCCGTCTCGACGAACGGAGAGCAAGGCTTTGACGCGAAGCGACCGGGCCTGCCATCGTTGGCGAGAGTGGGCCCGGGCCCGACGCGAGGAGGATCACGAGGAGAGGGCCGGGAGACCCTCACCATCCCCACCGGTTGGGAGATCGAGCACGTCTGTAACGACACGCAGCTCGGACGCAGCTTTGGTGGTGTCGGTGATCATCGACACAACCATGGTACAGCGACTGCTCGTTGACACTGGCAGCTCCTGTGACGTCCTCTTCATGTCAGCCCTGGAAAAGATGGGGCGGTGGAAGGAAGACTTACGACCTCGTTCGGGTCCCGTGGTGGGATTCACGGGTCATTCCACCCCCATCATCGGCACGATCCACCTCCCGGTAACGCTCGGAGGCCCACCAGACTCGGTGACCTTGGCGGTGGAATTCATCGTGTTGGGGATCGGGTCGGAATATAATGGGATCATCGGCCGGCCCATACTCAACGCCATCGGCGCGGTGGTCTCGACCCTCCATCAGACTGTCAAGTTCCGAACGCCCGGGGGGATGGGGCAAGTCGAAGGCGACGCGGGGAGACCGAGTACCTGCTATCAACTGGCGGATGAAGGTCCCGAAGATCGTCTAGCCGACCGAATGGCTGCCCTCGACTTAAGGGGCGGGCCGAGGCCCACCCCTGCGGAGGAGCAAGAGCAGATCCCGGTCACAGACGTCGAGGGCCAGTTCGTCTCAATCGGGAAAGGGCTAAGCCACGACCTGAGGGACCAACTGGTCGAGTGCCTGGAGGCGAACCTAGACATCTTTGCTTGGTCACCAGAGGACATGCCCGGCGTAGATCCCCAGGTAATCGTCCATCAGATCAACGCCGACCCCAACTTCAGGCCGGTCAGGCAGAAGAAGCGGAACCTGGGCGGCGAGAAGATGAAGGCGGCCTCCGAGGAAGTGGAGCGTCTCCTCGACGTCGGCTTCATACGGGAGGTCTGGTACCCGGAGTGGCTGTCGAATGTGGTGATGGTCAAGAAGCCCAACGGGAAGTGGCGCATGTGCGTGGACTTCAGTGACCTCAACAAGGCCTGTCCCAAGGACAGCTACCCCCTGCCGCGCATTGACCACCTGGTGGACAACGCCTCGGGGTACGAGATGCTCAGCTTTATGGACGCCTACTCAGGGTACAATCAAGTCCAGATGGATCCCCGGGACGAAGAGATGACAGCCTTCACGACGGACCGAGGAACATACTGCTACAAGAAGATGCCCTTTGGCCTGAAGAACGCTGGGGCCACCTACCAGAGAATGGTCAACAAGGTTTTTAGCTCCCAGATCGGGAGGAACCTGGAAGTCTACGTCGACGACATGCTTGTCAAGTCAAGACAACCGGAGGACCACATCGCTGACCTCCGGGAGACCTTCGAGCGTTTCGGCGACACCACATTCGACTCAACCCCGCGAAGTGCACGTTCGGGGTAAGATCTGGCAAATTATTGGGGTTTATGATAACTAACCGTGGCATTGAAGCTAATCCTGACAAGATCGAGGCGCTGATCAACATGCGTGAGCCGACGACGATCAAAGAACTGCAGAGGCTGAATGGGCGCATCGCAGCCCTGGGGCGATTCCTTTCCAAATCGGCCGAAAGATCGCTCCCCTTCTTCAAGGTCCTGAGGAAAGCGATTGCGGAACCTTCAGACAATAGGAAGGCGATACTATGGGGACGAAGACTGCTCCAGGGCGTTCGCGGATCTCAAAGAATATCTCCGCAGCCCGCCTCTCCTGTCCAAGCCACGAGAAGGGGAGTCGCTGAGCCTTTACCTGGCGTGCGCAGAGGAAGCTGTGAGTTCGGTGCTGATCTGGGAAGACGGCGGGGTGCAGTGGCCGGTGTACTACACGAGCCGGATCTTAAAGGGGGCGGAGGTGCGGTACTCGCCCATGGAGAAACTGGCGTACGCCCTCGTCCTCTCAGCACGAAGGCTCCGACCATATTTCCAAGCCCACACCATACTCATCCTGACCGACTCACAACTGGAGCAGAACCTCAAGAGATTCGATCGAATGGGGAGGATGCTGAACTGGGGGGGTGGAATTGAGCGAGTTCGACCTCCGATTCAAACCGCGCACGGCCATCAAAGGGCAGGCTCTGGCCGACTTCATCGCTGAGTGCACGACGGAAGGAAATGGCCCCCGGTAGAAGAAGGCCTGACAACGGTAATTGCCCAACCCTTGTCCTTTCTTTCGGCTGACCACCTCCAGCCAGGAATTCCAGGAGCGTGGATAGTCCATGTGGACGGATCGGCCACACAGTCAGGAGGCGGGGCGGGGATTGCGATCCGGTCTCCGGAAGGGAACGTCGTAGAGTACGCGTTGCGGTTCGAGTTCCCGGCCACCAACAACGTGGCAGAATACGAAGCGGTGATCAACGGCCTGAAACTAGCCCGGGAGCTTGGGGCCGAATCTGTGCGCCTCCTCAGCGACTCGAAGCTCATTGTCAACCAACTTCTGGGAAGTTACGAGGTGCGGGAGGAGACAATGCAGAGGTATCACGCCGTCGCCAAAGCTGCGCTCTCCTGGTTCAAAAACATGGAAGTCTTGCATCTTCCGCGGTCGGAGAACGCACGGGCGGACGCGTTGTCGAAGCTAGCCTCATCCTTGCCTAAGGAGCTGGGCCGCACCATCTACGTGGAGAACCTGCAGTCCCCCAGCACGGAGGAGCAGGAGGTGATGGCGATCGACCAAAGTCCCACCTGGATGGATCCGATCATTCTGTACCTCACTCATGGGGAAGTGCAGACGGACTAGGACGAGCGTCGGACCCTGGAGAGGAAGGCGCTCCGATACATGATCCATGAGGGGACGCTCTACCGGAGGCGCTGGACGAAGGCTGATGTCCTCCCGTACCTGAAATGCATCGGACCGCAGGAAGCCGACTACATCCTACAGGAAGTTCACGAAGGGATCTGCGGAAATCACCACGGGGGCAAGGTAGTTGCACAAAAAATCTTGAGGGCGGGATACTACTGGCCGACTCTGGTACAAGACGCAACGAGCTACGTCCAAAAGTGCCAGGAATGTCAGAGGTACGCCCACCACTCCTCAATTCCCCCATCGGAGCTCATCCCTATCGTGAGCCCCGTCCCCTTCGCGAAATGGGGGCTCGACATCCTCGGACCGTTTAAACCGGGCCGAGGGCAGCGGAAGTATCTGATAGTGGCGGTGGACTACTTCACCAAATGGATCGAGGCGGAACCGTTGGCCACCATCACATGGAAGAAAGCGAAAAGCTTCGTGTGGACTTCCATCATCTCCAGATTCGGAGTCCCCCGGTCCATCGTCACAGACAACGGGAAACAGTTCGACTCCGTAGGGTTCAAAGACTTCTGCGCGGAATGGGGAATCAAGCTTCTCTTCGCCTCTGTAGCACACCCCCAGACCAACGGGATGGCGGAAGCGGCCAACAAGTGTATCATAGAGCCCCTCTGGAAGAAGGTGAAGGACGCCGAAGGAAGCTGGCCGGAAGAGCTCCCCGGGATACTCTGGTCATACCGGACGACCCACAAGGAGGCCACCGGCGAGACCCCGTTCATGCTTGCCTATGGGGCCGAAGCAGTGGTACCGGTCGAGTTGGGCGAGGAATCTCTCCGCCTCAAATACTTTGACGAAGACAGGAACTCGCAGGGTTTGGAGCTCAGCCTGGAGCTCCTCGGCGAACGACGGGAACAAGCCCTGGCCACCATCATCCGCCAGAAGCAGAAGGTGGCCCGATACTACAATGCTCGGGTCAGGGGTCGAAGCTACCACCTGGGAGACCTGGTCCTCCGGAAAGCCGGCTTCAACCCGGATACCGCTCGCAAGGGGAAGCTCGCGGCTAAATGGGAGGGGCCCTACAAAGTCATCGAGGTCCTCGGACCTGCAACTTACCGTCTAGCCAATATGGAGGGGAGGATTCTCACTCACGCATGGAATGCGGAACATTTACGCAAATACTTTCAATAAATGTATCTTTTCTTGCGAAATAAATTTATTTTGAATTCGTTCCTTTCCAGATAAACAAAAAAGATGTACAGACGGACGCACGAAGAGGCCGAGGGGCATTCCCCTCCCTCATTCATCTCCAGGGGCACCTGTGGGGCCACCAGCTGGCAGCCCACTTGGGTCATCCCCCACATTCCGTTCGGCGTCAGGGTACACCCGGAGATCCTCGAAGTTGACCCCCGAGAGTGGGAACTTCTTTTGGATCTCGGACTGACACCGGGCGAAACCTTTCTCGAACGCCTCCGTCAAGGCGGTCTCAACGAAGGAGGTGGCATACTCGGCCACGGCATCCTGAGCGATCCGGGCCGGATCCACCTCCTCGAGCCCGCGCACCCGGGCCTATAAGGTCTCGATCTGGCGTCGGTGCTCCGCCCTCTCCTTCTCGATCTCCCGGGATCTCTCGCCGAGTTGAGCAAGGAGAACCCTCACCTGCTCCTCCGCCGCTTCCAGACGATCGGGGAGCTCCAGGGCCTCGGGGGCAGCAACGGAGGCGGGGATCCTTTCGGCTTCCCCAGACGTGCCGGCATCTCTCAATAGCTCGGCGACCCGCGCCTCGGCCTCTGACTTCGCAGTCAGGGCCAAGGCCCTTTCCCGGTCCGCCTCCTCCAAGGCAGAGGACAGCTCAGCTACGCGGGTCTCCCAAGACCTGACCCGCACCTCCTCTAGCTGATCTGCCTCTCCCTCCTCGCCATGGGCCTCAAGATCTCGCCCGGCAGCGGACTTGGCTTTGGGAAGCGCCGCAAACTGACGCCTCATCGAGAGACCCACCGAGGACAACTGCACCAAGGCAACAAAAGTAAGACGGCGAGAGCAGCTGGAGGAAGGACGAGCAGAGGCACTCTACCTGTTGGCCGGCCTGAATCACGAAGGTGGCCAGACAATCACCTCTAACTCCGTCCAACGCAGCCTGATCGGGAGGGAGGCAACTATTCTCGGCCACTCGCGCGGCGGCTCCACGGCTCGAAAACACCGATTCTTTCTCCCCTACCGGGAAGCGTGGACGAAGAAGACCCTCTTCCGACGAAGGAAACTCCCCCGGGTTGGAGCGGAACGCGCCCAGATACCGATCGTAGGCATCAGGGAGAGAGCCGTCCGGGAGAGGCGAAGGGCCGACCCACGGCCAGGCAAGCTCGACAGGGACGGGTTGGGGCTAATCCGCGGGCGGCAGGGCATCAACTTCCTCGACCCCCTCACGGACCCTCTTGGAAGACACCAACAAGGGGACGGAGGGGGACGGCCCCTTCTTCCTTTTTGAGCCCCCAGTCGAGGCCACGGCCCGCTGCTTCTTCCGGACCTCCAGCACATGATCCCTCCTACGCGGATCGGGATCTGGGGCCTGCACATGAGCGCCGGTGGGAGAAAGACCGGGAGGGAATCCACCTGCACTCAAGGGAGAAATGAGAGACCAGGCAGAGCCCAGGCAACCTCGAATGGCGAATACTCGGAGAGCTTACCCAAGGGCCACACCGTCTTACACAAGTTATGGTCACTAAAGAGGACGTCGACCGACCGCTCCCTCGCAGGAATCGCCATCATGTCCTTCGCCGTCTGCTGCTCAGCGACAGTCGGCTCGCCCAGATCGAGGATGACGGCGCCGGCCGACTCCCACCGAACCGGGAAAGGTACACTCGACGGGAACGTGACAAACATGTATTCCCCCTTCCAGCGTTTCAGGGAGCTCGGCAACCCCAACACCAGGGTCATCTTCAGGCGGGCGCTGATGTAAATCCACGCCCCCGATTGGTGGTGACTCAAGCGGTAGAACTGGGCGAAGAGACGAAGAGAGGGCGCCACTCCCCTCAGCATGCAGACGACGACGAACCCGACGAGGAGCCCGATGGCATTGGGGTAGAATTGGCACAGGCACACGTTGTGGGCCTGGAGGAACTCAACGATGAAAGGGTGGAGCGGGAAACGAAGCCCAAAGCGGAAGCACTTCTCGTATATTCCAACCTCGTTGGGACCGGGAAGGCAGATCCGCTCGTCAGGCCCAGGGGCACGAGCCGAGTAAGGCGGAAGCAGATAGGCGGAGCGCATGCTCCCGATGGCGGTGGCGCAGATCAACGAAGGCCACGACAAGACCTCTGGGGCACCCCTGAAAGTTCACCCCCGTGCCGACAAATCGCTGAAGGTGGGCTACCCGCCAGGCTGGGAGCATCGTCGCGCTCCGGACGACCCGAACCCGTGGCAGAGGAAGACGACATAAGGTAGAGCTTAGGCAGAATCGGGATCAGCGCAAAGAAAGAAACGACGGAATGGCGGCTCACAACCCACTCGGCTTCTCAACTTAAGACGACCCCGCGAGCGGTGGGGATAAGCTTACAGCTACACGTGGCGGCATCAGAGAACCGATGACGCTTCGGAGCCCGCGCCTTAAAAGTATCGAACGGACCAACTCATGATGGCGACTAATAAATGAGTCGGCATCGACTGACGAGCCTGTCAAAGTCGGCGGAAGTCACATCGGCCGAGCCGAACCGGCCGAGGCCGATCGACCCGACCAATGGGGGCAATTGTTACGCCTATTTGGCCGAAGCCCGAAAGACACAAGCCCGGAAACCCAACTACCGATCAGAAGCCCACCTGCGCTATCCGGCCCGCCCGACAAGGCCCAATAGGGGACCCCCAGGTATCGATCCGACCCGGCCCTGATAGCGCGCTGGCCACTCGCCCACTCCTGCGATAACCGCTCCCCCAGACCCGTAATCATTTAAGGGCCGTTATGGGGAGGAGCCAGGGGGGCGTAGGAAGCGGCGAAGGGGCGGGTTGAGGGGGCACGATTGAGGGCGGACGTGAGACGTGAGTCGTGGGCAGACTCGGTGGGAGGTCAATAAGAGGGCTAGGAGGACGACAGAACGGAGGACCCGCATCTGAGGTATCCAAAACCTAAGGTACTCCATCAACGACCTGGTTCCCCCATTTCACCTCCTTCCTCCCCCGCTCGCGCCGTGAGACGCCGTACCGATCTCCTCTCGAGTCGTTCCGTCTCCGCCGGGTCTCCTCTTTCAGATCATTGTCTGACTTAGGCATCGGAGTGGTTTTGGCCGGAACCAAGGTCCGGCCCCCCTGACGAGTGTTCTCGTCTACGCAGGAGGATATCCAATCCACGGGCCGAGGCTTCCCCTCCGCCCCTCGCCGACCACGCAACCAGCTGGACGATCGAGGCTTCCCCTCGTCGTCCGACCGCCGAGGCCGAGCACAACCGACCGAGGCCGAGCGTCTCAACCCAGGCCGAGGCTTCCCCTCGCCCCACCAACGACCGAGGACCCCGATTCGACCCAGCCGACGCGCTCCACGTCGTCTGCAGATCCGACTCGAGCCTCGTCTGCACCAACTCGACTCACCCGAGGGACCCAAGCGGGCCCCTTGACCACGTTGACCGGGTTGTCTACGGTCAACGCTTTTGTAGTGAGAAAACACTCTGAAACAGATACGAACCTCCCTAAAAGCTTGACGATGACTGCCCTCTTGCATCTCCGACGAAGCCGCTCCTTGAATGCTGGCGAGAAAGAGATACTGTCCCAATTCCCTTCTTCGACACCAGCACATCATCATCCATCCCCGGCTCCTCCTCCTCCATGTCAGAACATCGATCATCTAAAGCACCAGCACCCATACAAGCATCCTTGAAGGATTTCTCGCCCATCCTCTGGAATCCCCCGACACCAATCGAACCTCCTCTCGCACCGATCCTCAAATTCGTATCCAAAGGTGAGATAAACGCCGGCATACCCTTGATTTTCTTAAAACTACGTTGAGAGAGGGGCACCTCCTCAGTCGCCTGCGGACCTTCATCATGCAGACCACCATCACCTTCGAAATCCAGCCCTAGCATCCCAAAGAATCCCCAAAAAAATGCCCTAAAATCGCCTCTCTACAAGCGCACGATAGCCGCTACCCTGCGCCTAACTCATTTTCGCTCCAGTAGCCTTTTCTCAATTGTAACAAGCTAGCACGTTTGAATCTCACAACACAAAATTTTATTGTTTGAAATCAAACACTCAAAACCTATGCTGCAACATTTGTCATTTCCTATCTTTTGAATATATATATATAGGAGTACGAAGCACCAAAAAGTAGTAGTAGTACAATCCCTCAGTTACCCTAGATTGTCTCACTATTTGCCAGCATGGAAAATAAATAACCATCACAAAAGCGGGGAAAATATTCCAAGCAGAGCATGCCCTACGCCACCCGCAGGATAAATGGGGGAGCTGGCTTACGAGATTCCTCGGTGTAATGACTCGGTTTATGACATATCGGACGGCTGCGACGAGAGGACAGGGATGGCTGCGTGCGAGAGGGAAGATATTGCGAAATCAATGAGCAAAGCTCACGCACTTTTAAACAGTGTGTTTTATTAAAGACAAACTAACGACTGCCAGATGCTGCAGGCTTAATCCACCACGTCTTCTGATGGTCCTAGTTGATACCTCAGGCTGCTTTCATCCCCACCGACAATCAAATGGAAAACACACCATAAATAATGCAATGCGATGGATCTGAGGGCAGCTGGCATATAACAATAAATAAGCTCGGACCCAAAGCCGACATATCAACAATAACATACAAATATTACAAATAACGCAATCCCAATCCCACGACATTACATGCAAGTATTCTCACAAAACTCAACAAGCTGTTTTCCTGCAACGGGTACGATTGACATTGGTTGCTGTGTAAATCTTAAGAAACTTCAGTTATCTAGTATTGGTAGATAAGCCAAGGTTAATAGCTGGGCCTAGTTCCAATCTGAATATGTTTTAACTAAATATAGTTTTAATAGCTGGGCCTAGTATTGGTAGATAAGCCATGAACAGATTTACAGGTTCTCCACAAATCCGTTTTTTAAATATTTAAATGCCCATGCATCTCACAGCTGTTCCGAATTAGCTTGTTGAGCTTAAATAACAAACAATACAAACCAATAATTCCGTTCGGGGGTTCCTAAATCGAAGCCACGTGTCATGAGTTTTGCGGTCGAACAATTATTGAATTTGGGTTTATTATACTGACTATATTTCCTGTTTCAGAGTGTTTTCTCACTACAGAAGCGTTGACCGTGTACTGCCCGGTCAACGTGGTCAAGGGGCCGATTTGGGTCCCTTGGGTGCGTCGAGCACGTGTAGACACGACGCGAATCGGAGATGCAGTCGACGGAGAGCGCGTCAGCTGGGCCGGGTCTGGTCCTCGGCCTCAGAGGGGGCTGAGGGGAAGCCTCGGCCCGGTGTGAGGTGATCGGCCTCGGACGGTCGGGCGACGAGGGGTAGCCTCGGTCGCCTTGGCTTGGCGTGCGTCCGACGCGGAGCGGATGGGAAGCCTCGGCTCGGATGGGCGTGCTCGGCCTCGGTCGTCTGACGACGAGGGGTAGCCTCGGTCGCCTCGATTGATGCGCGGCCGGCGTGGGGCCGAGGGGAAGCCTCGGCACTTGGATCTTACGTCTTCCTGAACAGACGAGAACACTCGTCAGGGGGGGGGGGGGGGGGGGGGGGGGGACCTTGGTTCCGGCCAAATCCCCTCCGATGCCTAAGTCAGATGACGATCTGAAAGAGGAGGCTCGGCGGGGACGGTTCGACTCGAGACGAGATCGGAACGACGTCCTCCAGCGCGAGCGGGGGGAAGGAGATGGAGTGGGGGAACCAGGTCGTTGAGGAGTACCTTAGGTTTTGTTACCTCAGATGCGGTCCTTTGTCCAGTCGTCCTCCTAGCCCTTTTATAGGCCTCTCGTCGCGTCCACCCATGACTCACGTCCCTCGTCCGCCCCCAATCGTGCCCCCTCAATCCGCCTCCCCACCACCGCTCCCTGCGCCATCCCAGCACCTCCCCATAACGGCCATTAAGGGGTAGCGGGCCTGGGGGAACGGTTATCGCTGGAGTGGGCGAGTGACTTGCGCGTTTTCGGGGTCGGGTCGGATCGACGTTCGGGGGTCCTCTAGGGGGCCTTGTCGGGCGGGCCTGATCTCGAAGATGGGCTTCTGATCGGTAGTCGGGTTTCTGGGCTCGTGTCTTTCAGGCTTCGTTTGGTGGGCTTGGACCCCCCATGATTTCGCGTAGTAGGCTGCGCCTTTGGGCCCATGCTGTTGGGCCTCCACAAAATAGACGTATCAATTGCCCCCATCAGTGGGGCCGATCAGCCTTGACCGGCTCGGTTCGACCGATGTGACTCCTGGCGTTCCGATTGGCGCGTCAATCGAGGCGCGGTCATAAATGAAGGTTATGATGAGGTGGATCGATAGGACTTCCCTTGGCGCCGATTTCGAAACGCCGCCGGCTCTTTGAGGCTTGCCACGCATTGCTGTCAGGCGTTTTGAATTCGCCCCTGGGTCTTGTATATAAGTGCCCCGGCTGTTTTGATCCCAACTTCTTCCTCGCTCTTCTCTCTGTTCCAGGCTTTCCACAGACTCGGAGTCTTCCGCCGCCTTCATTTCCTTGCCTTCTCCAAATAAACAAAAAGGTAACTCCTTTTCCATCCTCATATTATGGCTGCTCTTAGGATAGGTGGCTCTGGCCAAGGGGCGAGGGATCCTCCTGAGTCCAGGCGTGGCGGGCCCCGATCTGTGGGATCCGTTTCCTCCTCGGGGAGCCGTTCCCTCCGAGATAAAGGGAAGGGGAAGCTCTTCCCAGACTATGCTGACGGTGATGTGGCGTCGGCTGCCGTGCGGCTTAATGTACCTCCGGTTGTCCTCAGAACGCAGTCGAGGACTTCTTTTCTGGCGGCTGCGGAGATTCAGGGAAGGTACCTCTGTCACCCATATGATGTTCGAGTCCCTTTCATCGACGAGCGGATCTGTCTTCCGAGGAGCAACGAAGTCGGTGTTTACGTCGAGATGTTCCGTCTGGGTCTTCGTTTCCCGCGCAATCCCTTCTTTATCCAAGTCATAGAGTACCTCATGGTGCCCCTTTGCCAGTTTACCCCCTGTTCAGTTGCGGTTCTGACAGGCTTTGTGATGCTCTGCTGCACTCGCGGTCTGGAGCCATCTCTCCCCCTCCTCTTCTATTTTTATCAGATCCAGGCGGTCGGTCTAGGGTCATGGCTGCACCTCCGAGCCCGCGCGGGGAGGGAATGCCTGATCGGGCTACCCCACTGGGCAGGGGATTGGAGCTCGGATTATGTCTTCGTGGTCTTCCTTGAGGATGCTCAGATTTTGACAGGTTGGGGTGGGTCAGGTCGGCCTTGCCCAACGCTAACCCTCTCCGAGGCTGATTAGGCGGCCGTCGCGCTGCTGTCGGCCCTCCCTTTGGAGGCGAAGTCTATCTGGCCTTTGTTGGACGACCTACTCCTGAAGGCCGTCTTGTGGTCTCCGGGTAGGTCGCTTTTTCAGTCCTGGATTGCCCCGTGACTAACCCTGATTTCGGTTTCGCTTGCAGGAATGGCTGGTCGCGAGTTCACTCGCAACGTTGAGCTGATTCGGCGTGGAGCCGCTCGGAGCCGAGGTAGCACCTCGGGAAGGGCACCTCGGCGGACCGTTGAGGAGGAGGTGCGCCGAGCCGAGCCCACTGATTCGGGTTCAATATTACATATTTAACCCCCCATTTAGCCCTATTTTGTGCTCACTTGATGCTAAATTTATCTCTAATTCATACGTATTTTCTACACATTTATTTACTAGAGAAAACACAATATTTGAGCACAAAACAGCATTTAACGATGCAATTCTGCACTTTTTATATTTTTCCTAGCACCATCTCGATCTCACGATTCCAACGACTATTTATTTGTATTTTTCTGAGATCTGTGCTAATTACTATGAATTTTTGAATGCAGAGTACCATTTAATTGGAGAAATACAGAAGAAATACCCTTGAAATACGAAATACGGTCGCTGCACACTTATTGGCGACCACGTGGCATGATCTTGGACGTCGATCCCTCATCCGACGGCGCAGCACAAGAAGCCAACGCGGCCTTTTATCTACCGTTGGATCTCGATCCAACGGTCGTCAGCCGCTGAGATCGACGCAGCGGAGAGCGGGCGAAGAGATTGGATATGGACCGTCCGATTGAAATCCAACGGACCACAGACGCCCGCAAGATCGTGTTGCAATGGCAATCGCTTGCCACGCGTCACAAATCCATCTCATTCCCACTGAGATCGACGGTCCCGATTTCACCTACATTTAAAACTCGGAGAGCGTAACTTGGGATGCCGACGACCGCATGATTGTGATCCAACGGTTCGTCTTCACCCCGCAGCAACTGTCACGACCCGCTTCCCTAAAATGGAGGCGAGACGTGAAAAGGTCCGCACGGGAGTGGAGCTGTGAAGCCCCAAACCCGATAAGCGTCCACAATACATAAACATGTCCCTGTAACCACGACAGAATAACAATAATAACACAAGGAGAGACTGAAATAAAATTCCGCATCTCACAAATTGTCCAATATCAACAAAAGTCCAACATCCAGAAAAGCCACCAGGCTAAAAGAAAAAAGTCTAAGGGCCCAGAACAAGGCCAACAAAAGCAACGACAACAACAAAGTATAGGTGCTACGCACCGATAACAAAACAACTGTCTAATCAAAAGTAAAGCACAACGAAGACACTAGGACTGGTCCCCAGTGTCCACGTACTCCCCGTCAAACACAAGCTCGGGCTCGGCGTCAGCAAACACCTCGTTCTCAACGAGGTACTCGGGCTCAGGTTCTAACATGTGTCACCCAAAAGAGTAAAGGGGCACATGTCAGCAAGTCTAAAAAGACTTGGGCAAGGAAACTGAAGGTGAGGCATCTAGCAACCTAGCAGTTTAGTATGCATGACATGGCAGTTATAACATGAGTGCACAATTAAATCATGGCAATACGATTTGTACAAGGGGACAATTTATCGGGACAAGACAAGAGTAGCCAAGCTACTATCAATTCAATCAATTCACATTTTGTAGGTGTTTATGCCATTCGCTGAATGGCATAGCATTTCAGACCGATCGGCACTAAACACTACCCAATACCCACACGATATGGAGCCTGGGGTCCCCGCACATTGAGCTCATCTAGTGAGCCTGAGGTTGCCCCGCACATTGAGCTCGCATTCTTAGTTCACAATTCATTACATCGAGCGTTGGGGTTTCCAACTCATTATGCTCGCTTCTGGTCACGAGCCAGGAACACAAGTATGGCGTAGGGAACACCTAGCCGGAACACGCAATCCGGGCATTGGCTATCAACCAACACATGGCCCGCTTCTGGAACACGAGCCAGGAACACAACATTGTAGCAAAGCTACGCAATCACAGCAATACCTAAAGAATGCGAGGTCATGACAATTTATTTGCGTACAGTTAATTAAATTAAACGTGACAGGCGAAATGCAATGACATGAACATATTTGCGTACCGTTAATTGAAAGTAAACATGACATGTTAATTGTGCAACATGCTAAAAGTCGGAACTAGCTTCGTTGTCAAGCTAGTTCCCCAATTTGCGCCTAGGCGAGTATCATTTCGTCGCCTAGCCTCTTTTACGCCTACAACTAGAAAATGGCCTAAAACATGGCCTAAACCCTAAGTGGCAAGTTTCACTTGCCTAGCACCGGGGATGACGACCACTTCGTCACACGGATACTATCTACGGGGGAAGTCGCTGTTATGGGGGAAACAAACACCAAACACATGAAATTAATTAGGGTTTTCATAAAATTATAAATAGGCATTGAAAACAACGGTAGAACGATTTCTTACCAAGAGGAGACGGAAGAAACACTCCGGGGAACCCTAGGATCAGATCTGGAAAAGATTGGAGAAGTTTGGGGAAACTAGGGTTTTGGGGGATTTGGGGATTTTGATGGGTTTTGGTGAGATTTTGGGGAAGATGAGGGGTAGATGGAGTGAATGGATGGTTTGGATGATGATTCTAGGGCTTGGAATGGAGAAATGGAGCTTGGAGGAAGATGGGGGCTGAAGAGGGAAGTTTTTAGGGTTTTGGGTCGTGTTAGAGAAGAAGAAGTCGTTTGGGAGGGGTATTTATAGGTTGGGCTGGCGGCTGCCCAGAAATTAGGGTTTTAACACTGGTTAGTCGGTCAAAGAGCAACCACTGACCGACTAGTTTGGCAACTAGTCGGTCGGTCGACCAACGCAGACCGACTAAGTGCAAACAGTAACTCCTGAACGAAAATAGGATTCTAGAGTTAGTCGGTCCATGAACAAGTACTGACCGACTAGTTTGGCATCTAGTCGGTCGATGAACGTTCTTAGACCGACTAAGAGTAAACAGTAGCTGATACAAAAATAATTTGATGAGTTAGTCGGTTCAAGAAGCATTGCTGACCGACTAGTTTGCAACCTAGTCGGTCAACCAACGTTCTTAGACCGACTAACGATAAACAGTAACTCCTGAGAAATTTAGAAAGCTAACTAGTCGGTCCAAGAAGGATTGCCGACCGACTGGATCGTCATCTAGTCGGTCAGTGGCCCTTCTTACACCGGCTAATGAGCACAGAAAAGTACCGATACGGAGCGCGGGGCCCCGGGATCGATTCCTAAGACTCCTAGGCTTGATCTAACAGTTAGATACGACCGTTATGAAGTCCGTCACGAGTGACTTACTTCGAAATCGACAATCCTAAGGAAGAAGCGAGAAAATACGACGAATCGATCGAAAATGAAATCTACGGAGACGAAAACCACACAAGAGGAGAAAATCCACCAAAACATATATTATATTATATTAAATCCAGATTCATGAAAAGCAGTCGTTACATCCTCCCCAACTTAAGAAAAATTCCGTCCTCGGAATTTCCAAAAATTCATGAGTCCGGAAACAAAAGTGGGAAACGCTCTCGCATCTCATCCTCATTCTCCCAAGTAGACTCTCCAGGTGAACCGTGTCGCCACATCACCCTCACAAGATTGACAATCTTGTTCCGAAGCGATTTCTGACGCCTGTCCAGAATCTGCACTGGATGCTGGTCATACGTCATATCGGGGCGAACGGTAATCTCCGAAAAATCCACCGCATGAGACGGATCGCTAATGTATCGACGAAGCTGCGACACATGGAAAACATTGTGAACTCCTTCCAAAGACGGCGGCAAGGCCAAGCGATAAGCTACCTCGCCAACCCTCTCCAAAACGTCAAACGGTCCAATGTATCGCGGGCTCAACTTTCCACGCTTCCCGAAACGAATCACACCACGATTCGGGGAAATCTTCAAGAACACATGGTCGCCCGGTTGAAACTCCAAAGGACGCCGTTTAGCATCCGCCCAATGCTTAAAACGGTCCTGAGTAATCCTCAACCTCTCCCGAATATTCCTGACGATCTCCACGGCCTCCACGATCATCTCAGGTCCCAACAGCTCCCGATCACCAACGTCATCCCAACTCAATGGCGATCGACATTTCCTCCCATAAAGAGCAGCGAAAGGCGCCATGCCAATACTCGCCTGGAAGCTGTTGTTGTAGGAAAACTCCACCAAATGCAGATGGTCCTCCCACGAACCCTTGAAATCCAACATGCACGCTCTCAGCATGTCTTCCAAAATCTGAATCGTCCTCTCGGACTGGCCATCCGTCTGCGGGTGGTACGCCGTGCTGAAACTCAGACGCGTACCCAAGCTCTTCTGCAAACTCTGCCAGAACTGAGATGTGAACCTCGTGTCTCTGTCCGACACGATACTCACGGGGACTCCATGAAGTCGCACAACCTCCTGCACGATTCACGTTACATCTCTATCCAAGCTAGGAAAAGGAAATAAAACGGAGAGTAAAAAGAATTTTACCTCCATATATCTCCTCGCTAGCGCCTCAGTGGACTGTCCCACTCGGAACGGAATAAAATGCGCAGATTTGGTCAATCGATCTACGATCACCCAAATCGCGTCATTCTGCTTCGGACTCCGAGGTAGTCCAGTCACGAAATCCATAGTGATGTGTTGCCACTTCCACTCCGGAATCGGAAGCGGTTGTAGCAACCCGGCCGAACGCTGATGCTCCGCCTTCACTTGCTGGTAAACCAAGCACTTGGCCACACTCCGAGCCACGCTCCTCTTCATACCATGCCACCAATAATTCAAACGAAGATCCTGGTACATCTTGGTGCCACCAGGATGCACAGAATACGGTGAACTGTGTGCCTCCACCATCAGCTCCTCTCTGATATCCCCAGCAGGCACACACAACCTGGCTCCAAACCTCAGCGAGCCATCCTCATGAATCAAAAAGTCAGTCCGCAGACCGGCTTCCACCTGCTCCCGAATCCTCACCAGCTTCGGATCCTCAGCCTGGCCAGCCTTAATCCGATCCACGATCGTCGACTGTACCTGCATGTACATCAACGAAGAAGCCTCCCCAGGAAGAACAATCTCCACGCCAGACTCGCAAAAATCCTGCTGCAATCTCCACTGCGAGGTCAAAATCATCACCGCTGGAAGCCTACTCAACGCATCCGGAACCACATTCACCTTGCCAGGGTGATACTGCAAATCAATCTCATAATCCGCCATAAGCTCCAACCATCGACGCTGTCGCATGTTGAGCTCCTTCTGAGTGAAAATGTACTTCAAGCTTTTGTGATCGGTGAAAATCTTCACTTTCTCACTCAGCAAGAAGTGCCTCCAAATCTTAAGAGCAAACACAATGGCAGCCAACTCCAAATCATGCGTCGGATAATTCTTCTCATGAACCTTAAGCTGACGAGACGCATACGCCACAACATGCCCATGCTGATGCAACACACAACCGAGACCCTTGCCAGAAGCATCGCAAAAGATCTCAAATCCACCGCTGCGATCAGGCACAACAAGAATAGGGGCACTCGTCAACCTCTCCTTCAAAACACCAAAATCACTCTCACAATCACCCGACCAAACATAAGCAACATCCTTCCGCGTCAACCTGGTCATCGGCTCAGCAATGCGAGAAAAGTCCTTAATGAATCGCCGATAATAACCAGCAAGTCCAAGAAAACTCCGAATCTCAGACGCTGACGACGGAACAGGCCACTCCCTGATGGCCCGAATCTTCTCGGGATCCACTGAGATACCATCTCCAGTCACCACATGCCCGAGAAAAGCAACTCTATCCAGCCAAAACTCGCACTTCGAAAACTTAGCATACAACCGATGCTTCCTCAAGATTTCCAACACCGTCCTCAAGTGCGAGGCATGCTCTTCCTCCGACTTCGAATAGATCAGAATGTCGTCAATAAAGATAACGACAAACTTATCCAAAAAGTCGTAGAAAATCAGGTTCATCAGATTCATGAAAACTGCGGGCGCGTTAGTTACGCCGAAAGGCATAACCACGAACTCATAGTGTCCATACTTCGTCCTGAACGCTGTCTTCGGAACATCCCCCTTCTTCACCTTCAACTGATGGTAACCACTCCTCAAATCCAATTTAGAAAACACCCTCGAACCTCCAAGCTGATCAAAAATATCATCGATGCGAGGCAACGGGTATTTATTCTTAATGGTCACTGCATTCAACTCCCGATAGTCCACGCACATGCGACGCGAACCATCCTTCTTCTTAACCAACAACATCGGTGCTCCCCACGGAGACACACTAGGATTAATATAACCCTTCAGCAAGAGCTCATCCAACTGCTTCCGTAGCTCTTCCAACTCTGCAGGTGCCATACGATACGGCACCTTCAAAATCGGCTGCGCACCTGGAACAAGATCGATAGAAAATTCCAAAGCTCGATCAGGCGGCAAACCAGACATCTCCTCGGGGAAGACGTCGCCAAAATCACGCACCACAGCTGGCCACTCCAGCTCCATCTGCATAGCCACAGCCTCCACCGGCCTGGCCCAAAATCTGACAGGACCAAGCGAACGGCTACCACGACTGAACTCGAACACTGGATGTCCGGGAATCTCGAACACCACCTTCTTCCTCCTGCAGTCGATCGTAGCATAGAAGCTCGCCAGCCAATCCATCCCAAGAACTGCATCATAGTTGATGATGTCGTGGACAATGAAATCCGCAAAAAGCTCATGTCCACAGACCACCAACGAGCAAGAATTGCAACCACGATGCACCGAGACCACACCATTCCCTGTGACGATATTCCAACTCTTCAGAAGAGGGGACGTCGACAAGGAATGCCTCTCCACGAAGCTCCGAGAAATAATGCACATCGATGCACCAGAGTCAAAGAGGACTCGTGCAGGAAATGTGCACACCAAAATCACACCTAATCAATCAATTAACAATCAAACCCTATTCTAGCAAACAACCATGTTCAAGCAAACAACACAATTAAACATTCAAAACCAGCTCGGAAAATGACAGCTAGATTGAGGATTACCTGCGATAACCTCATCCACAGCCTCGCTCTCCGCAGCGGTCATCAGAAAAGCCTGCCTCCTCGGCGGAACAGCCTGCCGAAAAGCCTGCCTCTGCGAAACAAGAGCTGCTCCACGTCCAGCAGGAACAGGCGCTCGCTGCTGCAATGGCTGAGCTGCAACAGGAGCCCTCCACAGCAGATCCGCATGCCGACAATCCTTCGCGACATGAGAAGCATCACCGCAAATCAAACACTGGCCCAGAAACTTCCGACACTGATCCTTGACGTGGCCAGGCCTGCCGCAGAAATGGCAAAACTTTGGAATCGACCCTCCTGGCCTCTTAAACTGAGCGGACTGATTAGGCCTGAATCCAGGTCTAACCACAGCTCTCGCCTGCTCCACAGGCCTCTTCCCAGCACCAACAACAGACCCCTTCCTCTGGTTCACGAGCAGCTCCTGCCTCTTAGCTGCTACCAGAACCTTCTGATAAGATTCCCGGTCAGAAGAGGTCACAAAACTCTGGAGCTCCGAAGCAAGCCCCTGCAGGAACCTCTGAGCCCTCTCCTCAGCGTCCTGCACCATCTTCGGTGCAAACCGACTCAGCCTCATGAACTCTTGGTGATACATGTCCACCGACGAGTTCCCCTGCTTCAAATCGATAAAACGCTGCAGCATCTCCTCCTTGGCAGCCTTCGGGAAGAACTCACCCTCAAATCTGGTCTTGAAGGTAGCCCAAGCTATCGGCTCCACCAACAACTTCTCTTCCGCATCCCACCAATTCCGAGCATTATCCTTGAGTTGCCTCTTCGCCAAATCAACCCATCCAGCCGGGGTGATCTTGGCCATCTTCAGATTGTCCTCGACGTTCCGAATCCACTCATCGGCAGCCAGAGGACCCTCAGAACCATCAAAATATGCGGGACCCAGCTCCCGAAATTGCTTCGCTCCTGGCTCAGAGCGAGGGGCATCCGGAAGAGCCCGGGCAGCTCGAGCAAGTGGAGCATTCTGGACTTGCAGAAGCACGCCCTGCTGCACTTGCATCATCTGCAACATCATCTGCATCATCTCACTGCTGGTGGGTTCCCGCTCAGGCTCCTCATCATGAGGGAGCGCACCACTACCCCCACCACGGGTGAAACGCCTTCCTGCCATCTAGTGACACAGAAAACGAACCAGATTAGACTCATAGCTTATGACTCGGACGTCGAACTTAACTTATTGGACATTCCAATATTATTATCGCTATTCCAAAGATCGCAGTTACAGAAGGACCTGCATGGGCCACCACTAAAACCTGTCACGACCCGCTTCCCTAAAATGGAGGCGAGACGTGAAAAGGTCCGCACGGGAGTGGAGCTGTGAAGCCCCAAACCCGATAAGCGTCCACAATACATAAACAGGTCCCTGTAACCACGACAGAATAACAATAATAACACAAGGAGAGACTGAAATAAAATTCCGCATCTCACAAATTGTCCAACATCAACAAAAGTCCAACATCCAGAAAAGCCACCAAGCTAAAAGAAAAGAGTCTAAGGGCCCAGAACAAGGCCAACAAAAGCAACGACAACAACAAAGTATAGGTGCTACGCACCGATAACAAAACAACTGTCTAATCAAAAGTAAAGCACAACGAAGACACTAGGACTGGTCCCCAGTGTCCACGTACTCCCCGTCAAACACAAGCTCGGGCTCGGCGTCAGCAAACACCTCGTCCTCAACGAGGTACTCGGGCTCAGGTTCTAACATGTGTCACCCAAAAGAGTAAAGGGGCACATGTCAGCAAGTCTAAAAAGACTTGGGCAAGGAAACTGAAGGTGAGGCATCTAGCAACCTAGCAGTTTAGTATGCATGACATGGCAGTTATAACATGAGTGCACAATTAAATCATGGCAATACGATTTGTACAAGGGGACAATTTATCGGGACAAGACAAGAGTAGCCAAGCTACTATCAATTCAATCAATTCACATTTTGTAGGTGTTTATGCCATTCGCTGAATGGCATAGCATTTCAGACCGATCGGCACTAAACACTACCCAATACCAACACGATATGGAGCCTGGGGTCCCCGCACATTGAGCTCATCTAGTGAGCCTGAGGTTGCCCCGCACATTGAGCTCGCATTCTTAGTTCACAATTCATTACATCGAGCGTTGGGGTTTCCAACTCATTATGCTCGCTTCTGGTCACGAGCCAGGAACACAAGTATGGCGTAGGGAACACCTAGCCGGAACACGCAATCCGGGCATTGGCTATCAACCAACACATGGCCCGCTTCTGGAACACGAGCCAGGAACACAACATTGTAGCAAAGCTACGCAATCACAGCAATACCTAAAGAATGCGAGGTCATGACAATTTATTTGCGTACAGTTAATTAAATTAAACGTGACAGGCGAAATGCAATGACATGAACATATTTGCGTACCGTTAATTGAAAGTAAACATGACATGTTAATTGTGCAACATGCTAAAAGTCGGAACTAGCTTCGTTGTCAAGCTAGTTCCCCAATTTGCGCCTAGGCGAGTATCATTTCGTCGCCTAGCCTCTTTTACGCCTACAACTAGCAAATGGCCTAAAACATGGCCTAAACCCTAAGTGGCAAGTTTCACTTGCCTAGCACCGGGGATGACGACCACTTCGTCACACGGATGCTATCTACGGGGGAAGTCGCTGTTATGGGGGAAACAAACACCAAACACATGAAATTAATTAGGGTTTTCATAAAATTATAAATAGGCATTGAAAACAACGGTAGAACGATTTCTTACCAAGAGGAGACGGAAGAAACACTCCGGGGAACCCTAGGATCAGATCTGGAAAAGATTGGAGAAGTTTGGGGAAACTAGGGTTTTGGGGGATTTGGGGATTTTGATGTGTTTTGGTGAGATTTTGGGGAAGATGAGGGGTAGATGGAGTGAATGGATGGTTTGGATGATGATTCTAGGGCTTGGAATGGAGAAATGGAGCTTGGAGGAAGATGGGGGCTGAAGAGGGAAGTTTTTAGGGTTTTGGGTCGTGTTGGAGAAGAAGAAGTCGTTTGGGAGGGGTATTTATAGGTTGGGCTGGCGGCTGCCCAGAAATTAGGGTTTTAACACTGGTTAGTCGGTCAAAGAGCAACCACTGACCGACTAGTTTGGCAACTAGTCGGTCGGTCGACCAACGCAGACCGACTAAGTGCAAACAGTAACTCCTGAACGAAAATAGGATTCTAGAGTTAGTCGGTCCATGAACAAGTACTGACCGACTAGTTTGGCATCTAGTCGGTCGATGAACGTTCTTAGACCGACTAAGAGTAAACAGTAGCTGATACAAAAATAATTTGATGAGTTAGTCGGTTCAAGAAGCATTGCTGACCGACTAGTTTGCAACCTAGTCGGTCAACCAACGTTCTTAGACCGACTAACGATAAACAGTAACTCCTGAGAAATTTAGAAAGCTAACTAGTCGGTCCAAGAAGGATTGCCGACCGACTGGATCGACATCTAGTCGGTCGGTGGCCCTTCTTACACCGGCTAATGAGCACAGAAAAGTACCGATACGGAGCGCGGGGCCCCGGGATCGATTCCTAAGACTCCTAGGCTTGATCTAACAGTTAGATACGACCGTTATGAAGTCCGTCACGAGTGACTTACTTCGAAATCGACAATCCTAAGGAAGAAGCGAGAAAATACGACGAATCGATCGAAAATGAAATCTACGGAGACGAAAACCACACAAGAGGAGAAAATCCACCAAAACATATATTATATTATATTAAATCCAGATTCATGAAAAGCAGTCGTTACAGCAACGAAGAAAGCGGTCGCTTTGAGGACACGCGGAAGTGATCAAGCCAATCCCCGCTGCATCCAACGGCTCCTGGCGACCCTGAAGCGAAACGAAAATTGTGGGCGACGTGGCTTCATCTTGGCCGCACACAGAGGATCCAACGGTCAATCGAGCCCCCACAAATTAAAAGCGAAGCAGCGTATTTCTCCGCGCGACGTGGCGAACTTGGAGCCACGAGATTCAGATCCAACGGCCACGAAGATTCCGATGCGGATCCGAGTTCGAAGCGGAGCGGGCACGCGATTTTCAAAGGACACGTGGCGGCTCTGGGTTCAATCCCGCTTGATTGGACGGCCGTGGTTTGCTCTGCTTGAGATGAGCGGCCCAGATGCATTCGAGTATGATTCGGGTGCGGGTTCAGACCCGTTAGCACTCCCCAAACCCGCAATCTCTTTATAAAAGGTATTTTAGGTTTTTTTGAGCGTATTCAAGCAGATTGGGGCGTATTTTGAGCGTATTGGAGGCTCTAGGAGCCGTATTCTCCCCCTGAAAAATTCTGTAAAATTCCAGAGGCTATTTTCTTATTTCCAGAGAGTTTTGATGTATTTTCTAGGATATTTGGTGATGAATTCTTAACTTAAACTCCTTATTTGAAGCTTTTCTACCGTATTTTGCTATAATCTTGATGTATTTGGCTATGAAACTTGTTTATTTTTGCATGATGTGTAGCTAAACCTCTGTTGTGCATGGTATGGAGTAGTTAGGTGATATAATTTGTGTTTATTTGGTTGTATTCCTCGTGCTAAACCGTTAAACGTCGCTAAAATTGTAATCTTTGTTCGTAAATCGCCTTTTTCAGATTCCAAAAGAATTGAGTTAGTCGATGATCGCCCCAAAAGGGTGAGTTTTGATCTCCCCAAAAGGGAGTTTCATACCGTAGTTTTGATCTCTCCAAAAGAGAGTTTCATGTCGTATTATAGCTTTGGCGACGATCTTTTTGAATATTGTGTTTGAACCCCCAAAAGGGCATCTTCCGATGAGTTGCTCCCAAAAGGAGAATTCATTGAGTTATATTGGGTTATTTTCCGATGAATTGCTCCCAAAAGGAGGATTCATTGCGTCATACCTATCAACCAAATTAATACGAATCGTTGATCCTAACGAACCCATACCATGTGCACACTTTTTATAGATATTTTCAGACACGATTTTCTATGTTTATTTTGTTCACGTGTTCACATCACCATCACCGTCATCATTTGTGAAGTGGTTAGTTTCTTTTCGTAGGATTTCTATTTGATTTGAATTATGGTTGCAACATATTTCTTTCCGTGGATTCGACATCTGGACTCCCAGATTTTACTACTTGTACGGACTCTTGCGCTTGAGAGAGACCACCTTTCGGAAGGTGGTGGCCGCGCCTCCCACCTCTTCTTCTGGTAGTCTCCTCCCCGGGGGGGTCGCAAGGGCCGGATCCGTCCCACCGGCCCAAGTGGCGGGGGGTAACGACGGGTCCGGTGCAGCTCCTCTTGCGCTTGGCGTGCCCCCTCTTGTCCCCGAGGGTGGAGGTGGCACGAGGCGGAAGCGCTCCCCTTCGGCGCCTGCCGAGCCTCACGAAGGGAAGAGGAGGAAGGAAGGCGTGGATCCCTCCAGTCCGGTGTGCTCCGTGCCCCCGGCGGTGGCCGCCGAGGATCTTCCAGTGGCCCTGACGACCACCCCCGTCGCAGCGTCTCCGCCTCCATTATCGGGAATCGGTGCCTTGTTGGCGAGCAGCTCGGCCTCCCTCGAGGTAACCCCCGGGGATTCGGTGTTTGTCGACCGAGCCTTGGCTCAGCGGTTGGCCGAGGGCTCCGTCCTCCCCCGGGACCGTAGTATCCTTGAGAGGGCCCCCGTCGACAAGGTGTCAGACACCTTGGTCTGGATCCTTCAGCAGGTCTGGCTATCCTGCTGTCCCTTTCTTTCCTTCGCTCTCTTCTTGGCTCATGTCTTGTCGTTCAGGGTTCAACACTCGCTGTCGAGTCGCAGCGTCGAGCTGTCCGTTTGAGGGAGCTGGAGGAGTCCTCTGCGAAGGACCAGGAGCGGGCTGGGGCGGCAGAGGTAGCTGCAGTGGTGGCCCAGATGGAGTCTCGGTAACTCAAGCTCCGGGTGGCCGAGCTAGAGGGACGAGTGGCCGATCTCCAGGGAGAGTTGGAGGACACTCGGCGGTCGGCCGGGGAAGCGGCAGAGTCGTTCCGCCTGGAGAGGGAGGAGTTTCAGAGGGAACTGTCGGATCGGTGTCAGGTGGCGCGGTTTGCGGATGAGGTGGAGAGGGGCGTCGTCGGGACTCTGGGGGAGAGGATCTTCGAGGTCCTCAGGGAGGCCTTCGGTAAGTATGAAGACCTTATCGGCCCCCGGATCGTTGAAGTCGTCCAGTCCTCCTTCCGGGATTGTGCGGAGCGCATCCGGAAAGCCCCTCCGCCTGTCGATCCCCCTCGCTCCGAGCAGGGCGAGGCGCCCGAGGATGCGTCCTCCCGAGCGCGGGTCCCCTAGGTTGTCCTTCCCGGCCTGTCATCCTTGTTTTTATCCTCAAATTTTTTAGCATCCGCTTCGCTTTGGCCCGGCCTACTCGAAAGGGATCCCTGACCTCGCAATCTCCATTGGCATCTTTACCGGCTCTCTGCTTCGGGGAAAACAATTGCTGATTGCAAGGATGTTAATTTAAGCCAGCAATTTTGTGTTCTTGGTCGACAAGTTTTGCTCTGTCGGCGTTACCCTAGTTTTCGGGGGTGACGAATTTTGTTGTTCGCCGAGAGTGGATTATTTGTAAGGAGGTTTCTCCACTTCGATTTCCTGTAAAAAAGACACACTTTTGTACCTCAGTTAACTGTTGGAAATGAAATTGACCTACTTGAATTTTCCGTGCATTTTGCTTTGTTGCTGTGACCTCGGCTCCTCTGCTGATGGTGGTCGCTCGCCTCCTTCCTCCAGGAGGTCGCCCCTTGCCCCTCGAGTGGACAAGTCGGTTGACGTCCTTATTGGCTGGGGGGCTGCCCCCAGTCCTATGAGCAATGGAGTCGGTCAGCGAGGGTGGAGCTCCTTGGCTTAGGACCGGTCGGCGTCTGCGCTGGCTGGGGGAATTGCCCCCAGACTTACGAGCGATGGAGCCGGTCAGCGGGGGTGAAGCTCCTCTGCTTAGGACCGGTCGGCGTCTGCGCTGGCTGGGGGAATTGTCCCCAGACTTACGAGCGATGGAGTCGGTCAGCGAGGGTGAAGTTCCTCGGCTTAGGACCGGTCGGCGTCTGCGCTGGCTGGGGGAATTGCCCCCAGGCTTACGAGCGAAGGAGTCGGTCAGGAGGGTGACGTTCCTCGGCTTAGGACCGATCGGTGTCTGCGTTGGCTAGGGGGATTGCCCCCAGACTTACGAGCGATGGAGTCGGTCAGTGAGGGTGAAGCTCCTCGGCTTAGGACCGGTTTTGATTGACCCCCCATCCGGTGAGGTGGCGGTCTTCACTCTTATGCAGCCTTAGCAAAATGTTGATTCCGTCGGAGATGAAAAAAAGGAAAAAGGAGTGCATTTGTACTCTTAAAGGTCCTATTGGACTAGTACATTTGGAGGAAAAAAGAAATAAAGCTAGACGGAGGGATGTGAACCTAGATAATCTCCTCTCGACTAGGCGGTGACTGGGGGGGCCTCGCCTGCTCACTCTATGATGCGGAGGGGTCCTTGGACGGTGTTGACCTTCTTCCCTTTGTCCGGCTGCATGGATGTTCCTTCTCCGTGGGCCGGGTCATCGGCTAAGTTCCTTGCGTGCCCTCGGCTCATCAACTTCTCAATGTCCTTCTTTAGGTGCCAGCAGTCTTCAGTGTCGTGGCCGTTGTCCTTGTGGTATTTGCAATACTTTTCCCCATTTCCCCCCCTCTTTTTGTCTTCGGCGGGGGGCGATCAGCACGCTCTTCCTTCTGCACTTGAGTGAGGACGACGTCTGGGGTGGCGTCCCTCGTATCCTCCCTCCGCTGCTTGTTTCTCGCCCTCTTCTCTGTCTGGTACCCTTCGGGGCTGCGGTGCTCGCCATCACCGCGCTTGGTCCCTCGTCTGGCCTTTCCTGCCTCGATGGCCAAGGTCTCCTCGGTCAACATGAAGTGCTCAGCCCTCGCCATGATCCCAGGGAGGTCTTTCGGGGGATCATTATGCAGAGATTTCTTCAAGCCTCTATGACGCAGCCCTTTCTTTAGGGCCGTTTGGACAACGAGATCGGGAGGGCTGTTTACGTTCAGCCGCTCAGCGTTGAAGCGACGCATAAATTGTCGGAGCGACTCGGTCGGGCCCTGCACTATGTTAAACAAATGTTCAGCATCGGGCATTACCTGTCGCCCTGCCATGAACTGTTTGCAGAACAGCTGGGTGAGTTCCTCGAAGCTGTCAATGGAGCGGCTGGGTAGGCTGCGGTACCAAGTTCTCGCTGCTCCCCTGAGGGTCGAATAAAAGCCCCTACAGAGCAGGGTATCATCGGCTCCCTGGAAGGACATGTCCCCTCGTAGTCCATCACATGGTTCCCTGGATCTCCTATCCCGTCGTACTTCCCCAGTGTTGGGATCTTGAATCGAGAGGGGACCCGCGCGTCGGTTATTCTCCACGACAGGGGGGCACCGGTCTCCGTGGATGCCTCCGGGGGTCTGACACCCGCCTACCTCAGGCTCGTTCGGTTGTGGTGGTGGCACAGTCGCTGGCTGGGCTGGCTCCACGGCCCTCGCCAAACTGGGGGTGGGGCTGATCCGGCGTTCCCGGCTCCTCCGACGGGAGCTTCCGCTTTGCCGTGATCGGTCCCTCGAGTGGTGCCGATCACTTCTTCTGCGGTGGAGTGATCGTGGCTGACGAGACGACGCGGTCACCGATTCGTCCCTCGTGCATTCGGTTCCCCTCCGGCTCCTTTCGCAATAAGGGGAGGAGGCGTGCGATCTCGCCTGGTGGAAGCCGGGTAGTGTGAACCGACGCTCCGTGTTCGGTCTTCGGTTTCCGTGGTCATCGACCACAGCGGACCGCAGGAGCGGGGGCCCCCCTCCCAACGATGGCCGTCACCCAACACGTCTCCGTTGGCTGGCACGGCGCCGATGAGCTGTTGTACCGTCGCGACCAGCGTCTGGATGTTCGCGTTGGTCTCTTGGGCCAGGGCGCGGAGCTGCTCCTGCGTGGCCATCTCAGACTCGCCAGTCTCTTCGGCTGAGGGGGCGGGGTGATTACCGTTGGGTGCGCCCTCAAGGTTTATGTTGGGTGCGCCATTTCCCTCCTTCGGGATGGGGGGCATGCGTCTCTTCCCGTTGCAGGCGCGTGCCATTGCAAGTGTGGTTTGTTTCTTCGTGGGATAGTTCGTTCCCACAGACGGCGCCAGATGTTTCAGAGTGTTTTCTCACTACAGAAGCGTTGACCGTGGACTGCCCGGTCAACGTGGTCAAGGGGCCGATTTGGGTCCCTTGGGTGCGTCGAGCACGTGTAGACACGACACGAATCGGAGATGCAGTCGACGGAGAGCACGTCAGCTGGGCCGGGTCTGGATCCTCAGCCTCAGAGGGGGCTGAGGGGAAGCCTCGGCCCGGTGTGAGGTGCTCGGCCTTGGACGGTCGGGCGACGAGGGGTAGCCTCGGTCGCCTTGGCTTGGCGTGCGTCCGACGCGGAGCAGAGGGGAAGCCTCGGCTCGGATGGGCGCGCTCGGCCTCGGTCGTCGGACGACGAGGGGTAGCCTCGGTCGCCTCGATTGATGCACGGCCGGCGTGGGGCCGAGGGGAAGCCTCGGCACTTGGATCTTACGTCTTCCTGAACAGACGAGAACACTCGTCAGGGGGGCCGGACCTTGGTTCCGGCCAAATCCCCTCCGATGCTTAAGTCAGATGACGATCTGAAAGAGGAGGCTCGGCGGGGATGGTTCGACTCGAGACGAGATCGGAACGACGTCCTCCGGCGCGAGCGGGGGGAAGGAGATGGAGTGGGGGAACCAGGTCATTGAGGAGTACCTTAGGTGCAGAGAAGGCCAGGTGCCTTACTCTGGCTTCGATGAGTAACGAGTTGCAGAGGAAGCATGAACATATAGTTGTTCAAAGTATGCTTCTTAATGCACAAGAGTTATACGGCAAGCGATCTCGAGCTGCCAAGTTCGAAGCCACCAGCAACCTCTAGGGCACAAAGATGGGGGCAGGGCCCGTACATGATCATGTTATCAAGATGATCGGGTACGTAGAGGACGCCGCCCAGTTAGGATTTGTCCTGGACAATGAGATGTCCATAGACATTATCCTAAAGTCTTTGACTCCTGAGTTTAAGCCTTTCATCACTGGTTTTATCATGAACAGTCTTGAAACAGATCTTCCTGGTCTCCTCAATATGCTTAGACAATTTGAGGAGATTGAGAAGAAGCCGACTGCATTGGTTGTTGGCTCTACTTCTTCCGATCAGCCGAAAGGCAAGGGTAAGAAGAGGCAGGTCCCGCAACCTGCGAAGGCAAAGAAAGGGAAGAAAAAGACTAAAGGGGCCCCGTCGAAATCTGAGTGCTTCCATTGCCATAAGATTGGCCACTGGAAGAGGAACTGTAAGATCTATCTTGCAGAGAAGAAGAAGGGGCATACGGATGCCTCCACCTCAAGTACAAATTCAATTCAATAAAACGTAATTATTTCCAATCATATAGTATGAGATACTAAAAGACATCTGTGTAATGTATACAGGTGGCTGATATGAAGCGGAGATTGGGAGAAGTGCGGAGGACGGTCGGCAATCTGAGCAATTGTTGCTGCTAGGGCCGTTCAACGACTTCAAGAGACATGATCAAGAAGGAGATGATACTAATCTTAGTTAAATAAATTGTATCATTTCTTGAAAGTTGAAAACAATGATTGAGTGTTCTGCACTCAAAGTTTATGGGATAAACAAATTACGGTTCATCTTAATGAATCCGTTGTTTTAATGAATGTCTCGGAAATTGCGTTTTTGCTGAGTTGAAATTTGATTGGCTTAAATTTTCTGTGATTGTGGCTTTCTGAGATGGTTGCGAAAATTCTCGAATGATGGTGCGAAGCTTAGGAAAATATTGATTTTTGAGTTGACTTGATGTTATAGTCAATTGGTAGTTAAGTATAGGTTCCAAGGGCGTATAAATTGTGTGCGATCACAATTATACGCATATTAAGATTAATTCTTAATAAACCGCAATTAATTATTAAAAAGTTAATATTAAATGTTGGTTAAGGGAAAAGTACAGTATAGGACGTTTTGATTGAGCAAGTCAATGTCAAGACTCCTTAAACCGATCTTGACTTGACTCATTCGTCAAACCGAACCTGACACTAGTACATTCCATCTAAAGCACTTATCAAATGGTTATATATTCGTATATATAATCTAAATTTGATATAATATTGAAGTATTTAACCAGGTAATTCTCAAAGTCGGTGGGAGCCAGCTCGTATACTTGGTTCCGGTCTTTCTGACTAAGTAAAAAGGATTTCCACCTTAAACAAATCATCTATAAAACATTGAATCAAAATTGTTTTGATTTAGTCGTATATATAGAGACTCAGGGTGTCATGTATGTACTTGACATATTGACACAAAGAAAGTGGAATGAGCTGAGACCGACTTATAGATTAAAATGTTAGACCCTACATGTAGATTGTATAAGCTAATTGTTAGCTATACAAAGATAGGAAAAATTGATCCAGATCATTTTTCCAAAGGATCAACCCTGTGTGATCAAGAGATGTATTAATTAATCCATTAAAATTCGTTGTAGATACTCGTTAGTAGAACCATTCTTAGGCTTGTCATATAAATGTCAAAGTGACTGATATGCTATAGCGGTATGAGATACCGAGATAAATAGCCTAAGCGCAAGTGGGAGATGTAGGAGAATATATGCCCATAAGGCATTTATCCATAAGTATACGTCTTGTTCATACCGTATATGGTACCTATTATTCTAAGTATAAATAGTTCATATTAATATACTTAGATAATATCCATAGACTTATAGTTAGGTCCTTACGTATCTAGATAAGATCTCGATTATGAGTAAGTAAGCGACCGTATGTAAACATAAGTCTTAAACGGTTCATGGTCATAGATGTGTCGAGAACTGGATATCGACACATCGAATAGACCATTGTGTCTTAGTCTTGTTGGATCTGGATCGTAGCCTAGAGGGGGGGTGAATAGGCGAATAAAAATTCTCGTGCAACCCACGAGAAATCCCACGCAGTTATAAGCACAACAGGGCAATAAAATAGCAATCACAGAATATGCACAGATATACCCTGGTTCGGTCGTCCCCACGACCTACTCCAGCCCCGAAAGCAACTACTAGATAGATATGTAATCAAGTACAGCTACACAGTGAGTCAAGATCCCAAATCTACTCTCACCTAGCTCGTACGCACACCATGTGCTCTACACTCTCAATCTAGTCAGATGCTCTCCCTCCGTGACGACTCCCAAAGTCGTCAGGTCCCCAAAAAAAACAAGTAAACTGGTAAAAGTTTCCCCACAGAGACCGACACACTAATACACGAATATAAAGAGTTAAGAGTTTAGAAATGCTCAGTTCGTGTCCGTGTAGCGTCTCTGTCAGTCAGCACGGTGTCAGCTTCATTCTGGTGCAAACGGTGTCTCAATCTGATGTCTGTATCTCAAGTTCTGGATCAAAAGGCTCTCTGGTCTGTGCGCTCAGCAATATAGTTCAAACTTAAATAGCTCTTGGTCTGTGCGCTCAGCAATCCCCTTTATAAAATTCTGGTCTGTGCACAGAGCAATATAGTTCAATCTAATTAATATAAGATCTGTGCGCACAGTAATCCCTTGTTGGAAATTGAATCCTGTAGACTAAATGAGCATGCTTTGCAAAGTCAAAGAGGCCATTCACAATCCAATCGATTCCCAATGTCTGTCAATTGGCTTTGTTGTTTTCTCAGGCCTTTCTCCTCAATTAATAACCAAATCACCTTCTTTCCAATTTTTTAGATGGCATGCTAATTCTTCAATCGACAGAGGAAGAAGATGCCGTCGCTTGGTTCTTCACGGCAACATCAGTCCACGTCAAGGAAGGTGGGAGCGACTTCGATCTCCACGGCAGGAAGATGGCGGCGGCGACTCCGACTCCACTGCAGGAAGATGGCGGCGGCGACTCCGACTCCACGGCAGGAAGATGGCGGCTTGGTCTTTCGCGGCAGAATGAGATCTGATGAAGTAACGGCGGCGAGGGGTCTCGACAACGAAGAAGCTTGCATTTTAATTTTGTTTGTGCCGCCTGTAAAAAATTCTTTGCCAAAAATTATCAGCCGTCCTTTTCCCCCTCTGCAAAAAAAAACCAAGGTAGAGGCATTCATTAAATAGGGATGAAAACATAACCCATTCCCATTAATTTTTTTCACAGGGCCGGCTTGGGAAAACAATCTGTAACTTGTTTTTGCTCATCAAAGCAAAAAGCACACATGCAAAAAAGAAACAATGGGCCGGCCTAGGATTTGCACTTTGTAATCTGTAACCTTGAAATAACAAAAAATGGGTTTAAAAAAATGTCATGTGAGTAATTATGAAGTCGGTCTGGGCTTTTATTAATAAGAATGGTTTATTGTGGGTGCTCCTTTTGATAATATATTAGAAGTGCAATTAAAGAAAAAGAGGTCCTCTCCTTTTACTTATCTGAAGGATGTGCCACTGTCAATTTTTTTTTGTATGCTCTTCTGGGAATAATATTTCGGCCTGTGTGTTTTTCATTTCAATGGGCTCATGCGGCTCTCCTTTGGGATTGCAATTGGAATGTGCGCAGACTCCCCCTCTTTCCTTTATATATTGACCAAGTCTCTCTGTGAATAGTAATTTCTCCATCTTGTATGTGTATAGCAATTTGTCCAACACATTAATTTACGTTCTCGCCAATCCTGCAAATACTTAATACACACATCAGATCGTTCACAACTGTTTGTCATCATCAAACCATAAATCCTAGATCGTTGTATCCAACAATCTCCCCCTTTTGATGATGACAAACCCTTTAAGGATTTGCACAAATAAGTGTACGTGTGTTACGTGTGATGAATGATATATTCAATGAGATGATATCAAACAATACTAGCATGCACAATATAACAATATAATTAGCATGCTCCCCCTTCTTCCATGCTCCCCATTTTCATGTATTTTCATTGCTCCCCCTTCAATCAATTTCATTGCTCCCCCTTCAATCAATAATACCGTACTTTGAACCAACATTGATACCACAAATCTTTCAACACTTTTCTCCCCCTTTGTCATCATCAAAAGTGTATACATGAAGATTAAGACATACCACATGCAAAAAGAGAGCATTATTAACTATAACTAGCATTTGCATGTCGTCATTCTATAATTAGCACTTCAAATCCAACGATAATGACAATTAGAATTCTACACCATCGTGTAAGTGCAATTATTAAACATAGAAGTACAAAGGGAGATACTTTTACAAATTCACCCAAAACCAATCCATCATTTTCCAAATAACTTCATATCACCTAGGATTGATTTTTCCCACCTCATTAAAAATGATTTCAAGGTATCACACCCCAAAACATAGCCTAAAAGGACTCTTAGATGTGGGAGTGACATTGCTTGACGAGTAAAAACACCAACGCTAAAGATTACCCATAAAGCTTATGTTGGATACTCGTGGGTAGTGTATTTGCCATGAATTGTATCCATTTTTCATACGGAGCACTTTTCACAATTTTTTTTTTCACATTCATTTCCTTGTTTTGTGCTCAATTTTTATTCATGGCAAGTCACATCATATCCCGTAGATTTTTCAGTTAATAATCATCCTACATTCACTTTCCAATATTCATAAATAGTATCTCCAAAAGTACGGCATAGTCTAATATTCGTGGAAGTGAAAGTAGGTGTAGAAATCATATTATCAATTCATCGAACTTGGCATGGCTATTAAGAAATAAAACATACGCATGTAGCCATGATAATAATACTACACTTTCTACAAGGATATGATCATCATCCATTTATATCATTAGAATGATGCAAAGAGGAAGATATGCAATAAGCTCATTTTTGTTTGCTTTTGTCTTTTTCATTTTTTTTGGTTTTATAAAGAACTAACAAACACACTAAAAACAATCAAGCAAAAAAAACAAGCATACAAAAATGTTAAGAAAAAAAAATGCTATGAAGGTATGCATTAAGTTCAAAGAATGAGATATACCTTCGCGTCGCCGTTTGACTAAGGAGCTAAAAATAATGAGACATTCAATTTATTGCTCCTCGTCAAATTTCCATCCACCTACAAAAGAGGTGTCGTGTGTGACCTTGGAATCCAACAAGGTCCACTCACGTTAGTCATCAAAGATTTAGGAACCCATATTTGTTTGAACTTAATATTTTTGTTCCTATATTTGCAATGATATGAAGTATGACCAACGCATCCAGATGTAAAGCACTTAGCATGAAAATTTCCAACCTTTGTTGATTCAATGTGAACTTTTCTATATTTTGATTTTTTAACATTTTTAAGACCATATCCTAGTCCTCGCCTATTATTGCCATAAATTTGATTTCCAAGAATAATGTCCAAACTTTGTTTTCCAATGGAAAAACTCTTTAATGACAATTCTAAGGTGGTGACTTTGGATTTTAAGATATCGTTTTCATTTACAAGCAAAGTGCATTTACTAATGAAAGCTTGCTTGTTTTCCTCTTCTTTCTTTTCAAAATCCCTCATTTTTTCTTTAAGTTCAAGATTTAGCATGTTAATCTTTTCAGAAAGCAATTCATTTTCAACTTCAAGCTTTATCTTATCTAGCTTATACATGCTAATATCATTTAATAAAGAGGGACATGAAAGACAATCAATTTTTTCAGGCAAGCTAGCTTTCTCTTTTTCTAACATGGCAATGGTAGATTTGCATGCAACAAGCTCTTGTTTAAGATTTTTCATTTCTATGGACATGTCATACTCAGTTTGTTGCATATCAAAATTATCATTTCTATAACATTCCACATCATCTTCTAGCTCATCAATTCTATGTTGCATTCCTTTACAAATTTCTAAAAGTTCAGCTTTAGTGGAAGATTCTACCTCATTGTGTTTGGCCATCAATGCCATGCAGGAGTGGGCTTCATGTTCCTCCTCATCCTTCTCAGCTTCGCTATCCATGTCCCACGTCAGCACTTTCGTTTTTCCTTTTGCAACTTGAGCTGTGTGTTGTTGTGGGCAATCTTTTATGTGGTGCCCTTTCTTCCTGTATTTAAAACATTCACTTCTATTAATAGCTTTCTGATCATAGGAATTTCTACCAAAATTAGCATTACTAGAATGAATGAACCTTTTCCCCATCTCGGTTCTTCCTTGATCAGTCTGAATGTATCTCCTGAAATTTCTGACCATTAAAGCTTGCTCCTCATCAAGATCGTCGTCGTTAGCTTGAAGAGCTAATGGTGTGGAAGCTTTGGTCTTCTCTTCAGGCTTCTCTCTGGCTTCTATACTCTGCAACTCAAGCTCGTGTGACATTAGGTTGCCTATCAAGTCCTCCACTTTCATTATTGATAAGTCCTTAGCTTCTTGAATAGCGGTGACTTTAGGCCTGAACGAGCTTGGTAGCGCCCTTAAGATCTTTCGTACCTGTTCATGGCTAGAGTATGGCTTACCGAGGGAACTGGATTTGTAGACGATGTCCGTGAACCTCGCAAACATCTCTTTCACAGATTCTGTTGGTAGCATGCGGAAGCTCTCGTATTCTGTGCTCAGCAACGCAAGTCTGGATTCCTTCACTTGCGATGTTCCCTCGTGTGTCACCTCCAGAGTATGCCAGACTTCCTGCGCAGTTAAACAATGTGAGATACGATTAAACTCAGATTTATCAAGAGAGCATATAAGCGCATTCATAGCTTTACCATTAAGAGTATAAAGTTTCTTATCAGCTAAATCCCACTTGTCTTTAGGCTTATTCATAACAGTGTCTTCAATTTTAATAGTGGGTAGACTATAACCATTTTCAACAATATCCCACACATCAAAATCTACAGACACTAGATAGATTTTCATCCTCGCCTTCCAATATGCAAAGTCTACACCATTAAACTTAGGTGGACGGGCTATAGACTGACCCTCAGCAAAAGCACAATCAGATATATTCATGGTCATAAAAAAATCTAGACTAGATCCTCTAACCCTGCTCTGATACCACTTGTTGGATCTGGATCGTAGCCTAGAGGGGGGTGAATAGGCGAATAAAAATTCTCGTGCAACCCACGAGAAATCCCACGCAGTTATAAGCACAGACAGGGCAATAAAATAGCAATCACAGAATATGCACAGATATACCCTAGTTCGGTCGTCCCCACGACCTACTCCAGCCCCGAAAGCAACTACTAGATAGATATGTAATCAAGTACAGCTACACAGTGAGTCAAGATCCCAAATCTACTCTCACCTAGCTCGTACGCACACCATGTGCTCTACACTCTCAATCTAGTCAGATGCTCTCCCTCCGTGACGACTCCCAAAGTCGTCAGGTCCCCAAAAAAATAACAAGTAAACTGGTAAAAGTTTCCCCACAGAGACCGACACACTAATACACGAATATAAAGAGTTAAGAGTTTAGAAATGCTCAGTTCGTGTCCGTGTAGCGTCTCTGTCAGTCAGCACGGTGTCAGCTTCATTCTGGTGCAAACGGTGTCTCAATCTGATGTCTGTATCTCAAGTTCTGGATCAAAAGGCTCTCTGGTCTGTGCGCTCAGCAATATAGTTCAAACTTAAATAGCTCTTGGTCTGTGCGCTCAGCAATCCCCTTTATAAAATTCTGGTCTGTGCACAGAGCAATATAGTTCAATCTAATTAATATAAGATCTGTGCGCACAGTAATCCCTTGTTGGAAATTGAATCCTGTAGACTAAATGAGCCTGCTTTGCAAAGTCAAAGAGGCCATTCACAATCCAATCGATTCCCAATGTCTGTCAATTGGCTTTGTTGTTTTCTCAGGCCTTTCTCCTCAATTAATAACCAAATCACCTTCTTTCCAATTTTTTAGATGGCATGCTAATTCTTCAATCGACAGCGGAAGAAGATGCCGCCGCTTGGTTCTTCACGGCAACATCAGTCCACGTCAAGGAAGGTGGGAGCGACTTCGATCTCCACGGCAGGAAGATGGCGGCGGCGACTCCGACTCCACTGCAGGAAGATGGCGGCGGCGACTCCGACTCCACGGCAGGAAGATGGCGGCTTGGTCTTTCGTGGCAGAATGAGATCTGATGAAGTAACGGCGGCGAGGGGTCTCGACAACGAAGAAGCTTGCGTTTTAATTTTGTTTGTGCCGCCTATAAAAAATTCTTTGCCAAAAATTATCAGCCGTCCTTTTCCCCCTCTGCAAAAAAAACCTAGGTAGAGGCATTCATTAAATAGGGATGAAAACATAACCCATTCCCATTAATTTTTTTCACAGGGCCGGCTTGGGAAAACAATCTGTAACTTGTTTTTGCTCATCAAAGCAAAAAAGCACACATGCAAAAAAGAAACAATGGGCCGGCCTAGGATTTGCACTTTGTAATCTGTAACCTTGAAATAACAAAAAATGGGTTTAAAAAAATGTCCTGTGAGTAATTATGAAGTCGGTCTGGGCTTTTATTAATAAGAATGGTTTATTGTGGGTGCTCCTTTTTGATAATATATTAGAAGTGCAATTAAAGAAAAAGAGGTCCTCTCCTTTTACTTATCTGAAGGATGTGCCACTGTCAATTTTTTTTGTATGCTCTTCTGGGAATAATATTTCGGCCTGTGTGTTTTTCATTTCCATGGGCTCATGCGGCTCTCCTTTGGGATTGCAATTGGAACGTGCGCAGACTCCCCCTCTTTCCTTTATATATTGACCAAGTCTCTCTGTGAATAGTAATTTCTCCATCTTGTATGTGTATAGCAATTTGTCCAACACATTAATTTACGTTCTCGCCAATCCTGCAAATACTTAATACACACATTAGATCATTCACAACTGTTTGTCATCATCAAACCATAAATCCTAGATCGTTGTATCCAACAAGTCTTACCTTAGGGTAATGATGATCTCATAGTCATTCGATTTGGTGAAGTCGGAGACGAGACACAGGTGCTCATTAGAGAATGAGTTCACTGAACGACCACATAAGAGTTATTAAATGGTTGACTTTAACTGAACTGTCTTTAATAACTCTAGGGTGATGATAGGTTAGTTGGTCCTTAAGACCTGAAGTCATTTGTACAAACCTGTGAGTGAACGGTGTAGCTTAGACCTATGATCTAGCTTCATGGCTAGGCCTGCTGAAAGATCTTAGGTTGAGCTGCACCCGAAGCTCTCGAGGTGAGTAGATGACTAAGATGTGATTCGTCACTTCCGTTAAAGGGAAGTTAGTGTTACAGGCTCAGTACGGTCTTTATGTTAATCCTCGACCGGGGTGCGTTGTAAGAAGTACAACGTGTATACAATAAAGACCGCCGTATACTGACCAATGTTGTCTAATAGGGTTGACAGTATACCATACCCTAGGCCAACATTAACACAGTTTTGATGAAGGGACCACGGCTAACGAAATTCATCGCTGACACAACCAATGTAAACCCAATGATGCTTTTGTCAAAGGGTCGATCACGTTATGATGATTCTGAAACAGGGACGACAGCTACTGCTCGTAGTGACCGTCGTCTAGGGGTTCCGAGCCCCAACCTGTAGTAAGGTCAGGCTGTAGGGTCTCACACCGAGTAATGTTCGTGTCTTAGTAATAGGAAGATAAAATAGAGAGAGATATCATTTGATGATATTCACAAAGCTTGTTGTGAAAGTTAGTCGCTATAGCAATAGGGACAAACGTTGCATTTGATGCAAACTATGATTAAACGTGTCGTAAATTGGTTACGACAAATTTAGTAGGAACAAATATATTGGAAGGGGTTACCTGGATGACGGGATCGTCCCGGTCTAAACACAGGTTCAAACCGTGTCCAAATCGGAGCTCAAACGAGCCCGGAAACACGAAAACAGTCCAAGGCAAAGTGGGTTAGACCCACTGGGCTAATAAGCCCATAGGCATAGGCAAACGGGCACAGCCCGCTGGCTGCAGCGGGCGTGCGGCCCGCCTTTGCCCCTTGGGCAGGCGCGCCCGCTAAGCTTAGCGGGCACGCCCGCAACTTAAGTCAATTTAGGGGTTTTTGAAACCCCAATTGACGGCTACGAATTTTGATAATTTGCTCAACTTGGGCAATTGTTTGAGGGATCAAACATAGTCGAAATTCGTCGCCGTCGGTTCCTACGCGTTCACCATTCGAAGCATTTCGGATTGATAGCTTGTTTGGTGTCTAAGGTTTAATATGCAAAGAAAATTAATTAATTAAAGTTTGCTTTTATGAAAAGCTCACTTAAACTAGAAATTAAGCCAAATTGGCTTAATTGTTTTTTCTCCCATTTTGCGAATGTCCCACATTGCTCGCAACGAAGGAGTGAGTGCCGACTCCCTATATAAATAGGGGTGCACTCTCTTCGTTGAAAAACACACTAAGTCATCGATCGAGTAGCTCCAGACTTTTAGAGCAAGCTCGATCGGCGACTAAATTATTCTCTCTCTCTCTCTTCCTGTTCTCCGGAGTAGTCCTAGCAAGACTACGAAGGGGGTTTGGATTTTGATCCGGACGTCTAAGACGCGGGTTCTTCTCAAGTGAAACTTTCTACCGCGTGTGATCGACTCGGAGGCGACAGTCGGCTCAGGCGGATCGGAGCGAGGGTGCGAGGCGGCTCAGGCGGATCGAGTCAAAGCGGCTCGGCTACGAGGAGCTTCTGAAGACGGTGCGGTACATCTTGCCTGCTCCAGGGCCAAGATTCCGGGTATGTGGTTAAGTAGTTTTTAGTGTAGATTTAATTAGTCGCTTTAGAGTAGATCCCTCTTGGGGTGGTCAGATCCACCCCAAGTTGGCTTAGATCGGGCTAGGTTCTGGCTCCCTCAGAGCCTAGCTAAATAGTTTAGCTAGTCTAGAAAATTTTGATTTTCTATTTCCGCTGCGTTTTTGTGTCTCTGTGGTCCGTCCGACTTAGGAAGGACACATATCCGAGCTCTGGGGGTCCGCCAAAACCCCAACATATATGAATCTAAAAAAATGAGAAAAAGAAAAAAAAGGAGAAAAGAAGTTTGTACATGATCCCATCTCATACTCTTTCTCTCTTTCTTCCCTCTTTTGTTTTTATTCTATCATGGAGCTTCAAAAAAAGGGAATATATTTATTGATTTATCTTATGCCACCACGCTTATAGATAAGCTTGGGGGAAAGGAACCAATGATGTGTGAGAGAGTGACTACCTGACAGTGCATGACAACCTAAGCTAGGTAATTTTCTATACTTGGTGAGATCACTAAAAGTTTTACGAAATCCAGGAATTGACACTTAGCATACATTTCATGAAAACCATACCTTTCTATTCTTGTTGATCCATATTGTGTGATATCTCTTATACTCCAAATAGAAAGCATTCAATTGAAAAGTGTGTGGTATATGATTATGTATACCGTTTTAAATGCTTCAGACGATGTTAATTCTAGAATAATTCTGTATTTCATGTTAGTTTGCTATTCTCGGGTTGTCTATTTTGAATGCATCCATATACTATGGTATCGAGATAAAAATCTTCGGCATGAGTTTTACATTCGCAGTGTGCTAACTGAGTAAGCAAAACCCACGTCCTGAGAAAATGATCTAGCACATCTCTCTTTGCTTTCTTCCTTATTTTCTATCTCTTCCGTCTTTTCTTTTTATTATTTTTTTTCCGTCGGGCTCGCCTTTTACTTATCTTCCTCGAGGACGAGTAAGAGGTAAGCTTGGGGGATTTTGATCACTCCATATTTTACACCTCTTTTCTGCATGTTTGCATGCAGTTTTGATCGCCCATATCACGTTTTTCACGATTATTCGACAATATTGCGATGCTTTTCACTATTTCTTGTTTTTGTCGTATTTCAGGAAATATGGAGTGATTTGGAGCAATTTTGAGATCAAGGGGTTTGCAAGCTCTAAGGAGTGTCACCCACAGCTCGTTTGAGGGCCATCCATCGATAGAGGATGAGTGGAAGAAGAAGGAACTTCGTAAGAGTGACGAGGAGGAGAACCGGAGAAGATTGAGCATTTACAGCATGCCACTCGACCGAGTGGAGCACTCACTCGGCCGAGCAAGAAAGCCCACTTGGTCGACCAGAACGGATACGCACTCAGAGTCAATTTCAGCGTATACTCGGCCGAACGAAGAATGCCTACTCGGTCGAATGAGAAATCTCACTCGCCCAAGTGGTACAAGGAAATTTTCTAGAGAAAGGCCGAAGTTACGGTAATCTTCAGAGATCCTGTCGAAGCTCACTCGGCCGAACGATAAAGCCACTCGGCCGAATGGATAAGTCTACTCGGCCGAGCCATCCCCCGAAGACAAACCCTGAAACATCCGAACTTACTGTTTTCTTAAAGGGTCTGTCACTCGGCCGAGTTACAATGTCACTCGACCGAGTGAGCCGCTCCGTCTGCTGCGAAAGTTGCGATTTCTGGGCTGCGCAGGGGCAGATTGGTCACGATTTTCTGGGCGATTTTAGGGGGTATTTAAACCCAATTTTTGCCCTAGTTAAGGGAGCTTTTTGCAGCCTTTTTGAGAGCTTTTTCAGAACTTTTTAGATTGTTAGATTTAGACTTTCTTTTTAGATATTTAAAGGCTACTCTTATTGGATTCTCATTGGATAACATTGGATCTTCATTGATTTGTCTATTTACTATCAAAAACCCAATTTTTATTAGCGATTTATCTATTGCAATGAATTCTCTTGATATTATTATTGATTTTTTTTGAGAATTTCATGATGAATATTGAGTAGTGCCATCGTCTTAGGGCGTAGGGATGAACCCTATGGACCCTATTTCTAAATTGTGATGAAATTGTGGAATTGTTGCTAGAATTGATTAGGGTTAGGTTGTGATTGATTAATTACAGATAGCTAGGGATTCATATCGATTGGGATTTACAAGAGATTGGATCCCAATTGATAGGAAGGCCTAGATATTCGATTTAGATTGACATTTGGATCTCTCTAGACTTGGTTTGCAAGAGATTGGACCAAAGCTAGGATTTTTAATTGCGATTCTATACCCATATCCGTTTGCAAGAGATTGGACGGATAGGAACTATCGCAACCTAGGTCGTAGCTCGAGTTTGCACGAGAGTGGACTCGAGATACGATTGAACAATGATGTCGTTCTCCACGCTAGCGGCTTAGGCTAGGGTTTGCACGAGAGTGGGCCCTATCCTAGGTTTGCTATAGACCGGCAATAGCGCGAGAGCGTGAGCTTGGTTCTACATTTAGTTGCGACTGGTTCACCCATATTCAAGTTTAGCAACAATGAAACTTATGAATCACAATGATGAGAGGCGGTCCGTAGTGGGGATTCCCTACTCCTAGACGTTTTATTAATTTGATATTTTCTCTTGATATTTGTACGATTGTGATTGTTTACCCCCAAACGATTCTCGATCCTCTTGATAGCTAGATGATTGGAAGGAGACACGGTCATTTGTCCTCCCTGAGTTCGATACCCGCTCGTCGCTACACCGTGCGCTTGCGGTAAAACTACAAGTCGTTTGTCCTGGGTGTGTGTACTCCCGGGGCTCGAGCATCCCGCAACCCCCCGACGGCGGGGGGGTTACTGTTCACCGCCCCCCCCAGACCGGGGGGCCTTCCCGGCGCCGCCCCCCAAGGCAGGGGGGCATGTCTCGCGCCACCCCCCCCCCCCAGGCAGGGGGGGGGGGTCCTGACCAATGTCACCCCCCCCGAAGGGGGGGCCGACCTCTGTAATCGTAGCGGGAGGTGGGGAGGATATTGCTAAAGGGCTCTGTTTGGATTTTGGGTTATTGGGGACTCTTCATATCCCCTAACAAATAAACTAAAAATTTGATTTAGGGCTTAAGTTAATATTCCCTTAAATTAAATTTTTTATCATTACAGTAGATGGGCTGTTTATTGGGCCTGAAGCCCAGTTTATAAATGAAAATAAGTTTTATGGGCCAGCAACCCAATTTATATTAACAATTAATTTTGAGTACTAAAATTGGGCCAGAAGCCCAGTTAATCCAATTGCAAACTTAACAAGTTAATTAATATTTTGCTAATGGGCCTGAAGCCCAAATATTAATTTGGCTTATTGGGCTTGAAGCCAAGTTAATAAATTTGCTTATTAAAATGGTTAATATTTTACTTATGGGCCTGCAGCCCCAATCAAAATATTAATTTATTTTAATTTCTTGTTATGGGCCTGTCGCCCAGTTTGTCATATTGCTAAAATTATATCACTCTTGCATTATTAATTATATATGGAATATTAGGATTTTTCAAAATATAATTATCTTAAGGATCCTGCGACCGCTCTGCCGTTAGTCAACCAACCTAACAGTGTATGACGTCTCCCCGTGGGTCGAGAGATTATTATATTTTATAGTCTCTTTTTCCATATTAAATATTCATGTGTTATATGCGTGGTTGTTTCTTTTGTGCCTGTAGCATATTATACACTGCGTGGATGTTTATATAAGTTAAAATGTGATTTTTGAGATCGGCCAGTTTGATACCTTTAATATTCCTTGCAATTTTATTTTCTTTTTGAGAGAATTTGTAAGTGAGGATTAAATGTATTAATGCCAAAGACCAGTGTACCAAGATATGAAGGCGGAGGTGAAATTTTCAATTGATATGGACCCCTTCTGGGTTTCCAAATTGTATTTTTTCTTTTTTTATGAACTGTATATCGGACTTTGGACTTTGTAGGTTTTTGGGTATCTGACCGATCCCCACATTTTACTTATTTTATTCTTTATGCATGAATTTACGTCTTAATTAATTCATGCTTGTTTTAAATTGCATAGATAAATGGAAAAATTGGCAAGCGTCGATTTCGAGGTCTTTGATGCTGCAGGGAAAAATTACCTGAGTTGGCGAGTGGACCTAAAGTTCCACTTGCGTTCTATGGCCCTCCTTGGCTCAATTTTGGCTCCTTCATTGGCCCCAGCAGCAGCCGATGCTTCTGCTACATCTAGCAGCACTCCTACCACTGTCTCCGATGTGGATAAGGCGAAAGCCATTATCTACATTAGGAAACATATAGATCGGACCTTAAAAGCCGAATACCTAACGGTAGATGACCCAATGGAGCTGTGGACAGCGCTGGGGGCACGGTATAAACATCAAATTCATGTAATATTACCGCGTGCCAGTTATGAGTGGGAAAACCTTAGACTTCAGGACTATAAGTCCTTCGCTGAGTATAACTCTGCACTTCATAATATCACCTCACGCCTGAAGTTGTGCGGTGAAGAAGTGACAGAGCAACGCATGTTGGAAAAGACATTTACCTTGTTTCACGAGAAAGATGCAATCCTCATACAGCAGTATCGTGAACGCAACTTCACGAAATTCTCTGATTTGATCTCTTGCCTCCTTAGGGCAGAGCAAAATAGAGATTTACTGCTTGCTACTCACAATTTACTTCCAGCTGGTACTGCCCCTCTCCATGAAGCCTACCACGTTTCTCCCCAGAAGTGGAAAAACAAGAAGACGCCTAAAAATAACAAAGGGAAAGCGGTAATGAAGCAAACACGAGGAGCAACACCCCCGTCTAACAACAACAATAAAGGAAAGAGAAACTTCTCGTGGAAGCGTAAGAACAATGGTCAAGTGTCAATTCCAAAGAAGAACTGGAAGGATAAATGCCATAGATGTGGCATGACTGGACATTGGTCCAGAAACTGTCGCACTCCTTGCCACCTTCAGGAACTATATCAGGCGAGCTAGAAGTCTCTGCCTGCAACAAATTTGGTGGCTGTTCAGCCACCAACAATTTTCACTGCAAAAGACTTCGAGAATGATGACCTGCTCGATTGAGCTCCATCTTTATCTATGCATTTAAATTTACATGTAGCTTCATCTTTAATTCGCTTTAGTACGAACTTTTATTTTGAATGTCATTTTACATTTACTTAAATAAAATTTCATTTTGCTTATATAGATGAAGTATGAGTGCCTAGTGGACAGTGCCTCGATGCACACAATCCTTCGCGAACATTGCTATTTTAATAGCATAATTAAATATGACGGTCCTGTTATCACAATTTCAGGACTGTCCTAAATAATCAAAGGATCTGGTGAAACAATTATATTGCTCCCAAATAACACAAGAATTCAAATAAAAAATGCATTATTCTCTCCTAAATCAAATAGGAATCTCGTAAGTTTCAAGGACTTTCGTTTAAACGGATATCACTTAGAAACTAGAGATGAAAATAAAGTTGAATATATGTATGTAACTCATCAAAAAGATGGCCAGAAGATCATCTGCGAACGATTCAAGGGACTCCCGTCGGGTCTCTACCATACATACATTTAACCAATAGAAGCCAATATGACTGAGCACTAGATGTGCCCATCATTGCCAGAGTTCCAACTCTGGCACAACAGACTTGGTCACCCTGGATCAGCAATGATGCGACGCATCATCACTGAATCCCGTGGACATAACTTGAAGAACCTGAAGATTCTTCATAAGGGTGAATTTCCTTGTCCCCCTTGTTTCAAGGGAAAACTAATAACGAGACACTCCCTCCTGAAAGTGGGATTAGAGTCTCCTGGCTTCCTTGAGAGAATTCATGGAGATATTTGCGGGCCTATTCACCCCGTAAGTGGCCCATTTCGGTACTTCATGGTACTGATTGATGCATCAACTAAATGGTCTTACGTGTGCCTCTTGTCCACCCGCAACCTAGCTTTTCCAAAGCTATTGGCACAAATAATAAGATTAAGGGCTCATTTCCCAGATAAGCATATCAAGAAAATACGTCTTGATAATGCAGGCGAATTTACTTCACAAGTCTTTGAAGACTATTGCCAGGCAACGGGCATTGAAGTTGAACATCCAGTAGCACATGTTCACACCCAGAACGGATTACCAGAGTCCCTTATTAAGAGACTCCAATGGATAGCACGTCCATTACTTATGCAATCCCAGTTGCCGGTGGATGCTTGGGGGCATGCTATTTTACATGCCGCATCACTTATTAGGATAAGACCCTCTGGAGGTCATACATTATCCCCGATGCAACTTGCATATGGCGCACCTCCGGATATCTCTCATTTGAGAGTGTTTGGTTGTGCGGTATATGTCCCAATAGCACCACCTCAGAGGACCAAAATGGGACCTCAGCGTCGTCTAGGTATCTATATTGGGTTTGATTCGCCCTCTATTATCAGATACCTTGAACCCCTAACGGGGGACGCATTCAAGGCACGTTTGCTGACTGTGAATATGATGAAATTTTTTTTCTAAACTAGGCACACAGTCTAAGAATTCTGAAGCTACTGAGACCATTAGTTGGGACCAGAAGTCTTTGTCCCTATATGATCCGCGTACTAATCTGTGTGAAGATGAGATCCTGAAGATCCTTCACATTCAGAATACATTACATCTTTTGCCAAATAAGTTCACGGACAACTAGAAGATTGTCCGTTCACACGTCCCTGCTGCTAATACGCCAGCATAGATGGATGCAATCCACCAGCAGCAGAATTGGCAGTACCTCAATTGAAAAGAGGGTGCCCACCAGGTTCAAAAGATAAAGTTCCTCGAAAGAGGAAGATTCCTGGAGATAATATGATTATCCCTCCACAGGATGCTGAGCTCAGACCAGCTACTTCTCCCCTCCTTATTTCCACTGCAGAGGAAACAATAGGAGAAACATCATTAAATTTTGTACATAGTGGATATGTACTGGACAGACATAGCACAGTCGTCGTCGAAGATTTTGCGTTCGATATTACCGTTACGTCGCTGAATACGACAATGATGTCAAACCACGATCTCTAGCGGAATATAAACGCAGAGATGATTGGCCAAAGTGGGACGAGGCAATAAGAGTAGAGCTGGACTCACTCTTGAAACGTAAAGTCTTTGGACCAGTAGTCCAAACACTAGTAGGTGTAAAGCCTGTGGGATATAAGTGGGTTTTCATAAGAAAAAGAAATGACGATAATATGATTGTTCGCTACAAGGCATGCCTTGAAGCTCAGGGTTTTTCCCAAAGACCGGGGATTGATTACGAAGATACATATTCCCCGGTCATTTGCGAACACATTTTGATTTTTAATAATCCTAACTTCACTGGAAAGCCTATAAATGCAGCTCATGGACGTTGTGACTGCATATCTGTATGGCGATATAGATAAAAAGATCTATATGAGACTTCCCGACGGGTTTAACCTACCCTCAGAGATGAAAGAGATACCTTGGGACGTATTCTCTGTAAGGCTGCATAGATCATTATATGGTCTAAAGCAATCGGGCAAAAAGTGGTATAACAAACTTAGTGATTTCCTTGCACAGCAAGGATTGACAAATAATGAAGTCTGCTCGTGTATCTTTATCAAAAGAACGGGAACATGATTCGTCATCATAACAGTATATGTTGATGACTTAAATCTCATAGGATCTCCTACAGAGATCAATGAGATATCTGAAAGCCTAAAACATACTTTTGAAATGAAAGACCTAGGCAAAACAAAGTATTGTCTTGGCTTACAGATTGAACACCTACGAGGTGGAATCCTATTACACCAATCAAATTATACAAAGAAACTTCTACGTAAGTTTCATATGGATAAATGTCATCCTTTAGGTACTCCTATGGTCGTAAGATCACTAGATGTACACAAGGATCCCTGCCGACCTCTGGAAGAGGGGGAGAAGATACTGGGTCCTAAGTACCCTACCTCAGTGCCATTGGAGCACTTCTATATCTGGCTAACTGTACGCGTCCTGATATAGCGTTTACAGTTAATCTCCTAGCCAGACACAATGCAGCGCCTACAAAGCGCCACTGGAACGGAGTAAAGCATCTTCTGCAATACCTCCTGGGTTCAATAGATCTGGGACATAACTACCAGAGAAGTACCTCCCCCCAATTACTTGGTTATGCCGATGCAGGTTATCTTTCAGATTCTCACACTGCAAAATCACAGACAGGTTTTGTGTTTACCTATGGAGGTACTGCTATCTCCTGGAGATCGGTAAAGCAAACCACAACAGCTACGTTATCCAATCATTCAGAGCTCATTACGATCCATGAAGCAAGCAGAGAGTGTTATTGGCTACGATCCGTCGTCCACCACATTCTTCAATCCACTGGCCTGAAGACCGGTGATTTGGAGCCTACTGTCCTGTTTGAAGACTACGCTGCGTGCATTGCTCAACTTCAAAAGGGCTACATCAATGGCGACAAGACAAATCACATATCTCCCAAGTTTTTCTGCACACACGAGCTAAAAGAGTACAAGCAGATTGAAGTTCAGCAGATCCAGTCCTGCAACAACTTCGCTGATCTTTTTACCAAATCTTTACCAAAATGTATTTTTGTAAAACTTGTAAAAGGAATCGGTATGAGACAACTGAAAGACCTACAAGCCTGAAGCTTGTACGGATGAGGGGGAGTAACTTGTGTGTTGCACTCTTTTCCATTAAGATGTTGGTTTTTCCCACTGGGTTTTTCACAGCTAAGGTTTTAACGATGCAAACACGATTACTCAGGATCCAGAATTATCCATCCATTTTTAGCCTTATACGCTAAGACCAAAGTAATGGATGGATAATATGGAGTGTTGTGAGTGGGGGAGGCCTTTTGGCCTCCCCACCACTTACCCCCCATTGCTCCACCACTCTTAATGTGGTGGAGACCTTTGGTATCCAAGTCCCTTGAAATACCCTATGAAATTTATAAATAAAGAACCATGGCTATTTGCCATGGTTACTCTTCTTCCAATCTCTCTTAACAAATATCCACTTTTGTAGTAATTGTACTCTTAATTAAACTACGATAACAGTAAAACAAAGTGAATAGGTAGGAACACCTTTCGCAAATACATGAAAAAAAATATGTTAATATTTGGCTTGATTTTATAAAACTATTCTGAACCGTGAAATTAAGCTGAACTTTTGAAGTTTCTCTATACTACATCAAATTAATTTTTGTAAAAATACTTTAAATATGGTCTGATTTTATAAAACTAGTCTGAACTGTTAAAACACACAAATATACGAAACTCCTGAAGTTAGTTTTTTGAGACTCGGCATAAATAGATTTTTTGAAACTTCAAAATTTTAGGATAATTTTGCATTTTTGTCCAAAGTTGAATATATTATATCAAATCACACCATATCTTAATTTAATGTTTAAAAAAATTTATGCCCAAAGGCAAGGCCCCTAGATATTCCGGCAGCTGAGAAAGGGTAAAGTCAGTCCCTGCTTTGCTTCTCTCTGTTATTTTTCCATCGCCCCTTCTCCATCTCAAACAGCAACAGGAACCAAATAAAAAAGCAAAAAGCAAAATAAAAGGAAGAAAAATGTCAGATCTTGAAAGAACAGACTCAGGCTCATCCACCTCGAGATTGAGCTCCTTCCTGATGATGGCCATGAGCAAGCGCCGGACATGGGTCACCCTCTTCCTCCTCGTCTACGCCCTCCTCCTCTCATCCTCATGGAACCTCCTCCTCTCCATCCGCTCCTGGTACAACTCCGCCATCTCCGCCGCGTCCGCCTCCTCCGACTCTTTCCTTTCCGTCGGCTGGCCGGCCCTCTACGCATCCGTCATGTACGGCGGAGTATTCGGCCTGCTCTCGATGGGGGCGGCGCTCGCCGTCGCGGTTCCGGCCACCGTCGTTACATGGATCACGATTCTTGTTCTGCTGGCGTTTGCTGGCAAGCCCAAGTCGACGCTGGTGATGGATGGCCGGAGGATCACTGCCGATATCGTCAGCACTGCCTTCAAGATTCTGATCAGGGAAGGGAATTTGGTTGCTTTGATTTGCGCTTTTGTTAGCTTTGTTGCCCTTCTTGTTAGAAGAAGAGGGCAGCTGCAGCTGCAACAAGGGCAGCACGATTTGTGACTTTTTGTCCTCTGATTTTGGATCGGATGGGGCTTTGGGGGCTACTTGTTTGTGCCCGACGAAACATTATCGGATAATCGTGTACATTGTTAATTGATGTATATTAATTTGATTTGATTTCTTTCCCTTATTTGCCAGCATCGTTACCATGATTTAGTTGATTATTTATGGTGCATTTTCTGTAATGAGGATGGGATTTTGATTCCATGGAGCAAGATATGGGAGCTTCTATTTACACTACAAATATTGCTAAACATGCCATACTTAAGTTCCAACCAAGCACCAAGTTTTTTAATCTCGGCTCGCGACGTGCGATATAAGCTACCTTGGAATTGGCTTGGGTGTCCGACGTTAATTCGATTGTGAATCCGAGAGCTCGATTCGTTGGTATGCCTGACAGTTCTTCAGAAAACTTAGTGTCGAAGTCTCAAACTACTCTAGGTCAGTCCAGTTCAACTTGCATCGCTACAACAATTACTACCTTCAGCTTGGCTATAAGTCGGATGCGGGGCTCCCATTCATGAATTCGAACACAGGATGATTAGGAATGTCAAACACCGCCTTAAACTAGACATGTCGATCACCAAGAAGTCGGCGAAAAGTTCTCGTTTATCATTCGTTATAAGACACACATAACAACCGTTAGAGGATTCAACACGTCATTGCCTATATTAATACCCTAACAGAAAGTGAGAAGAACTATATGAATCAAATGAGTTTCCATATATAATCAAGATAGAAAATATTGGGATACTTTGAATCGACACGAAGGAATAGAAAGATGATGATGTGGCCATTGCAGTGAAAAAGCGCAAAGGAAATGAAGCTGTGAGAATTCGTCTGACTATTGTCAAAGACATTAGTGTTTAAAAGGTTTCATACGTAAGGATGAGATTGAATGGATCATCCAAAGATAAGGAAATGCAAGCATATTTAGGAATGGATTGATTAGTGAGATCAAGGAAAGGGATACCAAGGGCATTCTAGATAATCAGGATTATAATATTATCAATGATGTTCTTAAGATATTTTTGCATGATCAGCATGGGCCCCCAACGAAGACTGCATATCTAAAAACCCCTAAAAGAGTGGTGAATAGGGTGTATGGCACAAAAATCACACACAAGGAATCAAAGTCTCAGAAATCACATATTTTAACAAATTTGGCTCCCAGCATAGGCTCCAACCTCTCCCAAATGATTTAACCCTTTTTGAATCCCCAAAAAATCCGATCACACTTACGTGTGGTGATCGAATTGTTACAATAATCAATTCGAGAATATAAGCCCAAAGATAGCCTCTGTATGAAGCTATACAAAATACAATCCTACGAAAAAATTATACCTTTTGATCCAATACAGAAATAAAAAATACGGTAGATATCACTGCAGCCTAGACCATCAGATCGTGATCGTGTATGGAAAAACCTGCGTCAATTGGAACTCTGTAGTGGAAGATATCATGCTTGCAAGTTTCTGGGGCTCTGCTGCAATTCTGATTTCTACAGGGGCTTTTCTGCAAATTTTCTGCTTTCTGAAATCACACGGCCAAGCTGTGTGGAGCTCGGCCCTGGCATGGGTCTGGCTCTCTGCTGGCATGGGCGCTGGCCTGGCCTGGCATGCGTTGGCCTGGGTGCTGGACTAGCATGGCATACATAATGTTGCGCCTGAGAGGAAGATGGTGCAATGTGCGCTTGACTGCAGGGCTTGGCCCAGCTTGATGTTTCTTGCACTACTGACTTTGTTGCTTGATGAGGAGAGATGTGCGGCTTGCTTGCTTAGAGAGGGAGGACAACCAACATTGTTTATGTGGAGGGGCTGGCCGAGCTACTTGCTAGGAATGTGATCGACCACTACTTGCTTGATCAATGTATAGAGGGGCCGGCCTTGCACTTGCTTGACTTTGTGAAGGGGTCGACCGTGCTTGTTCTTGATAAAGAGGATGGATTGAAGGATTTTCTAGGTCCTTAGGGTTATAAAATCGACGTTTGGCCTAAGTCGGGCAGACGACGAAAGTTATTAAGCAGCGGAAAAACAACTTAAAACAGTTTTAAGAAAGGCTCTAAAGAAATAAACCCTAACCAGAATCTCTACTATCCTGGGGTGAGTCTGACCAACAGCTAAGGATAGATCTATAATATTTAAATGCAATTATAAATGCATGAATATTAAATTACTAACCTTTGCCTCACACGTTAGCGAGGCGCAGAATCCTACGAACCAATGCCCGCATTGGGGAGCCGCTTCTCCCGAGCCGAACCGCGTCCCGAGCCAAACCATGTCCCGAGGCGAACAATCTCCTTGTCGCCGAGCCAACTACGTGCTCCAGAAAGTTTCACCTTGAACGGATCCTCTGTCAAGATTGCGGATCCGACCCGAACTCCATAGTAGCTTCGCCAGAACCTGATCAGGAGCAATGAAGAAATGGGAGAAAGAGAGAATATTAATTTAATATTTAATCCGGGCTTGCTTACGTTTAATGAAGCTACGCGGATGTAAAGCTTGGTGCAAGTTTCAAGGAGGGGAATAGGCCCCTATTTATATAGTCAGCTGATTCCTTCACATCTCTCAATTTCCAATGTGGGACTAATTATATTTGGAGAATTTACTTAACACAAAACATGCATTTTGGAAAGGTAATGTATGGTCAATTAAATCTCTCCCATCATTGATCTCCAAGAGGAATGTCATACATCATTGTGAAGATGGTTGAATGGTGAACGCGTAGGAAAAAACGGTGCTCAATTCCGAGTTCGTTTGACCCCTCAAACGAAGCTCCAAAGATAGTCAAAAAAAACCTGCTTTGCGCACAAACCCAGTCGCCAAAAGAAAACCCTGGGGTTTTACAACCCTGTGGGACCCAGCGTTCTTTTCGGGCGCATGCGCCTGCCCGAGCAGGCGCGTGTCTAGCCAGTGGGTCGACCGCAATGCCCTATATGGGTGACCGGTGCCCCATTTACGGTTTGGGCACGGTGTCGTTTTACCGCAAGTGCACGGTTAGTGTAGGGTGCGTGTATATCGAACTCAGGGAGGTGGATGGCTTGAATGGCTACTAGCCTCACCTAAGTTGTGTGAGAGCTACGGGGATTATATGAGTGGAAGTGTAGAAATAAAAGAAAGAAATGAAAAAGACAAGAAATGAATCCCCGCTAACATGGGCTAGAACACTCATGACACTTGGCATTCGACTTGACCCATGGTGAGACATTGCCCCAAAAGGTGGTACCTAGTGCCCCATGGGCCCGATATTCCGGTCGATGCCCAGGATGATACGCCAGGTCTACCCGGTTTCGAACGGTGGGCATTCCTATGTCCACTAACATCGACCGCAACCGGGAGCATTAAGGCCACAATGATAACTCCCAACATTTCGTCCAAGCCGTTCTCACGCGCGAGGACTCGATGTCAACGCTAGGGGTGTGAGCTGTGGCTAGGGAATCAAACGCCAGTTTTATTTCCTCTTGGCCCGATGGTCAGAGGTGGTCCTTCTCCCGCCAATGACAATAAAACACCCCCGCGTAACCCTAATGGCCTAATAGGTCGAATGTGATTTCTAACAATACATCAAGGCGGATCTTGACAGGACAAGCATCCGGACCCCAACCCCCAACACATCTAGTGTGTTGCCATACGAATTGGACTCAGATTACTAGAAATCCACATTGTCACATTCCATCAAACACTTGCCATGCAATCAAGTCAAATGTAAAACCCAAGAATCAATCCTACTCTAACCCATATTATGTAGGGATCGTTTAATCCTTGCAGTACTAATAACACACACTAGAGGGGGGGGTGAATAGTGTAATGGCAATAAAATTGTCCAATTAAAATTTAACTTGCAAATGCGGAATTATAAATGCAAGAGGAATTAAAAGGCACAATCAATCCAAACGCAAACACAAAGTTTTACCCTGGTTCCCCAAACTTGGGTACATCCAGCCACACCAAAATTCACTATAATCCCACACAGAGAAGTGAATACAAATCTCACAAGGAGATACCCCACAAAGAGAATTTATGCCCTACACAAGGACCCAGCCAATCCTACACGAGGATCAAGACTCCCACATAGAGAATCACTAACTCCCACTCAGAGAATTAGGGTTAGCCCTATACTAGGACACAAGAACTCCGACAAAGAGAGTTAATTCCCACAAAGAGAATTCCCTAGTCCCACAAAGAGACAACCTCCCACAAAGAGAGTATCCTAATCCCACAAAGAGAAATAGGAAGACAAATTACACCAAGTAAAGTAAATACTCTTACATATGCCTTGCGATGCTTACACATGAATGAATTCAAGGCATGGAAGAGGATCTCCAAGTGTTAGAATATGCTTGAAAGAACTTGGATGATTTTCCTTGAGCTGGACTTCAATGCATGAAGAAAGATGAGTGCTCAATAGAGGGAAATGGGGGAGCTTGAGAGTTGCTTATTGATCTCTTGAGATTTTCTATAGAGTCAAGAGTTATCAAGTGTTGTCAAGAAGTCTCAAGTGATGGCAGCACACTCATATATATAGGAATCCTATATCAAGCCCAAAAACCCAAAGAAACAGCCAAATGAACAAATCTGCAACGGCTAGAAACTTGGTGAAAATGACAGGAACAGTCGACTGATGATCAAAAGACAGTCAACTGATCAACGGCTAGAAAATATCCAACGGCTATAATCTGAGCCATGGCAGTAGACTGAAGAAGACAATACAGTCGACTGACAAACAGGGCATGTGCCTGTGAATCCTTCAGCAGACGACTGCTGCAGGGGATGGATCGAAACAGAGAGCTGCACTCTTTCTCCAATTCTTCGCACAGGCGACTGATGTTAATACTACAGTCGTCTGTCAAATAGTCAGGCGACTGTACATTATACATCAGTCGACTATTGTAAAATATGGAGAGAAGACAGAGAGATGCATTGATTGCACTTATGCTATACAGGCGACTGATGACCAATCTCCAGGCGACTGTGAAAATACATGCGACTGTAAACTGATTGACAGACGATGGTGCGTAAAGCTCAAGTTTGAGTTAATTGAAACATTGGCTTGAGCTGTGCGTGTCAGATGATTGTAGAAGGATCTACAGGCGACTGGAAATCATCCAGTCAACTGTGTTTCCTTAAGCAGGCGACTGACGGAAAGCCAGAGACTCCAAAAGAGTCTTTGGACAGAGTGAACCTATTGGGTTGGATTCTATGATAATCCTAAGGTTCACTAAGATGGTTAAATGCATATGCATGAATGAGTAAACCATCTAACAAGGCATTACATTAACCCTAGAATCAAAAGAGAGAGAAAGCAATAAAGTAAGTTACATGGATTACAATGCTTCTCAAAGAGTCTAAGTCTTCAATCTTGATGCCTTGAGTGCTCTCCACCATCTCCAAGCTTTGGCACTCCTGGATTTCAAACTATGGCCCTTCTTCACTTGATGTCCATCCTTGCACCAAGTGATTAGTCTCCAAGAAAGATATCCTTGAAATAAACTGAGAGACTAAAACATGAGATTCATTAGCAACAACATAATGTTGTGATCATCATCAAAATAAGATTGGTATGAAACACCAATACTCAACATATTAGGGTTCATCAAACACTACTCAATGGTGAAGAACATAAAAGCAAGCAATAAAAGAGACAAACAAACATTCACCATCAAGCAAAATGAAAATAACACAAAACAATGGAAATAAGAAAGATAATACTTATCTTGCATTTGAATCCTTCAATCCATTACAAGAATTATTAGAAGATAAACCCTAATCTAAACTAACCTAAAGCTCTCTTGAAAGGGGATGAAAAACACTAGAAAAATAGGGAAGAACCCTCTACAAGTCGTGCACACTCTTATATTTATAAGCCCCCCACAAAACCATAACAGTTTGGGTCCAAAAACCCACTAAAACTGCTAAAACAGGGCCACCCGATCGGTTGGGAGTTCAATTGATCGGGTGGAAGCAAACAGAGATGCACAACTTCTAAAAATGATCAGAACCGATCGGTTGGACTTCCAACCGATCGGTTGAAGTGCAAATCCAGACAGCTCCCAATTTCAGCACCCAGCTGCGCTCAGAAAATTCCAGAAAAATCTAGAAAAATCGGATTTGGGCATGCGACCTATCGTTGGAAAGCTAACGACGATGCCGACACTAGAAAAATAAGAGATCACCCAAAATACAACTGAAATGATAGCAGATCTTCAATGAATGAGCAGCAGTACATGAAAGGGAAGAAAAGGCCACCCGATTGGTTGAAGTGTCAACCGATCAGGTGGGTTCTTCCCCAAGATGACCCGGGGGGACGAACCGATCGGTTGGAAAGAACTCTAAAAAATATAGAGCACTGTTTTGACCACCCGATCACTAAACCGATCGGGTGGGGTCTGCTCTTCATTGCTTCTCCTCGGGTCGGATACATGTGCACGAACCGATCGAGTGGGTCTGTCCACCCGATCGGTTGAAGCTCCAAATCATCGAATCCTCATCTTTGGCCATCGAATCTTCACCGCATAAGTGCCCCTTGGTCCCCACATGCAAGGTTGACTCCAGAAGACACCGAAATGCCGACATTTACCTGTAATACAAGCAATTCACCCAATAGTCAATATGAACCAAAATGTGATATATACAACATGGAATGAGATGAAATGCATATTAAAACACGATAAAGAGCGTGTGCAAAAGGCGAAATATGAACACGCGTCAAGCCCCCAAGCTAAACTCTTCCTCGTCCTGAGGAATACGAGTTGGAATGAAGATCAGGTGCGAGAGCAAGAAAGGAAAGCGAAGAATCCTTGATCACCCTCTCCAAACCACAAATGTAATCACCAACACAATTAAGCATAAGGAAAAAGCATATCACAATCTAAATCAAGAATTCAATCTCATAATATAGCATCATGGGTTCAAATCAATAAAGCACAAAAGAGATAGAAGCGTGACATTGGCAAATGCATAGATATTATAGCATGTTATAGTAGATAATATGCCCAAATATGAGGAAGCTCAAAATTCATATCAAATCTTCCAAACGGTGAATACGAGATACCTACACATGCATGAAGAAGTAAGAAAGAATAGATATGAATCATGTGAATAACTATCAATCTCTAGGACGAAAGGAATCACCACACACACTTGTCGTTTCTGATTTTTGAAACAATTTCTTGCCTTGCTTGTATTTTCAAAAGGAGATGGAGAAGATGGGGAAAGATCACTTTGTACAAACTCTCGCCTTCCCTATATACATTGGTGCTCTCAAATATAGGAAATGTGGAGAGCGAAGGAAAAGGGGAGAATGTGGCATATATACATATTTTTGGTTTTTGGTTTGTTTTTGTTGGTTTTGATTTTAATATTTTTGTCTTGCAAACTTGCGGAATCGCAATGGAATACTAGGGCGGCCTACACATCCCAAGCCAGATGGCTTTAGGGCGTCGGGTTACGAAGAACCCCGAAGGACCATTATACAAAAATATGAAAAAATGTGCACTCCCCCAAAAGGGAGAACAATGCACGACGAGGAGGAATGTACAAAGTAAAATAAAAGAGAATTTTTGAGAAATCCAAGCATGGAAAGAAAATCCTTCATGAATTAAAGTATGGAACAAAGGTGTGGTTATCCTAATCCCGTTGAAAGGTAGCTAACACATGCGATAAGAGTACACATATAGTATTTCATGTAAGAGTTAGAAGCACGGGGGCAGGATGGTAAAATAACCGTTTTTTGAAAATGAAGCGTGAAAATCTAGGAACTTCAAATAGAGGGGCATATTAAAATATGATATATATAGCTAGAAGCATGCCTTAAACACAATCACAACCAACAATCTCGAAATATAGCAAATAAACCCAAAAGATGGCAAAACACATATATGAGCATTGAATAATCAAAGAAATAGCATGATGGAGAAATGTGCTCAAATGCGAAAAGTGAAGCATGAATGGCAAAATATCATTGAGGGTTCATCTCTAGAAAGAGGCAAGAACGAAATGGAGAAAGAAAAATGAATGATGGGAATGATGCATAAAAATGAAAAGAAAATTTTTTGATGCATGAAAAAGGTGAAAATGGAAGAAAATAAAGGAAACATGCATGAAATGCAACTCCCTCAAGCTAAATCTTGCATTGCCCTCAATGCAATAAAATTACTCATGAGAGGGCAAAGATAAAATGGGAGGGAAAATGCATCAAAATAACAAAAATGACTATGTGTGATACTCTCCCCCAAGCTAATATAAGCTATGCCCAAAAGATATGAAAATCCAATACGGGGCATAAAAGATCAAGGGGAGAGTGATCAATAGGAAAAACATGCATCACCACCCTTTGGAGGTGGTAGGGGTCTCATGGAGAAAATTATAACGAGACCAAGAAAAGTGCCAAAAGAACAAGGATAGTGTGATGGCGGTGAAATGATAGAAGGGCACGACATGATGGGTTATTATGATGCAAAAGCAAACCCTAGATACGCTCCCCTCGCTAATGAGAGGAGACGAGATTATTCTAATCTAAACTAGGAAGCGGTAAATTTCTACACTACTAGATTAGGATACACCTGCGAATTGGCGGATCCAGAATTTGGAGTGGGGCAGGTATCTGCTCTAACTGATCCAGCTGTGGCTCGGCCAGAAGCACTGTGCCACGTGTGCCAATGGACCCAAGCAATGCACCTCCAAGCATCCTTAGTAGGTGTCCACCTGTGACCTGCAAAGGACGAGGTGCATTAGTCGATAGAAAGAAATTATTTCCCAAAATAAATGTATCCTAGAGATAATCGTCAAAATAAGGTGGAAAAATAATGAAAGGATGACGAATACTCCCTGAGAATGGGTCGCTATCCTCTGTATTAGTGACGACCAAATCCTCGCTCTCTATGAGAAGTGGCTCTCCAGGTGGTGACACACCGCAGCATACCTCAAGGGAAGTAGATCCTGTGTCCTGCGAGAGATATGGTATGTCAAAAATATATGAGTTTAAAGAAATAGGACGTGAAAAGCGAGACTCAAATGTGGAGTGAGAGTGAGTATGAAAATCTCCCTGAATAGGGGCAATATGCTCAAGTAGATGCTCAGCCGCAGAAGAAGTGGAGAGTGATGGTAGAGGTAGATGTGACTCGGGCTCCATGAAGTGGACCATCGTATCCAAACCCTCGTGCACATTCTCCTCGATGATATGCTTATGCTCCACCATCTACCCGATGTCCTAAATGACATCATCGTGGTTGACCATAGACCAAGGAAGAACCAATGACAGAGATGGCTGTGGAGGTGGATGTGGAGCGGACCACTCGTATGTGGTCGTGGTGTCCTTGTCCTCACGCACATCATCCTCGTCGGTATGCATAAGCTCTGTAGTCTCCTCGGTGCTCTCGTAGGACTCATGTAGGGTATCCAAATCAAGATGAGAATTCTCTCCCACAGATCCTAGAGAAATCACCCCATCCCCCAATCATCATCATAAAATGTATTGTCATCCAAGTGGTGGTGTTGGAAAAATGGGACATCGGCATGAGATGTGTCTATGGTGGCCGATGGGATGGTGGTCTCAACCATGAAAGTGGGTACATCCTCTCCTCCATCCTCTCTCCTCGGTGTAGGATCGGTGATTGGTACCATAAAGTTTTGCAATATTTGGCCTTGGTTAAACATGGCACTTTCAAGGAGAGACTCAAGGCTTGATGTTTCTTGTGTTGGTGGATGGATATAAGGTTGAGGAAATGGATGGGAAGTGTTTGGGCTAAGGTTGTGGGAAAATGTTTGGCCTTGGTTTAGAATGAGGCTTTCAGGCGTAAATGGGCAATCATTATGTACGTGCCCTGCCATCCCACAAATCTCACAACCACAAATGAATAAGGATCATAGCCTCCCATCTGAGCATCGAAATTTGGTCTCCACATGGTAATAACGAAGATACCTGGACAACAAAAATAAGAAAACTAGAGAGGAGCGTCAATAGTACAAGAGAATAACAAAAGATAATATAATTGTGGGGGAAAATTTCTCGATTATTGTATTTGTTTGTTTTGTTTTTGTTTTTGTTTTTGTTTTTTAGCATGTCTAACGAACCCAAGCTAAGCTAATATCAAACCGAACGCCTCCCTGACAACATCACCAAAAACTTGACCAACGCCCTGTTTACGGTTTGGGCGCGGTGTCGTTTTACCGCAAGTGCACGGTTAGTGTAGGGTGCGGGTATATCGAACTCAGGGAGGTGGATGGCTTGAATGGCTACTACCCTCGCCTAGGTTGTGTGAGAGCTACGCGGATTATATGAGTGGAAGTGTAGAAATAAACGAAAGAAATGAAAAAGACAAGAAATGAATCCCCGCTAACACGGGCTAGAGCACTCATGACACTTGGCATTCGACTTGACCCAGGGTGAGGCATTGCCCCAAAAGGTGGTACATAGTGCCCCATGGGCCCGATATTTCAGTCGATGCCCAGGATGATACGCCAGGTCTACCCGGTTTCGGACGGTGGGCATTCCCATGTCCAGTAACACCGACCGCAACCGTGAGCATTAAGGCCACAATGATAACTCCTAACATTTCATCCAAGACGTTCCCACGCGCGAGGACTCGATGTCAACGCTAAGGGTGTGAGCTGTGGCTAGGGGATCAAATGACAGTTTTATTTCCCCTTGGCCCGACGGTCAGAGGCGGTCTTTCTCCCGCCAATGACAATAAAACACCCCCACGTAACCCTAATGGCCTAATAGGTCGAATGCGATTTCTAACAATACATCAAGGCGGATCTTGACAGGACAAGCATCCGGACCCCAACCCCCAACACATCTAGTGTGTTGCCATACGAATTGGACTCAGATTGCTAGAAATCCCCATTGACACATTCCATCAAACACTTGCCATGCAATCAAGTCAAATGTAAAACCCAAGAATCAATCCTACTCTAACCCATATTAGGGTTCATCAAACACTACTCAATGGTGAAGAACATAAAAGCAAGCAATAAAAGAGACAAACAAACATTCACCATCAAGCAAAATGAAAATAACACAAATAAATGGAAATAAGAAAGGTAATACTTATCTTGCATTTGAATCCTTCAATCCATTACAAGAATTATTGGAAGATAAACCCTAATCTAAACTAACTTAAAGATCCCTTGAAAGGGGATGAAAAACACTAGAAGAATAGGGAAGAACCCTCTACAAGTCATGCACACTCTTATATTTATAAGCCCCCACAAAGCCCTAACAGTTCGGGTCCAAAAACACGCTAAAACTGCTAAAACAGGGCCACCCGATCGGTTGAGAGTTCAACCGATCGGGTGGAAGCAAACAGAGATGCACAACTTCTAAAAATGATCAGAACTGATCGGTTGGACTTCCAACCGATCGGTTGAAGTGCAAATCCAGACAGCTCCCAATTTCAGCACCCAGCTGCGCTCAGAAAATTCCAGAAAAATGTAGAAAAATCGGATTTGGGCATGCGACCTATCGTTGGAAAGCTAACGACGATGTCGATGCTAGAAAAATAAGACATCACCCAAAATCACACTAGAATGATAGCAAATCTTCAATGAATGAGCAGCAGTACAAGAAAGGGGAAGAAAAAGCCACCCGATCGGTTGAAGTGTCAACCGATCGGGTGGGTTCTTCCCCAAGATGACCCGGGGGGACGAACCGATCGGTTGGGAAGCTCTTTCAAAAACAGAGAGCACAGTCATGACCACCCGATCACTGAACCGATCAGGTGGGGTCTGCTCTTCATTGCTTCTCCTCGGGTCGGATACATGTGCATGAACCGATCGGGTGGGTCTGTCCACCCGATCGGTTGAAGCTCAAAATAATTGAATCCTCTTCTTTGGCCATCGGATCTTCGCCGTATAAGCACGTCTTGGTCCTGACATGCAAGGTTGACTCCAGAAGACACCGAAATGCCGACATTTACCTGAAATACAAGCAATACACCCAATAGTCAATATGAACCAAAATGTGATATATACAATATGGAATGAGTTGAAATGCATATGAAAACATGATAAAGAGCGTGTGCAAAAGGTGAAATATGAACACGTGTCAATGGGCTTTTATGCTTGTTTGGATCTTATTTTGCTCATTTGGAGCCCGTTTTTGGATCCATTTGAGTTGGGCGTTCAACCAGGACATTCCCGACATTCCTGTAACCATTTTCTAAGCGTTTATTATATAAAATATGCTCATAAACATTTTACGATATATTTAAATCCTTTTGCATCCTGTGCAATAATACCACATCTTTAATATTCTAAAGTTTATATCGCAAACAATTTGCGACACGATTAATTCCCATACATCCGATGTATAATCTCTCTTAAGACTTCCTATTACTTGACGCATGTCTTACTTTGTGTGAGACCCTACAGCCTGACACTACTATATGTAGGGCTTTCAACCCCAGACGGTAGTGACCACGAGTAGCAGGGCCGTCCCTATTTTGTTATCATCATTATGTTGTTAATTCATTGACAAGATTATTTTTGGGACCACCCTGACTGTGTCCGTGATGAATGCCACAGTTTTAGTCCCTTTATCAAAACTATGTCGCTTGGTCAAGCCTAGGGTATGGTCAACTGTCAACCCTAATAGCTTGAACTCGGTTAGTCTCCATTGGTCTTTACTCTATCAATGTTGGACTTCTTCCAACAGACTTTGGCCAACGTTTTTACTAAAGACTGAACCAACACGTGCGACACTAACTCCCCATAAACGGAAGAGACAATTCCTCTCTTGGCCATTACTCTCATCGCACGCTTCTAGTGTCACCCAACCAAAGACCTTTCGACAGGCCTTGCCTCAAAGCTAAGTTAGGGAACTAAGTGACATCATTCACGTACAGGTTTGTACAATGACCTCAAGTCTAAGGACCAACTTTCCTATCAACACTGAGAGTTATCATTGACAGATTAGTTAATGTTAACCATATGATAACTTTCGTTGAGTCGTTCAATGAACTCATTCTCCAATGATCACCTATGTCTCGTCTCCGACTTTGTTAAGTCGAACGACCATGAGATCATTGCCACTACTCCATAGTGAATACAAAGACACAATGGGTTATCAGATGTATCGAATCCTTTTCTCAAAATATCTACGACCACGAATGGTTTTAGACTTATGCTACATACGATCAAGCAATTCTCCATATCGAGATCCTTATCTCGATACTTGTTTGACCTTTCATTAAGTCTCAGGACTTTACCTAAGTTCTAATGTAGACTACATTATTATTAACTCAGATAAATTCTTACCAAACAGCTTATTGTTATTTCGAACAAGATGTTTGTACACATACATAGAGATAAATTATCTCGAGGGCATACACATCTTCCAACATCTCACACTTGCACTCAGGCCCATTTATCATGGCATTTCATACCGCATTTACACATAAGACTATCTAGAATTCATGTGGTAGAGCCTTCACTTTTGTCGGCAACTCCTCCATATTTCCTGAAATCAGACGAAACAAAGAAATAGTGAAATAAATCTTAAAAACATCATATAATCGTTAAAATCACGATATGAGCAATCATTATGGGATGGAAAAATGCAGAAATAAAGTGTAAAATATGAGCCTATCACATTACACATAAGTCTCTCTAGACTTCATGTGGTTGAGCATTCGTGAGTGAATTTTCTAACTCGTCCTTAGTTTAGACTTAAGGATTTTCTATGTTCGTGCTAGACAACTCATTTGAATCTCATCCAAATTATTACCTTGGTCTCTTGGAATCCATAACATTTGTCTTCCTGGATCTCATCTAGCTCATCATTCTCACTTGAGACTTAAAACAATATCCTTTATGTACCTTACGAGAATGCTCCAAAATAGTCACTGGTCATCTGCACGGGTTATAATCATTTCTGATAAAGTGTCAAACTCTTTGTCCACTTTGTCACTCACATGCCTTTTATTCGCTCCCACTGACCTTGAAAACTCTCTGACAGATTCTTATAAGTTTGTTCTTCTAAATCATATTTAGAAAACATACTTGACATGCATACTCCAGTTTTTATGGTTATAATGAGAATTGACATCGAGTCTGATCTGGATAGATCTGTACACACCTGTTGGCGAGAAAGTTTCATCACAATTTTTTTATAGGAGTTCTGATGATAACCATTCTCAACCAGTATAACTTGTACTTCACTATTTTTCATCTGCATTAATCTTCTGTCTTGAAGATTCACTTGCAGCCAAAGGGAAACACTTCCTCTGAGCATGTCTTCTAAGGTCCATACCTTATTTATATGCAAGGACATTTTTCAGATTGCATCAAGCCATTTCTTAGAGTCACTACTTCGATGGCATCTTGGAAGTTGTCTAGGCCATCATCAACTATGATGTTTTACTCGACTCCTTTGTCTCACGAGGCTCGAGTAATCCTATCCTAATGATTGATTTGAGGAATAACATATAGATATCCTAAGCATTATTATTTGGGGCTTAATCCAGAAGGAGGATTGTAACACAAAGTCACTTACCATATATCACATCATGTCTAATAGAGTTCGATTCATGTTCTACAACACACAGATATGGTAAGAGAGTTGACCTGGTAGAAAATCTCATTTTTCTTTAATTTTCGCAAGAGTTACATTGCTAAGTATTCACTTCTTCGATCTGATCGAAGTAGTTCTAATACTTCTACCAATATGTTCTCTATTTCATCAGACTTGTGTTTCATCAAGAACACGCGTCGTAATAAAATAAGAACACCATATCCTGGCAATTTTAGACCTGGGTCCGGATACATCCGTATGTACGAAATCACGAGTTCTCCAACTCATTCTCACACTGTCCTACAGAAAGCGTTTTGTCCATCATACCTTTTAAGACAAGACTTACAAGTTTCGTTCGACTCATAATACGAGAGGTCAATAGCCCTCTCTTTATGTGACTTGTTAAGTCTGTTCCCTTCGGTACGGCCTAATCTATTTTCCATAGATAAGTTTTTTGTAACTTGCACATTCATGTATTAACACCTAATACAATATCATTATACAAATTACTCACATAGAAACAATGCTTCAGAAGTAAGGTGATGACATTCGCCAAAATGTGTTAAACGTCCTCTATGGTCCAAGAACAACACTTGCTCTTTTTCCAGCATATAGGACAATCTATTCCTTTTGTATAATAATTATTCTGAAATTGTGGCATCAAATATGTCCCATTTTCTGTTCCTCCTACTTTTGCCTTTTCTTTTGGTTGTCAAAAGTTTCTTTCTCAATGAATTTTCTTTAGTGCCTTGTTTTTTCTAAATCACATTTAGACATTACTAGTCCCAACACAAATATCAGCTGTACAAGCTTCTCATGTATCCAAATACTTGAGCTTTATAACCTTGAGTGTGCTTAACAAGTTGCTTGTCTCAAGATCCAGTTTGGATACATGGTTTTGCATTGCTCATGCAGTTATCTTCGAGCCAAACAGTTTGTACAAAGTTCCACACCTTGCAGATTGAATTGTATTGGGTCTAGGGCTTCAAGGAAGTCATTGTCTTTAAGTCAGTGTTAAAAAGGACACTTTAATGTCAGTGAGAAAATAGTTGAGTCTATCAAATAGAATTTGAGTTGATATTCCTTAACCAATCATTTGACCAATTAACTTATTCCATTAGGATATTATTCCATTAGTGTACACACGCACTTTTTATTTTTCTTTCATTTTTACCTTTATTTTTCACCTTTCTTTATTTTTCATTTATTTTCACTCACGTTTTCATTTTTTTATTGCCATGCATCACGTTTTCTTACTTTTGGAGTGACTTGCATATGTATAGTTAGTTTTTATTTTCATCCTTATTTCTTTTACTTTCTTTGCTAGAGATGAATTCCCTATGATGACTATATCTTGGAGTTTGCCTTGCTCTTATGCACGCATTCTCTTGCCATGCTATCGTTTTTATTTCTGATATCATATGCGATATATTGCTATGCATTTGAGAAAAAGAACTTCCATCATTCATCATGTGCTTATGAATGAAATTTTAGCGTTAACTGAGTCCGGGAATTATTATTGTATACTCTTTATAGAAAACACACCAAGCTTCACGCATTGATTGCCTATACTTGGAGTACTGCTTTGCATATCTATTATCACTTCTTTTTGCATGAAATGTGTATTGAACCTCCAGGTTGAATGAATGATTGTCATTTGATATAATTAGATTAGTTTACTTTTTGTTATCAAACTGAGTAGATTACATTACCCTGCTGAAGTTGTTATGCACATACAAAAGGAGTGAACCGAACGTTATATATATTTCTTTCTCCACATATCTTGAACATCATTTCTATACTTATAGTTTGGTGAATCTTCCCTTAGTGAATCTTATATTTGCATCTTCTCTATGCTAAAAAGAATAAGCTCCATTGTCCCAAAATCTGTATATATATATATATATATATATATATATATATATATATATATATATATATATATATATGGGTAAAGTGTTCCTAGGGTGACTCCTTAGATTAAATCTAAGGAGTCGCCCCCATTTTCCCATATATCCCACAATTTTTTTGGATTTTATTTTTTATGGGGTTGTTGTTTATATCATGGATGGTCAACATATCAAAAATCAAGGCATTCCAATACTTTTAGAACCCCCATCTACCCGTTGCAACTTTATGGGGTTTTCAACACGTTTTTAGACCGTTGAAGTTGCAACGGGTAGATGGGGGTTCTAAAAGTATTGGAATGCCTTGATTTTTGGTATGTTGACCATCCATGATATGAACAACAACCCCATGAAAAATAAAATCCAAAAAAATTGTGGGATATGAGGGAAAATGATGGCGACTCCTTAGATTTAATCTAAGGAGTCACCCTAGGAACACTTTACCCCATATATATATATATATATATATATATATATATATATGTTTTTTTTTGTTTTTTTGTTTTAACAACCCAGAAAAATACCCAACCCCCTCCCCCAGCCTTCGGCATAGGAGGGTAAGGCGAGAGCCCGGCCGAGACTATGTAAACTGGGGGGAAACCGTCGTGCCCCCAACGGCCCCCGGGTAAGTCCGAGAGGGGAGATGTAGCCCCAGGATAAATAATCCCCCAACAAATACCAACCCATGTAGGCAAGAGGCCTTGAACCCATGACTCTTGGCTTTGGAGTGGAATGACTTACCACCAGGACACCCTCTCGTGGGCATATATATATATATATATATATATATATATATATATATATATATATATATATATATATATATATATATATATATATATATATATAGTGATCTTCAAATGCGAAAAAGAGGCTTTTCGCACCGTGCGAAAAGATTTTTTTTTTTTTTTGAAATTTTTTTTTTCAAAAATTCTTTTTTTGATGTTTAATCCATACAATTATATACCCCAGGGAAAATAATGGGTGAACCCGTTGGGCATTAGAGCACCCATCCACCCGTTACAAATTTAACGGTCTCAAAACGTGCGAATTTGATGAAATGGCTTGATCGAAGGCCAAATGACATTATTTCTCAACCATTATTTTTTGAGGGGGGTATAACAACATATAATGAGGGTGGAAAAAAGAATTTTTGAAAAAAAAAATTTCAAAAAAAAGATAAAAACATTTTCGCACGGTGCGAAATGTTCTCATTTGAAAATTTTCATATATATATATATATATATATATATATATATATATATATATACATACATACATATCTATACTAGTCATAACCCGTGCCCACGGGCACGGTTCATGTAAGATTTCCCCCGCAAAATTTTTATTCCCCAAAAAATTATTTCCACAGCCAAAATTTAACAGAACAATAAATTAGCGTAAAAATATTTAGCGGCACGGGCACCTTCGGCGCGGGCGTATTCGGTGCGGAACAACAAATTCGGCACATGCGCTTTCGGTGTGAAACAACAAATTTGGTGTTGAACAACAAATTTGGCGCACGCGCCTTCGGTGCGGAACAACAAATTAGCATAAAAAAGATAGCGGGTGCCGAAGTTCATTTAAGATTTCCCCCGCAAAATCTTTGTTTCCCAAAAAATTATTTCCACAGCCAAAATTTAACTGAACAATAAATTAGCGTAAAAATATTTAGCGGCACGGACACCTTCGGCGCGGAACAACAAATTAGGCGCAGGCGCCTTCGGTGCGAAACAACAAATTTGGTGTCGAACTACAAATTTGGCGCACGCGTATTCGGCGCGGAACAACAAATTAGCGTAAAAAAATTTAGCGGGGCACGGGCGCCTTCCGCGCAGGCGCCTTCGCTAATTTGTTGTTTGCTAAATTGTTTTAAGCTAAATTTTTTATTTTATTTAATTTAATGGATCATGCTTCTCCACCAAAATCTGTCGCCCAAAAAATTATTTACACAGCCAAAATTTAGAACAACAAATTAGTGTAAAAATATTAGCGACACGGGCACCTTCGACGCGGAACAACAAATTTGGCACATGCGCCATCGACATAGAACAACAATTTCGACGCGAGACAACAAATTCGGCACATGCGCCTTCGACATAGAATAGCAAATTCGGCGTGGAACAACAAATTAACATAAAAGCAGATGACTTTGGTGTGGAAAATTATTCTCATCTTGTTGCCCCTTGCGTCGAAGAGACGGCGGGCCCCGCGTTGAGGGAGAAATCATTCGATCTGCACATCATTCGATCTGTAGCATTAAGTGCAAGTTTAAGTTTTTTCCACAAATGCATTAATTGCACTCTGCTATTCCTGAGAAACTTTCATTCCCCAAAAATTTTCATTTCCCCATAAACTTTCATTTTCCAAGAAATGTTTTTCCCTCCAAAACTTTCCACAAAAACTCATTTCAACCATTCATTCATCAAGATTAAATCTCAGTCGTTCTTCTATCAACCCTTTTGTCCTAATCAGCTTGTCCTAGTCAGCCCTAGGATTCAAAAAACAGTTGTCAAATGTATAATAGATAATATATGAGGCTAATGGCATCCTAGAAGCCAAGCCGGTCAAATTCTACAATCAACAAATTACCGTTTTTGTTGGAAATTTAAGAAGAAACGTGATTTTCCCTACGAATGCATTATTTTTCAGTAAACAAACGAAATTAATTTTAGTATGCGAGAATTTATTTACTTGTGCTTTTGCAGAATATTTGAAAGTATCATATTTATTATTATTATTATTTAAAAATAGAAATCCTCGAGTCATATGTTCTCTTTCGTATTTATTCTTTTGAAATGAAAGAACATGGATAAACCGAGAATACTATCATGGAATTTTGAATATATTTCTATTGCTGGCATATATTTAAGTGTTCATGGAATTCCGACTAACTAAAAAAATCTGAAGATACAACCTTTGAAATATCACATAACTTAGGTATGCCAAAGCCAAATACCCAAAGAATTAAAAGAGAGAAACTCAACACGAAATAAATTATTCATTTGTTTTATACATTCACTCATTCATCTTTGAAAGATTTCCTGCCAATAACACATAGATGGAGTAATAAGGCATGGAATAATAAATATTTGATATCTCTCTAACTGAAGAACAATGGTTCAAGAACATTTGAGGTTGCCATCTTGTGTTTTCCAGTTGTTGTAGCAATGGCTTTCTTCCTTGTGACCGTAGGTGCCTAACAGAACGCAGAGGTAAGTCACAGCTCTTGTTGCAAAAGAACATGCACAGCTTCTTATAGGATGTCACCGAGCATTTTAACTCACATGCAGGTCCACATTTTGCGCTGCATCAAGAACACAATAAGCAATTGTGTCAGGTTTTATTTTTGATTTCACATAGCAATATCTATGTAATCTACTTGTAAGCTAGTAATAAAAAGTATTGCAAACATATGGTCAGTGCGAAGAGTCCCTCTCCACAGCCCTAAAATTTTTAGGGGGAAATGACAGTTTATCAAAGTCAGTAAGATGTAAGTAAACTAACTAAGATGATCACTCAAACATGTTTACATTAGAAAACTTACTGGACAAATAGCTGCAGCATCAGAAGGGATGTTTACAGCATGCATCAAAATGCTTTATTAGACGGCAGTGTGACAAAGAAAAATCACAGACGTGGTGATGGGCTCTATCACAACTCCTCCATTTCTTAGTGTGTACATAATCCATTTTTTCTTCATGTCATTCATTACCTGGCATGCTGTAAATTTGTAATCAACAGAGTAGGACATCAGCAAGTAATCCACAAAATAAGGTTCAGTCAGATACACTATACACTAATATTCAAATTGCAGAATTGCTATTATGGAAAAAATAATGCTTCAAAAAACATAAACAAACTGAAATCTGACAGAATTGCGATTTATAAAATTCTTTTCAGTTATGAACAAAAAAAATACTTTTCTACATATTCCTTAAAAAAACCATGTCATCGATCAATATAACCTGTGAAATGTAACCAAGTGTCAATATGACCATTGAAGAGAATGCTAAAAACATGCTAAAACATTAAAGAAGTGTAAGCCTGATCGATGCACAGGATATTGGAAATGTTAAAATGCACAGGATTTTAACATGCACATGATTTTGACTATACATGTAGCATATTGCCTAATCTTTGTTAAAATATGCATATTGCCTATACATATTGTTGCACAGGATTTTAAATGCCGTGACTATACCAGATGTTTTAACAATATGCATATAGCCTAATCTTTGTTAAAATGTTTAGTCAAATGCACATGCTTACAGGGGGCAATAAACATTTTAACTATGCATAGTGTTAAAATCTTTGTTAACATCGGGCAATAACAATATACATTTTGACTATACATATTGTTGCACATGCTTACATGGGCTCAATGCAAATGCACAGGATTCTTTGTTGCAACTGCAACAATATGTATAGTCAAACAGATAAGCCTGCAATTTTTTTATAATTAGGCTCTAAAAATGATTTATTACAATATTCTAGCTGTTTTAGCATTTGCATTGACTACTTTGAACACCGACACTAATAGCACATGCATCAATTGGCCATTTAGCAACAAAATATAATCAGAGAAAACTAAGTCTCTAGGTCAACTTTGAAACTGACTTTCTCAAAAACTTCAAACTTCCAAAATTGATTATGACCCTGGGCCATTTGAATTTTGTTAATACCATGAAGAAATGATAAACTTCATTCTTTGAAAAATGTATCATTGTTTCAAGAGATCAATTTGGAAAAATTTCCAGAACACTAACATTTCCAAAACACCAACATGTCTAAAACACCAAAACACCATACTTTCCAAAGCAACGAAGAAGAAATGAAACGCCAACATCTTCAGCTTCTCTTTTTTGATCCACTTTACAAAATCTGCCAGTTGCTTTGCACTATCATTTAACTGACCCTACCATATAAAACTAATTATAGCATATTATGTTTGTTAATCAGCTGGGTAGTCTAGGAATGGAAAAAGTTGCCTTTTAAAGTTATGCATCACTCTAAAAATTGGCCATTAATAATTAGACCAAATTATTTATATATTTTTTATTTAGTGTAAAGTAAAGCACAAAACCTTTAGATTCTTTATTCGCATTGCCATATGTTTCACAGGCTAGCTAGTTATTATAATACACAAGCAATTGGTTTTAAGTGGGGCTGCTAAAGGTTAGTGCTTTGACTTGTGTTGGCCACATCTTGTAATTGGGCAAGTGTTACAATGCTGGTATTGATGATTTCATCAAAAAAGATCGCATGATCCTATTCACATGACATTCATGGTTTGGATAGCAGAAAATATTGACCCAAATGTATAAGAGAAGAAAGCTGAAGATATAGACTGAAGCACAAACTTACTTTAGTGAGTATTGAACCTCCAGCACTTCTTTAGTGAGTACTTCTATTAGTTGTTCCAGACTTTCAGTTAATACAGCCAAATCTACAGATTAAACTGGATCATGAACAAACTTCCATTAGTTGAACACAGGTGTTCAAATAGGATAATAATAACAGATAAAAAAATTTGTACACAGTTTCTCAAATACAGTTGCTCCATTAGTTGAACACAGTTTCCCCCAATAATTTGAAGAAATGGGATCTTCGCCAAGCAAGCAAGCAGGATTTTCCCCAAAAAATATGTACCCTTCAACTTGTAAGAGCTCAAATCAGGAAGGATGCAAGATCAAGGGCGAGGAGGAATCAAATAATGAAGCAACAAGATCAAATAATGGAAAAGGTGTACCTTTTCCCCCAAAAATTTGAAGAAAGCAGGAACATCAAATTTGTAGCCCTTGCTGTGGAAATGCTCTCCACTCTGTCCATCAGCTCGGGCGATATCCCATGGTCCAAAAGCTAAATGATCCACACGATATTTTCATTACAAATATATAAATCACAAAACGATGCATTAATTACATATATAACATACTTCGAAAAAGCCCCAGTTCTCGTAGGCATCGTTGAGAACGTCCATATCGAGCTGATCCATGTTGACGACTGGGAACAAAGCCATCTAAATCTATTCCTTGCTTTGCCTAGATCAGAGGCGGTTGATGGTCTTTCCGCGTTGGTGAGAAGACGCGGAGATGCTCTCCCATGCTACTGTAGCATTGGCGAGAAGAGAAACAGTCTGTAGCCCTTGCGTGTGAGTTGATGCTCTCCTTTTGTATTAAATCTTAGCCTTTGCGTGTGAGTTGATGCTCTGTAGCCCTTGCGTTTTGGGGAAGAGCAAGGGCTGTTGATCTCCCCCAAAAACGCCTCTTGCTGTCCCCCAATACAAACAGTTGCATGCTCTCCTCCAGGTCACGCAAGAAAGCTGAGTTAATACAAAAGTCTGCGTTAATACAAAATTTTGGGGACCCGCAAATCAAAAGGCTGAGTCAATACAAAACCCTTCATCTAAACCGTTGATTCATCAAGATTTAATCCTGGCCCTCTTTCTATCTACTCCTTTGTCCTAGTCAGCTTGTCCTAGTCAGCCTTAGAATTCAAAAATCGCTGTCAAATGTATTATATATATATATATATATATATATATATATATATATATATATATGGCAATCTTCGGGTGCGAAAAAACCGGTGCGAAAACTTTTTTTTTATTTTTTTGAAATTTTTTTTTCAAAAATTCTTTTTTTGATGTTTAATCCATACAATTATATACCCCAGGGAAAATAATGGGTGAACCCGTTGGGGATTAGAGCACCCATCCACCCGTTACAAATTTAACGGTCTCAAAACGTGCGAATTTGATGAAATGCCTTGATCGAAGGCCAAATGACATTATTTCGCAACCATTATTTTTTGAGGGGGGTATAACAACATATAATGAGGGTGGAAAAAAGAATTTTTGAAAATTTTTTTTCAAAAAAAAGATAAAAACATTTTTGCACCGTGCAAAATGTTCTCACATGAAGATTTACCATATATATATATATATATATATATATATATATATATATATATATATATATATATATATATATATATATATATATATAGGGATCTTCAAATGCGAAAAAAGGGCTTTTCGCACCGTGCGAAAACAATTTTTTTATTTTTTTGAAATTTTTTTTTTCAAAAATTTTTTTTTGATGTTTAATCCATACAATTATATACCCCAGGGAAAATAATGGGTGAACCCGTTGGGCATTAGAGCACCCATCCACCCGTTACAAATTTAACGGTCTCAAAACATGCGAATTTGATGAAATGCCTTGATCGAAGGCCAAATGGCATTATTTTTCAACCATTATTTTTTGAGGGGGGTATAACAACATATAATGAGGGTGGAAAAAAGAATTTTTGAAAAAAAAAATTTCAAAAAAAAACTAAAAACATTTTCGCACCGTGCGAAATGTTTGCATTTGAAAATTTTCCTATATATATATATATATATATATATATATATATATATATATATATATATATATATATATATAGGGCAATCTTCCATTGCGAAAAAGTGGTGCGAAAGGCCGTGCGAAAACATTTTTTTTATTTTTTTGAAATTTTTTTTTTCAAAAATTCTTTTTTTGATGTTTAATCCATACAAATATATACCCCAGGGAAAATAATGGGTGAACCCGTTGGGCATTAGAGCATCCATCCACCCGTTACAAATTTAACGGTCTCAAAACGTGCGAATTTGATGAAATGCCTTGATCGAAGGCCAAATGACATTATTTCTCAACGATTATTTTTTGAGGGGGGTATAACAACATATAATGAGGGTGGAAAAAAGAATTTTTGAAAAACAAAATTTCAAAAAAAAACTAAAAACATTTTCGCACCGTGCGAAATGTTCTCATTTGAAGATTTACCTATATATATATATATATATATATATATATATATATATATATATAAATAGAGAAAAATTTTCAAATGAGAACATTTCGCACCGTGCGAAAATGTTTATATCTTTTTTTTGAAATTTTTTTTCAAAATTTTTTTTCCACCCTCATTATATGTTGTTATACCTCCCTCAAAAAATAATGGTTGAGAAATAATGTCATTTGGCCTTCGATCAAGGCATTTCATCAAATTTGCATGTTTTGAGACCGTTAAATTTGTAACGGGTGGATGGGTGCTCTAATGCCCAACGGGTTCACCCATTATTTTTCTTGGGGTATATAATTGTATGGATTAAACATCAAAAAAAGAATTTTTGAAAAAAATTCAAATAAATAAAAAAAAAATTTCGCACGGGCTTTCGCACAGGTTTTTTTCGCACCCGAAGATCACTATATATATATATATCTCTCTCTCTCTCGCTATCTTATTTGGGATTGTTCTTATGTATATATGATAATAAAAACAACAACAACAACAAAAGAAGAAAAGAGAGAGAAAAGAAAAATAAAAAGGAAGTCCATTTGTATATACACAATCCCTTCTTTCCTCTTTCTTCCTCATTTTCCTCTTATTCATTTGGAGCTACAAAAATATGGGAAAAAGTCGTATTTTTATGTTTGATGCCACCACGCTTATAGATAAGCTTGGGGGAGGGGATCCAATGACGTGTGAGAGAGTGGCCACCTATATGTGCATGACAACCTAAGCTAGGTAATTTTTGATACTTAGGGAGATTACTTCGAGTATAACGACATCTATGAATTGAAAATTGGCATGAAATTCATGAAACCATCTTTTTCTATTCCTATCGACTTGAATTGTGTGATATCTCTTGTACTCCAAGTAGAAAGCGATCAATTGAAAAGTGTGTAATCATAGATTATGTATATCGTTTTATATGTCTTAGACGATGTTGATTCTAAAATTATTTCATATTTCATATGATTTTCGATGTTCTTAGTTTTTCTATCAAATGCAACTAAATGAAATGATATCGAAGTGAAAAGCTTTAGCAGGTTTATATTCATTGTTCGTGTTATTTGAGTATGCAACTCCGAGTACTGAGAGAATGATCTAGCACCTTCACCTCTTCGCCTTCTTTTTCCTTCATTCCTTTTCCTATATTTTTATTCCCCAAGTTCGTCTTTTTACTCATCTTCCTCGAGGACGAGTAAGAGGCAAGCTTGGAGGATTTTGATAGGCTCATATTTTACCCTTTATTTCTGCATATTTGCATGTCATTTCGATTGCTCATATCGTGATTTTCAAGATTATTCGACGATGTTTCGATACTTTTTACTATTTCTTGGTTTCGTCTAATTTCAGGAGATATGGAGCAATCAGGTGCAATTTGGAGCATAGAGAACCTACTGACGTGTGTTTATATTTTATATATTCACGCACGTCTTCTTTGTGATTTTCTGTTGTTTTCCGTCGTTTCGTACCCTTTCTCTCGTGATTTTTAGTTTTCTTTCACTTCTTTGTGTTTGTGTGTAAATGCAGGAGATTGCCAGTATTGGGGACGTATAAAGAAGATATCATGAGTCCTCAGAGCAACGGGAGGAGTCACGCGCGATCTAGAGGGCCAAACATCAAAGAAAACCAAGTTTCAGCCCTCAACCGATCGGGTGGACACAGCCACCCGATCGGTTGATGCACGCGTATCCGACCCGGACAGGAGCTGAAGTGAAGAGCAGCTCACCCGATTGGTTCAGTGATCGGGTGAGATCGATAGAGCTCTCTATCTTTTTTGGCTTAATTCCAACTGATCGGGTGATATATCACCCGATCGGTTCATCTGTAGCCGCATCTCCCCAATTCTCGAACCGGTCACGTCACCCGCTCAGCTCACAGCCCGGTTGAAGTTTCTGAAGGTCGAAGCCGAAGCGACAAGCAGCTCACCCGATCGGTTGATGCTTCAACTGATCGGGTGGTCGCGATTCTTATAAATAGCTGACTTAGGTTTTCCCAAAACGAACGTTGTTATTTTTCTGTCTTTTTCTTGGGCTGTGACGGCTGGAATTTTATTGAATCTTGTAAGTGTTCCGATCATTTTGAAACTTTAATATAATATTAATATCATTGCTATAAATTGTTTTCTATTTCCTGATCATGATTTCTACCGTTAAATATTGTTTAGATTGTGTTTTTGCTATGAATTGTGAGTAGTTCCCAAATCTTGGATTTTGGTGGAAACCCCTTCGTGGGTTCTCCCTAGAACGACCAAAGGACTAGGATTTCGATAGGGTTAAGGAATTTAGATGGTTACGTGGGGTGTTTCATTGTCATTGCCGGGAGAAAGACCGCCTCTGACAGTCGGGCCAAGGGGAATAAACTTGGCGGTTGACTCCCTAGCCACAGCTCACGCCTCTAGCGTAGACATTGAATCCTAGCGCGTGGGAATGACATGATGTGATGTTGGGAGTAATCGTTGCGAGCTTAGAGCTCCCGGAGTCGGTCGGTATTAATGGACATGGGAATGCCCACCGACCGAACCCGGGTAGTCCTAGCGTATCATCCTGGGCATCGACCGGAATATCGGGCCCATGGGACACTAGGTATCACTCTTAGAGGCAACGTCTCACCACTAAACCCTAAATCCAATCGTGTTCCTATCCGTCGGTCCTAATAGTGAGAGCACATGATAGGGTGGAAACCGAAGTCCTAAGTTTCCTTTTATATCGTTTATCCTTCGTATTCATATTCTGTGACAACCTACCGATCGTTCGAGCTAGCTCACCCATTGGGTGAACCGGTTCCTTTTTGACACAAGCACAACACACGCCTTCCTGAGTTCGACCCCCCAAGCCACACTATAACACCATGCACTTGCGGTATAAATATTTAAATCTGGTATCCCCGATCCTATTGCAGTTGTATGCTCAAATCTAGGGGACGTCAAGCTTTATGGCGTCATTGCCGGGGAGGCAATGTGTTTGTTTTCTTTTAGGACCCTGTGAACCCTAGAGTCTAGTTCACATCCTCACCTCGCGATAATTTTCGCATTCTACTTTTTCATTTTTTTATTTTCTATTCTTTATTTTCTGTTTTTATATGTTTCTATACCATACTTGCTTCACGGGTGTTTGTTGATTTTTCATGCGCATGAATACAAAGAGTCTTGACGACTTGATTCCTCTTGACCCAGAGATTAACGCCATCGTGAGGCGTCTGAACGCAGAAAGAAGAAGAAGGGAAGAAGATGAAACCATGGGGGAAAACACTCCTCCATAGAAGTCCCTGCTGGAGTACTCGATGCCATCCATCGGGTCCTCGTCTAGCATCCAACCTCCGGCCATCACGGCAGCGAATTTCGAGCTAAATCCGTCACTGGTGACGTGGATCTAATAGGATCAATTTTCAGGGGCACCCATGGAGAACAACAACAAAAGAAGAAAAGAGAGAGAAAAGAAAAATAAAAAGGAAGTCCATTTGTATATACACAATCCCTTCTTTCCTCTTTCTTCCTCATTTTCCTCTTATTCATTTGGAGCTACAAAAATATGGGAAAAAGTCCTATTTTTATGTTTGATGCCACCACGCTTATAGATAAGCTTGGGGGAGGGGATCCAATGACGTGTGAGAGAGTGACCACCTATATGTGCATGACAACCAAAGCTAGATAATTTTTGATACTTAGGGAGATTACTTAGAGTATAACGACATCTATGAATTGAAAATTGGCATGAAATTCATGAAACCATCTTTTTCTATTCCTATCGACTTGAATTGTATGATATCTCTTGTACTCCAAGTAGAAAGCGATCAATTGAAAAGTGTGTAATCATAGATTATGTATATCGTTTTATATGTCTTAGACGATGTTGATTCTAAAATTATTTCATATTTCATATGATTTTCGATGTTCTTAGTTTTTCTATCAAATGCAACTAAATGAAATGATATCGAAGTGAAAATCTTTAGCAGGTTTATATTCATTGTTCGTGTTATTTGAGTATGCAACTCCGAGTACTGAGAGAATGATCTAGCACCTTCACCTCTTCGCCTTCTTTTTCCTTCATTCCTTTTCCTATATTTTTATTCCCCAAGTTCGTCTTTTTACTCATCTTCCTCGAGGACGAGTAAGAGGCAAGCTTGGAGGATTTTGATAGGCTCATATTTTACACTTTATTTCTGCATATTTGCATGTCATCTCGATTGCTCATATCGTGATTTTCAAGATTATTCGACGATGTTTCGATACTTTTTACTATTTCTTGGTTTCGTCTGATTTCAGGAGATATGGAGCAATCAGGTGCAATTTGGAGCATAGAGAACCTACTGACGTGTGTTTATATTTTATATATTCACGCACGTCTTCTTTGTGATTTTCCGTTGTTTTCCGTCGTTTCGTACCCTTTCTCTCGTGATTTTTAGTTTTCTTTCACTTCTTTGTGTTTGTGTGTAAATGCAGGAGATTGCCAGCGTTGGGGACGTATAAAGAAGATATCATGAGTTCTTGGAGCAACGGGAGGAGTCACGCGCAATCTAGAGGGCCAAACATCAAAGAAAACCAAGTTTCAGCCCTCAACCGATCGGGTGGACACAGCCACCCGATCGGTTGATGCACGCGTATCCGACCCGGACAGGAGCTAAAGTGAAGAGCAGCTCACCCGATCGGTTCAGTGATCGGGTGAGATCGATAGAGCTCTCTCTCTCTCTCTCTCTTTTGGCTTAATTCCAACCGATCAGGTGATATATCACCCGATCGGTTCATCTGTAGCCGCATCTCCCCAATTCTCGAACCGGTCACGCCACCCGCTCAGCTCACAGCCCGGTTGAAGTTTCTGAAGATCGAAGCCGAAGTGACAAGCAGCTCACCCGATCGGTTGATGCTTCAACTGATCGGGTGGCCGCGATTCTTATAAATAGCTGACCTAGGTTTTCCCAAAATGAACGTTGTTATTTTTCTGTCTTTTTCTTGGGCTTTGACGGCTGGAATTTTATTGAATCTTGTAAGTGTTCCGATCATTTTGAAACTTTAATATAATATTAATATCATTGCTATCAATTGTTTTCTATTGCCTGATCATGATTTCTACCGTTAAATATTGTTTAGATTGTGTTTTTGCTATGAATTGTGAGTAGTTCCCAAATCTTGGATTTTGGTGGAAACCCCTTCGTGGGTTCTCCCTAGAACGACCAAAGGACTAGGATTTCGATAGGGTTAAGGAATTTAGATGGTTGCGTGGGGTGTTTCATTGTCATTGGCGGGAGAAGACCGCCTCTGACAGTCGGGCTAAGGGGAATAAACTTGGCGGTTGACTCCCTAGCCACAGCTCACGCCTCTAGCGTAGACATTGAATCCTAGCGCGTGGGAACGACATGATGTGATGTTGGGAGTAATCGTTGCGAGCTTAGTGCTCTCAGAGTCGGTCAGTATTAATGGACATGGAAATGCCCACCGACTGAACCCGGGTAGTCCTAGCGTATCATCCTGGGCATCGACCGGAATATCGGGCCCATGGGACACTAGGTATCACTCTTAGAGGCAACGTCTCACCACTAAACCCTAAATCCAATCGTGTTCCTATCCGTCGGTCCTAATAGTGAGAGCACATGATAGGGTGGAAACCGAAGTCCTAGGTTTCCTTTTATATCGTTTATCCTTTGTATTCATATTCTGTGACAACCTACCGATCGTTCGGGCTAGCTCACCCATTGGGTGAACCGGTTCCTTTCTGACACAAGCACAACACATGCCTTCCTGAGTTCGACCTCCAAGCCACACTATAACACCGTGCACTTGCGGTATAAATATTTAAATCTGGTATCCCCGATCCTATTGCACTTGTATGCTCAAATCTAGGGGACGTCAAGCTTTATGGCGTCATTACCGGGGAGGCAATGTGTTTGTTTTCTTTTAGGACCCTGTGAACCCTAGAGTCTAGTTCACATCCTCACCTCGCGATAATTTTTGCATTCTACTTTTTCATTTTTTTTATTTTCTATTCTTTATTTTCTGTTTTTATCTGTTTCTATACCATACTTGCTTCACGGGTGTTTGTTGATTTTTCATGTGCAGGAATACAAGGAGTCTTGACGACTTGATTCCTCTTGACCTAGAGATTAACGCCACCGTGAGGCGTCTGAACGCAAAAAGAAGAAGAAGGGAAGAAGATGAAACCATGGGGGAAACACTCCTCCCCAGAAGTCCCTGCTGGAGTACTCGATGCCATCCATCGGGTCCTCGTCTAGCATCCAACCTCCGGCCATCACGGCAGCGAATTTCGAGCTAAATCCGTCACTGGTGACGTGGATCCAATATGATCAATTTTCAGGGGCACCCATGGAGAGCCCAATTGAGTATCTGGACTGCTTCCTTGAGAAGTGTGACACCTTCAGAATCAAGGGTGTCACAACTGAAGCTATCCGGCTCAAACTGTTCCCCTTTTCTCTGCGGGATAAGGCCAAGCAATGGCTAAGGGGAAAGGACCCCAATACTTTCACGACTTTGGAGAAGTTATCCAATGCTTTCTTGAGCAAGTTCTTTCCCCGGTGAAGACGATGAAGTTGAGGAGCGAGATCTCCTCCTTCTCCCAAGCCAGCCACGAATCCCTACACGAGGCATGGATGAGATACAAGGAGATGCAGCGGAGATGCCCTCACCACGAGCTCCCAAAATGGCATATCATAAATCTGTTCTACAATGGGTTGAGGGACGACCTGAAATCTTCGATGGATGCCGCGGCTGGGGGGGGGGGGGGGGGGGGGTCCTTTATGTTGAGAAGCGAGGAAGATGCTGGTAAAATTATGTAGAACATGGCATCAAATAATGAGAGGTGGTGTGATGAACGTGCCATGCCCAGATCCGGTGGAATGCACAGAGTCGAAGAGGTCGACAAATTATCTTGCAAATTCGATTTGCTATCGACTCAGATCTCGGCACTTATGGTAGGAGCTGATGGTGCCAACACCCAACAAGTAGCAGCGGTGGAAGCAGAAGTCCTGGGACCACCGGTGGATCAGGCTAGCGCACTTTTCTACAACCTGATGGGTAACATGCCCTATCCACCAAGGACTAGCTCAAATCCGGCTTATTCTCCCAATAACCGGAACCATCCCAACCTGAGGTATAGGGCACCATATCAGCAGCCCCAGCAACCGCAACAACAATTATATCAGCCACCTCGGCATCAGCAGCAGCAGTACCAACAACAACATCAGCCCCAACAAATATACCAGCAGTATCCCCCCAGGAACCAGCAGACCCTGTAGCAGCAGCTATATGGCCAACAGCGAGTAATCTCTCCGGTCGAGAGCCTCTTGACCTAATATATCACAAACCAGGAGAAGATAAATTTGCAGCTGTAGATGGGCAAGAAGACCTTGACCGAGCAAGTGACCCAGCTAGGGATGCAAGTGGCAAATCTGCAGAGGGCGCAGAGCCAATTGTCGGGTCAGCCGGAGGTCAATCCCAGGGGGCCGAATCAAACATTGGCGCTAACACATGATTATGCCAATGTGTCCGCTATCGTCTTGAGAAGCGGCACACAAATTCCTACTAGGGAGGCCGCAAAAGAGCCCAAAGATCCATTGGTCAATGGGCGACCAAATGCAAAAGCAAATGACGATGGAGCTTCATCATCAAAGACCATGACTCCAGAGGGAGTCTCTGAGGAAGAGAAGAAGAAGAACGAAGAGGGGAACTTGAGAGTCTTCAAGCCCGTGGTGCCGTTTCCCCAACGACTTGCCAAGGCAAAGATTGATGAGAAATATGGCAAGTTCTTTGATATGGTCAAAGACTTGAGCTTGTAGATTCCCTTCCTCGAGGCTATAGAGACTATCATGTCCTATGTGAAATTATTGAAGGACTTGGTGACAAGAGGGTTAAGGAAAGAAAAATTCATCCTGACTGCGGAGTGTAGCGCTTTGATTCAACGAGTGAATCCGCCCAAACTCAAGGACCCAGGGAGTTTCTCTATCCCATGTTCAATAGGAGAAGTAAAAATTAATCGGGCACTCGTCGATTTGGGTGCGAGCGTCAGTCTGATGCCTCTGTCATTGTACAAGAGGATAAGAATGTGGGACCTTGAACCCACTGGTATGACGCTACAACTTGCAGACAGATCAGTCAAGTATCCGGTGGGTATTGTGGACGACCTACCAGTAAACGTCAGAGGCGTGCATGTGCCTGTAGATTTTGTTGTGATGGACATGCCGGAAGACAATCACACCCCGATCATCCTCGGGAGGCCTTTCATGGCGACCGCTGGCGTGCTTATTGATGTGAAGAAATGGAAGTTATCCCTTAATGTTGGCGACCAGAAGGTCGAATTTGATTTGGGATTATCTATAAAGCATCCACCTGAAGAGCAGAGTTGCAATGTGCTGGAAGCCTAGGAAGAAAGAGCCGTGGAGGCTAGAGCTTGGGAAATTCTCTCGAGGAACCCCCCGATAGCTTTGGGAGCCTCGAGGAGCATATCGTGTTGGCAGAAGAAGAAACATCTGGAGAAGTGAATGTCTCATAGACGATCCCTCCCGGATTCAAAAAGGTTGCTCCGACTAGGAGCAAGGGAAAGGAGCCTATGGGGCTCACTGTTGAGTAAGTCCGGGTACTTCGAAGAGTGGCGGTAGACACCAACATGAGGGAGAAGCCCCAGACACCACCAGCGGGAGGGTAGTTGAGAGCATCTACCTGTCACAGCTATCGCAGACAAGGACAGCTGCTCCAAGCACTGATGGGATGCCAATCGTCAGGCATCACCCGTACCAACCACCCTGAAGATCACATACAGGGCGTCGAGCAAACGACGTTAAATAATAGTGCTTCATGGGAGGCAACCCATGTTCTAAACCTTCGTCATTATTTTTAGGATAATTTTTCTTATTTTTTGATGAATAAATTCAGCAAAGGGGGTTTTCGTCGGAAGAACTTAGATGAATTTTGTGTTTTTTGCAGGAAATAGGCCCACCCGATTGGTTCATGCACCAACCGATCGGGTGGGCTGTGTCTGAAGATGGCCCGTATCTGAATATCATCCAACCGATCGGGTGGCAAAAATGGCTGACCGGGTGACAGATCGTGTGAGATCTTCAGTGCTCTCAGGAAATTTTGGGATTAAATCAACCGATCGATTCACTGAAGCTGTGATCGTGTCGCCGTCCAGGTGAAATCGACAGTCCTCTCAGGAAATTCGTGAAGCGGGCAACCAATCGGTTGAAAACTCAACCGATCGGTTCGCCTGTAGCTGGCTTTTAACAAATTTTTTTCGAAAAATAACCAACCGATCGGGTGAGATCTCACCCGATCGGTTCGCCTCACACCCTATAAATACCCCTCCCTTTCCCCCGATTCACTTCTCACCCGACCTCCAGCTTCCTCCGTTGTTTTGTTTTCCCTCCCCTTCAACCGGCCATCTATCTCACTCGCACCACTCTCAATCTCACTCCTACCACTTCCAACATCTTTCTCTCTCATCAATCCCCTCCCATCCACCACATCAATCCGCAAATTTCGCCCAAAACACTAGCCCTAACCCCCCATTTTGAAAAACATCACTTTTTGTTGGATCGACGTGCTGCGGCTTCACGAATAGCTCCATTGCGTTGTGGGAGATCCTTTGCGAGCAACGAATCACTTTGATATTGGGTAAATTCGTTCCTAAGCTTAGCAATTTACTTTACCCAAGTATTTGTATCTTGCTCAATTTGTCGCTTGATGTGTGCATCTATTCATCTTGCATTTTCCTCACACCCACACACATATGGCTAAGGACAAGGACAAGGGTAAGGGAATCATGAGGGAAGAGGAGCCATCTCACAAGAGACATAAATCTACACGTCCACATGCACGTGCACCTCCACCTCCCCTACCCAACCCCCTCCCCAACCAATTATCCCTCTCGAGGACCCACTGATGGGACCACGTGGATACCGTTTCCTGAGCCGTGACCGTAAAGATTTTTATAATAGACTCAATGCACGTTCACACCTATCCACTAAGTTTGCACATGCCCAAACTCTGATCGATCTCGGAGTTTCCTCTGAGGTCGAGACTCTATTCGCTAACCTAGGATGGGTACCTTTCTTAAACTCCCACACCTAATCTTACCCTGTCCTCACACTAGAATTCCTATCTTCCCGCAAATGTGAGGCATGGTCTATTGTCGATTTCCGCGTTTGAAACCGAAACATCTGCACACACCTGAACGAAATCAATCTCATTTTCGATTTTCCCATTCTAAGCGGCGACGACATCCGTCCCTATGAATATCATCGCGACTTCGATGTCGATATTTTTTTGGGGTTGCCTCACCCTCCACGACCGATATCCTCGAGGCAAGGTCAAGGCCTCCTCGATCATCCACCCAATATTTCGTCTAGCCCACCGCATCTTATCTAACATTTTCTTTCCCAGGGATGAGTCATGTACCGTGACTATCCCTGACCTTTTTATCCTGTGGGCTATGAATTTTGATTATATTCGCGGTGCTGACGGGATTGCTTTTGATGCCCATTGCATACCTATTAATGGTGGCGCTTGGCTTATTCACAAATTACTTGATATTAGCCGTACCGGCAAGGGCAAGTATTGTTGCGGGGGCCTCATCACCATCATTGCTTCACATCTCCTGTTCAGTATGGTTATCCCCAGAGATTTGCCTCGTGCCGCAGGATCTACACATCTAGATCTCGATGTCCTGCGACACACTCATATGATCAAGCCCCGTGGCGACGGTCGGTTTACCTTCTACTACGGTCACCCCCTGCTCCTTACACCATTCTGCCCAACCCTGGCCGTATGTCTATCGTTCTTATGGAAGATTGGACGTTCCCTCCTGACCCAGAGTTTCTAGGGGGGTTACATCTTCAGTTCCCTATCCCTGACCACCACGACCACCATCCCCTGCCGCCCACTTAGGCGTACATCATATTCCTGCGTCTAGAGGAGACCTTGGGGTTGGCCCTAGTGGCGCCACCCCGGCTTCTATCCCTATTTCTTCTACGGCTCTCACTTCGGCCCCTCCTGGGCTTTGCCTCCGGTGCCGGCACGACCATTGCCACTGGCACCTCTTCTGTTTTTAGTCGAGCCACCTCCGCTCATCTCGCTCTAGAGACTGAGTTAGCTTCTCTACGCGCTGACGCATCTACCTCCACCTCCTCGGACCCCTCTTCTATCTTTTCGCACCCACGTTTCCTCGCACTCGAGAGGAATGTGTCCGCCATTCTACGCATTCTTACTCACATCCACGGTCTACCTCCACCCACTCCTCCCCCTTCACCTCATCCATCACCTCCTCGACGATCATCTCCTCCCGCCACCACCGCTTCCATTCCCTCCACTACATCTCCACACACTATTTCTGACCCACCACCACCACCACCCTCCACTTCCGTCACCGCATACACTCGTCGCAAGAAATTACCGGTGCGCTCGAGATCACTCCCCTCACCATCCTCTTCTATCGCCGTATCTCACCCATCCTCCACCGCATTGGCCACCGTATCTCTCCCACTTACCATCATCACCACCACACCACCCATTGTTCACATCACCACCTCACCCATCCATCCACCTCCTCCACCACTCTCCCCACTTCTTCGCACACCCATTACCTCTCCTGCCCACACCCCTCCATCTTCTGTCGAGGAGGACGAGGACAGTTCCTCTCCTGCATTTTGATTCCTTTCTTTTCCTTTTCTGATCTTCCCCCTAGCATATTTCTGCATCACCCTGGTCATATCATATTGCTAGCATTGTCATGTCCAGCTTGGGGGAAATCGATTTTTATATGTGTTGTCGTGTGATGTCGTTGTGGTGTGCATGTTTATATGTGTCGTTTGGGTGTGCTTTTCTATCTCTTATTTTGTGTGTTTTTTCCTTCTTTTTCTATTTTCGTTGGTATATTTTCCTTGTTTTTCATTATTTTTATGTCGGTACGTACTTCCCACCCATTTTCTTTGCCCTCCCGTATTTACTATTATTGCATTGAGGGCATTGCAAGTTTCAGCTTGGGGGAGTCGCACATTGTACTTCAGTTGTGTCTTTTTATTCGTTTTTGAGTCGTTTTCACCGCGTTTTTCTTTTTTTCATCTTTTGTTCTCTCTCTCCTAGAGATGACCCCATATGATGAATTGCCTCAAAACCACACACACACACACCTAGCACGGCTACGATTATCACTTTCACTAACCCTAGGAAGCCGAGTCCTATTGCATTTCATGCTTCGTGGGTTCAATTTTCTTTTGTGTGAGTCGTGTGTAGTGACTAGCTAGTTGGTGTGCTTCTACTTTGTGATTTTGATTTATATACCTGTCCTGGGATGACCCCTAGATTATCATGCTTCGATTTGAATATGCGGTATTTGCTTCTACTGTCTGCTTCTATATGTATGAATACATATATATCGTATACGTCAATTCGCATGTGTCAGGATTCCATAAATAGGACTAGTATAACCCATTTAGCCTATTCTCTGATTGGTGAGAAAAATCTCCTTTGCCCAAGTGTTTAGAATCCGATTTCTTTTTTGTTTTACTTGGTGCAAATCCCCTCGTCGTGTTCCGTTCTCCCACTTGGGAGAGTACACATGTATATATATCCCAAAATCCAAAAATCCAAAAAAAAGAGAGAAAAGAAAAACCCAAAAAAAGGAAAAGAAAAGAGAAAAGAAAGAAAAAATATGTATAGCCAAAACCCAAAAAATACAAATACCCAAAACCCCAAAAAAAATTCCCGTGTGAATATTTTTCTTGTCTACCGAGAATAAAGGGAAGGCGAGAGTTTGCACCGAGTGTTCTACTCCATACCTTCTCAATCTCCATCATTTTCGAACACACTTGGCATAGGGACTTTCTAGTGATTATCTAGGCAATAGTGTGGTGATTTCCTAGTCCCTAGCTGTGGAGTCCCCAATACATGATACGCTTCAATTCTCATACATTTCTCATGCATGCTTGAGCTATATTTCACCGCTATTTCGAATCGAATCGATATTTGGTTCATTCCTTGGGTATGTGTATATGGATCTTTACTGCACAATGTAGATAGTGACACCGTCTGCTAGCACACGACCACACTCACTCGCGCTTCACCGCGTGGCCCACGACACTTGTTTGGACTCATATTCCTTGGTTTAGTGTTGTGTTTTGTCGTAAGCTTGCCTCGTGTGGCGTGTTTGATTTTGTTGGCTCTGACAGGCGATCTAGGATTTTGTTTTCTCTTTCTATCTCTCTCTTTATTTTTCCCTTCCGAGCTCCTACTCTCACTCGTCTTCCTCGAGGATGAGGAAGGGTTCAGCTTGGGGGATTTTGACGTGTGTTTATATTTTATATATTCACGCACGTCTTCTTTGTGATTTTCCGTTGTTTTCTTTGTTCCGTACCCTTTCTCTCGTGATTTTTAGTTTTCTTTCACTTCTTGGTGTTTTTGTGTAAATGCAGGAGATTTCCAGCGTTGGGGATGTATAAAGAAGATATCATGAGTCCCTGGAGCAACGGGAGGAGTCACGGGCGATCTAGAGGGCCAAACGTCAAAGAAAACCAAGTTTCAGCCCTCAACCGATCGGGTGGACACAACCACCCGATCGATTGATGCACGCGTATCCGACCCGGACAGGAGCTGAAGTGAAGAGCAGCTCACCCAATCGGTTCAGTGATCAGGTGAGATCGACAGAGCTCTCTGTCTTTTTGGGCTTAATTCCAACCGATCGGGTGATATATCACCCGATCGGTTCATCTGTAGCCGCATCTCCCCAATTCTGGAACCGGTCACGCCACCCGCTCAGCTCACAGCCCGGTTGAAGTTTCTGAAGATCGAAGCCGAAGCGACAAGCAGCTCACCCGATCGATTGATGCTTCAACCGATCGGGTGGCCGTGATTCTTATAAATAGCTGAACTAGGTTTTCCCAAAACGAACGTTGTTATTTTTCTGTCTTTTTCTTGGGTTATGACGGCTGGAATTTTATTGAATCTTGTAAGTGTTCCGATCATTTTGAAACTTTAATATAATATTAATATCATTGCTATCAATTGTTTTCTATTGCCTGATCATGATTTCTACCGTTAAATATAGTTTAGATTGTGTTTTTGCTATGAATTGCGAGTAGTTCCCAAATCTGGGATTTTGGTGGAAACCCCTTCGTTGGTTCTCCCTAGAACGACCATAGGACTAGGATTTTGATATGGTTTAGGAATTTGGATGGTTATGCGGGGTGTTTCATTGTCATTGGCGGGAGAAAGATGATCGCGCCCGGGCGTACACCCAAAAGAGCGACCGTGTAGTTTTACCGTAAGCGCACGGTGTAGCGGCGAGCAGGTATCGAACACAGGGAGGATGTATGACAGTGCCTTCTCCGAACAACCTGGCTATAGGGACAGAAAAGTGGAATTTGCCTTTCGGCGATGCTGTCACAATCGTCAGACAAAGTAAAGAGATATCAAATCAAATAAAGACGCCTAGGGAATAGGGAATCCCCGCTACTCACCGTATCTCGTCAATGTGATTCATTGGTATCACAATTGCTAGGGTAGAATTTCGGATGAACTAGTTGCAACTGAATGTAAAACCTAGCTCACGCTCTCGTGCTGTTGCCGGTCTATAGCTAACCTAGGCTCGGGCCCAATCTCTTACAAACCCTAGCCTAGGCAAGCTAGCATTAGGATCAACGTCATCGTTCAATCGCATCCCGAGCCCACTCTCGTGCAAACTCAGGCTGCGACCTAGGTTGGGATAGGTTCTACCCGTCCAATCTCTTGCAAACGGGTATTTGTATAGAATTGCAACCGAGAACCCTAGTATCGGTCCAATCTCTTGCAAACCGATACTACTAAAACTCAATTTCAACCCAATTCGGATTTCTAGGGTTTCCTATCGAATTGGGATCCAATCTCTTACAAATCCCAATCGATATGAACACCTAGCTATCCGTAATATATCGATCCCAAACTAACCATAATAGCAATTTTAGCAATAGTTCTACCAAATCATCACAAATCGGAAATTGGGCTCGTAGGGTTCATCCCCACGCCCTAAGACGTTACGACTACTCATAAATCATTTCACAAATAGAAGAGTAATCAATTGAAATAGCAATAGAATTCATGGCAATATTCAAATAAGCAATAAAAATAAGATTTTTAATGGAGAGAGAGACAAACCAATGTAGTTCTTCAAGAATCCAACAAAACAAACATTTTCTCTCCTCTCCAATCACAAGAATCAAAAGCTAAAAAGTTTAATCTAAAAGGATACCAAAAAGTAAGGGAAAAGCTCTCTAACCTAGGTTAGAATCCGGGGTTAAATACCCCCCAAAACTGCCCAAAAAACCGTGACCAAAATGCCCCTGCGCCTCTTCAAAATCGTGTTTTCCGCTACAGGCGCGCGGCTCACTCGGCCAAGTGACAATAGTCGCTCGGCCGAGTGGGAGACCCTGAGAATTTCCAGTAAGTCTGGGGTCTTGGGGGTCTTCACTTCGGGGGTCACTCAGCCGAGTGAGTTGTCGTCACTCGGCCGATGGGCTTCTCTTCACTCGGGCGGTCGGCAATTGCCACTCGGCCGAGTGGGTCTTCTGATGCCCAGACTGACGAATAACAATACGTTGGGAGTTTTTGATGGGCGTCGTCTGAGTGCCACTCTGGCGGACGGAGTTTCGTCACTCGGCCGATGCGGCTTCTGATGCTCGGCCGAGTGCACACTTGGAGCGTGTCCGATCTAGCCGGCCGAGCGGGGTCTCGCTGGTCGGCCGAGTGACTCCTTCACTCGGCCGAGTGAGACACTAAAAATGCCCATTCTGAGTGTTTTTGCCTCCTCGTCGCTCCTACGACGTTCTTTCTTCTTCCGCTCCTCTCCAATAGCAAAATACCCCTCGGGGAAGTCGTCGGTGACACTCTGGAGTAGGTGTATCTCGGAATCACTCCAAATCGCTCCAAATCTCCTGAAATACGACAAAAACAACAAATCGTGAAAAGTATCGCAATATTGTCGATAAATCGTGAAAAACGTGATTTGAGCGATCTAAATGGCATGCAATCATGCGGAAAAAAAGGTGTAAAATACGGAGTGATCAAAAGACCGCCTCTGACCATCGGACCAAGGGGAATAAACTTGGCGGTTGAATCCCTATCCATAGCTCACGTCTCTAGCGTAGATATTGAATCCTAGCGCGTGGGAACGACAGGATGAGATGTTGGGAGTAATCGTTGTGATCTTAGTGCTCCTAGAGTCGGTCGATGTTAATGGACATGGGAATGCCCACCGACCGAACCCGGGTAGTCCTAGCGTATCATCTTGGGCATCGACCGGAATATCGGGCCCATGTGACACTAGGTATCACTCTTAGAGGCAACGTCTCACCACTAAACCCTAAATCCAATCGTGTTCCTATCCGTCGGTCGTAATAGTGAGAGCACATGATAGGGTGGAAACCGAAGTCCTAGGTTTCCTTTTATATCGTTTATCCTTCGTATTCATATTCTGTGACAACCTACCGATCGTTCGGGCTAGCTCACCCATTGGGTGAACCGGTTCCTTTCTGACAGCAAGCACAACACACGCCTCCCTGAGTTTGACCCCCAAGCCACACTACAACACCGTGCGCTTGCGGTATAAATATTTAAATCTGGTATCCCCGATCCTATTGCACTTGTATGCTCAAATCTAGGGGACGTCACCTACACGCGTGACGGAGCGTCGTCCATGACCATATCGGAGAGCTAATGGCACTGTAGGATGAGTGGAAGAAGAAGAAAGTCGAAAGAATAGACGAGGAAGCGAGGTGGAGAAGAACAGAGTTCAGAAACAGGCCACTTGGCCGAGTGACGCAGCTCACTCGCCCGAGTAACATTGATACGAAGACATTTGCCAAGCCTGTGTGCCAAAGTGTACTCTACCGAGTGGTGATTTTCACTCGGCCAAGTAAGAACTCCACTCACCCGAGTAGAGGCAAAGATTCTGAAGAAATCCAAGGCGACTTCTCTGTTTTTGGAGGGATCGACAGACTGTCCTACTCGACCGAGTAGACTTCTCACTCGACCGAGTGAGAAATCCTACTCGGCCGAGGGGCATTAAGCGCCTGCATGCAAATATCTTTGTCTGTTCTTTAGATTTGGCACTCGGCCGAGTGAGATTCTCACTCGGTCAAGTAGCCCCGATAGCCAGTCTTGAAAACTAGGGTTTCTGGCTGCACAGGGGCAGTTTGGTCTGGATTTTTTTGGGTGTTTTGGGCATGTATTTAGGCCCAATTTTATCTCCAGCCACATGAGTGACTCCTTAGCATTTTTTTCTTTAGTTTTAATTTTAGTTAAGCTTTTGTATTGACGAGAGATTGAAGACGCGGATCTAAACTTTCTTATTGAAGCTTCTTCGCAAATTGGTTTGTCTTGATCTCTTGCAAGCTTTGATTTTTATGTTATATCTCTTATTAAATCTTGATTGCATGATGAATTCTACTGTTAATCTTGCTTTTCCATTGATTCCTAATATGATGTGTGAGTAGTTCATTTGCTCTAGGGCAAAGGGATGAACCCTACGGATCCAATGCGTGATTTGTGAGATCTATGAATTGTTGTGACATTAGGCTTGTTAAATGGGTTAGATCTTGATTGATTTACTACGGATAGATATGGATTTCTCTTGGATCTTGAGAACTCGAGAGATGATCTTGATCTAAGGAAAGCCCTAGATATTCGATTTAGGATTACAATCGAAATGCCCTAGAATTGGTGCGCGACAGCGACCAAATCTAGCATTTTTATTGTTCTCCTATATTTATATTCGTTTGCACGACGGTGAAATGGATACGAAATATCATGATCTAGATCCGAACCCAAGTTGCGCGACAATGAGCTTGTGTTGGGATTGGACATAATTGTCGATCTTAATGCTAGTGGTTTAGATTAGGCTTGCTCGACAGCGAGGCTCTAGTTTAGATTGCTACAGACTTGCGTAGCGTGATAGCGTGCGCCAGTTCTCCATGTAGTTACAACAAGTTCACCTTAAAACTAAGTTTAATTGCATGGTAATTCATAACTCACATTGATGCTTGAAAATCCATAGTGTGGATTCTCTAGCCATAGACATCTTTATTATATTGAATCTTATCCGTACTCGAATGATTGTGACACCAACCATTTCCAAACAATTTTCCACCAAGTAGCTTAGTAATTAACGTAGAGTACCCCCATTAGTCCTCCATGTGATTCGATACCCGCTTGCCACTTAACCGTGCACTTGTGGTAAAGCTACATCCTTCTCCAGGTGTGTATCCGAAGAGCGATCAGTTTCACTTAATCATAATTCGCATCCTCGTGGTCCAACGGAACATGGCCAAGGATTTGGCTAGGCCAGGATCACTATCCCCAGTCGAGCTAGGGTGATCCATAACATTAGTCAAAAAATGCTAGACCGGATCATGATCCTTTAAGGATACTAATTATTCATATGTGTAACATCGACTTTAAATGGCTTCATAAAACTAGTTAATCCTATCAATTAGTCGAATCCTAAAATTCAAAATTATTAGGATTGGTTAATAACTTTTATTAATGTCCTTATCAACTATAAGGATTTTTAGGGTGATATCCTAATCACGTTTTAGGGATTTAAAATTTAAATTGCAACAATTTAAATAATAGTCTTTTTCAAAATTGTTATTAGAACAATTAAAATAATAATTATTGGAGAGGGCTACCCAAATCAAGTATCAGGAGTTTAATTTGTTGCAACAATTTTTAAATCATGGCATGTCCATCAAAAATTATCTTATAATTTTCTGAAATCTTTTAATGGCTATCCTAAAAGTTTTTCTTGCATTATCACATAATAAACAAGAAATAATATAACCAATAAAAATATCAACTAAACATTTTAGCATGATAACAGATCAACTAAAATTATCTCATTAAATTTAGCTAAGCATGCAACTTAAAAATATCGCATAAATTTAAGTTACATTAAAGATCTAATTATTAAAATAATCACATGATTTTAAAAGTAAATCTAATTTTCATAAACAAATTTTTCGGGAATAAAAACATCACATGAAATGACAATATTAATAGCTTAATAATCAACCTCCATCTCATTGAGAAACATGCTGCATCATATGCACTTTATAATTCCAAAAATATAGATCATGGTAAACTTGTTCTGATACCACTGTAGGGTTTTTTGGGTCCTTCGGGCTATAAAATTGACGTCCGGCCTAAATCGGTCGAACGAAGAAATCAAATATGCAGCGGATAAACATCTTAAAACATTTTCAAGAAAACCCTAAAGAAATAACCCTAACCAGAATCTCTACTATCCCTGTGTTAGGTCGGACTAACCCCTAAAGATAGATCTATCTAACAGCAATTATAAACGCTTGTAAATTACACTACATACCTTTCACTTCGTTTCCACAGAATACGAAGTGTCGTTTTCAGCACCTTTTCTTTATCTCCGAGGCAATGCGCCGCATTGGGGCTGAGCCGCTTCACCCAAGCTGAACCGTGTCCCGAGCCTAACCACGTCTCGAACTGAACCGCATCCCGAGGCGCGCAACACCCTTGTCATCGACCAATCATGTGCTCCAGAAAGTTTCACCTTTAGTGGATTCTCCGTCAAGACTTCGGATCTGATCTGAACTCCTTCATTGCGTTGCTAGAGCCCGATCAGCCGTGATACGTCTATTTTGCGGAGGCCCAACAACATGGGCCCAAAGGCGCAGCCTGCTACGCGAAATCATGGGAGGCCCAAGCCCACCAAACGAAGCCCGAAAGACATGAACCCAGAAACCCAACTACCGATCAGACGCCTGTCTGCGAGATCAGGCCCGCCCAATGAGGCCCCCTAGAGGACCCCCGAACGGCGATCCGACCCGGCCCCGATAACGCGCAAGTCACTCGCCCACTCCAGCGATAACCGTTCCCCCAGGCCCGCTACCACTTAATGGCCGTTATGGGGAAGGGCTGGGATGGCGCAGGGAGCGGCGATGGGGAGGCGAATTGAGGGGGCACGATTGGGGGCGGACGAGAGACGTGAGTTGTGGGCAATCACGACGGGAGGCCTATAAAAGGGCTAGAAGGACGACTGGACAGGGGACGACATCTCAGGTAACAAAACCTAAGGTACTCCATCAACGACCTAGTTCCCCCATTTCATCTCCTTCCCCCCGCTCGCGCCGGAGGACGTCGTTCTGACCTCCTCTCGAGTCGAACCATCTCCGCCGAGCCTCCTCTTTCAGATCATCATCTGACTTAGGCATCGGAGGGGATTTGGCCGGAACCAAGGTCCGGCCCCCCTGACGAGTGTTCTCGTCTGTTCAGGAGGACGTCAGATCCACAGGCTGAGGCTTCCCCTCCGCTCCACGCCGGCCGCGCATCAAGCGAGACGACCGAGGCTACCCCTCATCGTCCGACCGACCGAGGCCGAGCGCATCCATCTGGGCCGAGGCTCCCCCTCTGCTCCGCTTCAGCCGTGCACGTAGACAAGGCGCCGAGGCTTCCCCTCGTCGTCCAACCGTCCGAGGCCGAGCATCTCACACCGGGCCGAGGCTTCCCCTCAGCCCCCTCGAGGCCGAGGATCCAGACCCGGCCCTGCTGACGTACTCCACGTCTGCATCTCCGTTTCGCGTCGCGTCCGCACGTGCTCGACGCACCCAAGGGACCCAAGTCGGCCCCTTGACCACGTTGACCGGGCAGTCCACGGTCAACGCTTCTGTAGTGAGAAAACACTCTGAAACATCTGGCGCCGTCTGTGGGAACGAACTATCCCACAAAGAAACAAACCGCACTTGCAATGGCACTCGCCTGCAACGGGAAGAGACGCATGCCCCCCATCCCGGAGGAGGGGAATGGCGCACCCAACAACAACCTTGAGGGCGCACCCAACGGCAATCACCCCGCCCCCTCAGCCGAAGAGACTGGCGGGTCCGACCTAGCCACGCAGGGGCAGCTCCGCGCCCTGGCCCAAGAGACCAACGCGAACATCCAGGCGTTGGTCACGACGGTACAGCAGCTCATCGGCACCGCGCCAGCCAACGGAGATGCGCTGGGCGACGGCCATCGCTGGGAGGGGGGCCCACCGCTCCTGCGGTCCGATGTGGTCGCTGACCACGGAAACCGAAGACCGAACCCGGAGCGTCGGTTCACACTGCCCGGCTCCCACCAGGCGAGATCGCGCACCTCCTCCTCTCATCGCGAAAGGAGCAGGAGGGGTACTGAATACACGGGGGACGAATCGGTGACCGCGTCATCTCGTCGGCCACGATCACCCCACCGCCGAAGGAGTGATCGGCACCGCTCGAGGGACCGATCACGGCGAAGCGGAAGCTCCCGCCGGAGGAGCCGGGAACGCCGGATCAGCCCCACCCCCAGTGTAGCGAGGGCCGTGGAGCCAGCCCAGCCAGCGCCTGTGCCACCTCCACAACCGAACGAGCCTGAGGTAGGCGGGTGTCGGACCCCCGGAGGCATCCACGGAGACCGGTGCCCCCTGTCGCGGAGAATAACCAACGCACGTGCCCCCTCTCGATTCAAGATCCCAGCGCTGGGGAAGTACGACAGGATAGGAGATCCAGGGAACCACGTGATGGATTACGAGGGGGGACATGTCCTTCCAGGGAGCCGATGATACCCTGCTCTGCAGGGGCTTTTATTCGACCCTCAGGGGAGCAGCCAGAACTTGGTACCGCAGCCTACCCAGCCGCTCCATTGATAGCTTCGAGGAACTCACCCAGCTGTTCTGCAAACAGTTCATGGCAGGGCGACAGGTAATGCCTGATGCTGAACATTTGTTTAACATAGTGCAGGGCCCGACAGAGCCGCTCCGACAATTTATGTGCCGCTTCAACGCTGAACGGCTGAACGTAAACAGCCCTCCCGACCTCGTTGTCCAAACGGCCCTAAAGAAAGGGCTGCGTCATAGAGGCTTGAAGAAGTCTCTGTATAATGATCCCCCGAAAGACCTCCCTAGGATCATGGCGAGGGCAGAGCGCTTCATGTTGACCGAGGAGACCTTGGCCATCGAGGCAGGAAAGGCCAGATGAGGGACCAAACGCAGCGATAGCGAGCGCCGCAGCCCTGAAGGGTACCGGACAGAGAAGAGGGCGAGAAACAGGCAGCGGGGAGAGGGTACGAGGGACGCCACCCCAGACACCGTCCTCGCTCAAGTGCAGAAGGAAGAGCGCGCTGATCGCCCCCCGCCGAAGACAAAAAGAGGGGGGAAAATGGGGAAAAGTATTACAAATACCACAAGGACAACGACCACGACACTGAAGACTGCTGGCACCTAAAGAAGGACATTGAGAAGTTGATGAGCCGAGGGCACGCAAGGAACTTAGCCGATGAGCCGGCCCACGGGGAAGGAACCTCCATGCAGCCGGACAAAGGGAAGAAGGTCAACACCGTCCAAGGACCCCTCCGCATCATAGAGTGAGCTGGCGAGACCACTCCCCCCAATCGCAGCCTAGTCGGGAGGAGATTATCTAGGTTCACATCCCTCCGTCTAGCTTTAGTTCTTTTTTTCCTCCAAATGTACTAGTCCAATTGGACCGTTAAGAGTACAAATGCACTCCTTTTACCTTTTCTTCATCTCCAACGGAATCAACATTTCGCTAAGGGTGCATAAGAGTGAAGACTGCCACCTCACCGGACGGGGGGTCAATCAAAACCGGTCCTAAGCCGAGGAGATTCGCCTTCGCTGACCGACTCCACCGCTCGTAAGTCTGGAGGCAATTCCCCAGCCAGCACAGACGCCGACCGTTCCTAATCCGAGGAGCTTCACCCTTGCTGACCGACTCCATCGCTCGTAAGTCTGGGGGTAATTCCCCCAGCCAGCGCAGACGCCGACCGGTCCTAAGCCGAGGAGCTTCACCCTCGCTGACCGACTCCATCGCTTGTAAGTCTGGGGGCAATTCCCCCAGCCAGCGCGGACGCCGACCGGTCCTAAGCCGAGGAGCCTCGCCCTCGCTGACTGACTCCACCGCTCGTAAGTCTGGGGGCAATTCCCCCAGCCAGCGTAGACGCCGACCGGTCCTAAGCCGAGGAGCTTCGCCCTCGCCGACCGACTCCTTCGCTCGTAAGTCTGGGGGCAATCCCCCCAGCCAGCGCAGACGCCGACCGGTCCTAAGTCGATGAACTTCGCCCTCGCTGACCGACTCCGTTACTCATAAGACTGGGGGCAGCTCCCCCCAGCCATTAAGGACGTCAACCGACTTGTCCACTCGAGGGGCAAGGGGCGACCTCCCGGAGAAAGGGGGCGAGCGACCACCATCAGCAGAAGAGCCGAGGTCGCAGCAACAAAGTAAAATGCGCGAGAAACTCAAGTAGGTCAATTTCATTTCCAACAATTAACCGAGGTACAAAAGTGTGTCTTTTTTACAGGAAATCGAAAAACCTCCTTACAAATAATCCGCTCTCGACAAACAACGAAAACTAGGATAACGCCGGTAGAGCAAAACTTGTCGACCGAGAACACAAAGTTGCTGGCCTAAACGAACATCCTTGCAATCAGCAATTGTTTGCTCCGAAGCAAAGAACCGGTAAAAAAGCCAATGGAGATTGCGAGGTCAGGGATCCATTTCAAGTAGACCGGACCAAAGCGAAGCGGATGCTCAAAAATTTGAGGATAAAAACAAGGATGACAGGCCGAGAAGGATGACCTAGGGGGCCCGGGCTCGAGAGGACGCATCCTTGGGTGCCTCGCCTTGCTCGGAGCGAAGGGGATCGACATGCGGAGGGGCTTGCCGGACGCGCTCCGCACAATCCCGGAAGGAGGACTGGACGACTTCGACGATCCGGTGGCCAATAAGGTCTTCATATTTGCCGAAGGCCTCCCTGAGAACCTCGAAGATCCTCTCCCCCAAAGTCCCGACGACGTCCCTCTCCACCTCATCTGCAAACCGCGCCACCTGACGCCGATCCGACAGTTCCCCCTGAAACTCCTCCCTCTCCAGGCGGAACGACTCCGCCGCTTCCTCGGCCGACCGCCGAGCGTCCTCCAACTTTCCCTGGAGGTCTTCCACTCGTCCCTCTAGCTCGGCCACCCAGAGCTTGAGTTGCCGAGACTCCATCTGGGCCGCCACCGCTGCTACCTCTGCAGCCCCAGCCCGCTCATGGTCCATCGCAGAGGACTCCTCCAGCTCCCTCAAACGGACAGCTCGACGCTGCGACTCGACAGCGAGTGTTGAACCCTGAACGACAAGACATGAGCCAAGAAGAGAGCGAAAGAAATAAAGGGACAGCGGGATGGCCAGACCTGTTGAAGAATCCAGACCAAGGTGTCTGACACCTTGTCGGCGGTGTCCCTCTCAAGGATACTTCGGTCCCAGGGGAGGACGGAGCCCTTGGCCAACTGTTGAGCCAAGGCTCAGTCGACAAACACCGAATCCCCGGGGGTGACCTCATGGGAGGCTGAGCTGCTGGCCAACAGGGCACCGATTCCCGATAATGGAGGCAGAGACGCTGCGACGGGGGTGGACGTCAGGGTCACTGGAAGATCCTCGGCGGCTGCCGTCGGGGGCACGGAGCGCGCCAGACTGGAAGGATCCACGCCTTCCTTCCTCCTCTTCCCACCGTGGGGCTCGGCAGGCGCCGAAGGGGAGCGCTTCCGCCTCGTGCCACCTCCACCCTCGAGGACAAGAGGGGGCACGCCAAGCGCAAGAGGAGCTGCACCGGACCCGTCATTACCCCCCGCCACTTGGGCTAGTGGGACGGATCCGGCCCTTGCGACCCTCCCAGGGGGGAGACAACCAGAAGAAGAGGCGAGAGGTGCGGCCACCACCTTGCCCACGGTGGGCTCGGCTCGGCGCACCTCCTCCTCAACGGTCCGCCGAGGTGCCCTTCCCGAGGTGCTACCCCGGCTCCGAGCGGCTCCACGCCGAATCAGCTCATCGACGTTGCGGGTGAACTCGCGACCAGCCATTCCTGCAAGCGAAACCAAAATTAGGGTAAGCCACGGGGCAATCCAGGACTAGAAAAGCGGCCTACCCGGAGACCACAAGACGGCCTTCAGGAGTAGGTCGTCCAGCAAAGGCCAGATAGACTTCGCCTCCAGAGGGAGGGCCGACAGCAGCGCGACGGCCGCCCGATCAGCCTCGGAGAGTGTTAGCATTCGGCCAGGCCGACCCGACCCACCCCAACCTGTCAAAATCTGAGCATCCTCAAGGAAGACTACGAAGACGTAATCCGAGCTCCAATCCCCCGCCCAGTGGGGTAGCCCGATCAGGCATTCCCTCCCCGCGCGGGCTCAGAGGTGTAGCCATGACCCTAGACCGACCACCTGGATCTGATAAAAATAGAAGAGAAGGAAGAGAGATGGCTCCAGACCGCGAGGTCAGCAGAGCATCACGAAGCCCGTCAGAACCGCAACCGAACATGGGGTAAACTGGCAAAGGGACACCATGAGGTACTCCATGACTTGGATAAAGAGGGGATGGAGCGGGAAACGAAGACCCAGACAGAACATCTCAACGTAAACGCCGACTTCATTGCTCCTCGGCAGACAGATCCGCTCGTCAATAAAAGGGACTCGAACATCATACGGGTGACAGAGGTACCTTCCCCGAATCTCCGCAGCCGCCGGAAAAGAAGTCCTTGATGGCATTCTGAGGGCAACCGGAGGTACATTAAGCCGCACGGCAGCCGACGCCACATCATCACCTGCATAATCTGGGAAGAGCTTCCCCTTCCCTCTATCTCGGAGTGAACGGCTCTCCAAGGAGGAACCGGATCCCACAGATCGGGGCCAGCCACGCCTGGACTCAGGGGGATCCCTCGCCCCTTGGCCAGAGCCACCTATCCTAAGAGCAGCCATAAAATGAGGATGGGAAAGGAGTTACCTTTTTGTTTATTTGGAGAAGACAAGGAAACGAAGGCGGCGGGAGACTCCGAGTTTGTGGAAAGCCCAGAACAGAAGGAAGAACGAGGAAGAAGTTGGGATCAACGCAGCCGGGGTACTTATATACAAGACCCAGGGGCGAATTCGAAACGCCTGACAGGAACACGTGGCAAGCCTCAAAGAGCCGGCGGCGTTTTGAAATCGGCGCCAAGGGAAGTCCTATCGATCCGCCTCATCATGACCTTCATTTATGACCGCGCCTCGACTGACGTGCCACTCGGAACCCCAGGAGTCACATCGGTCGAACCGAGCTGGCCAAGGCCGATCGGCCCCACCGATGGGGGCAATTGATACGTCTATTTTGCGGAGGCCCAACAACATGGGCCCAAAGGCGCAGCCTGCTACGCGAAATCATGGGAGGCCCAAGCCCACCAAACGAAGCCCGAAAGACATGAACCCAGAAACCAACTACCGATCAGAGGCCCGTCTGCGAGATCAGGCCCGCCCAACGAGGCCCCCTAAAGGACCCCCGAACGGCGATCCGACCCGGCCCCGATAACGCGCAAGTCACTCGCCCACTCCAGCGATAACCGTTCCCCCATGCCCGCTACCACTTAATGGCCGTTATGGGGAAGTGCTGGGATGGCGCAGGGAGCGGCGATGGGGAGGCGGATTGAGGGGGCACGATTGGGGGCGGACGAGAGACGTGAGTCGTGGGCAATCACGACGGGAGGCCTATAAAAGGGCTAGAAGGACGACTGGACAGGGGACAACATCTCAGGTAACAAAACCTAAGGTACTCCATCAACGACCTAGTTTCCCCATTTCATCTCCTTCCCCCCGCTCACGCCGGAGGACGTCGTTCCGACCTCCTCTCGAGTCGAACCGTCTCCACCGAGCCTCCTCTTTCAGATCATCATCTGACTTAGGCATCAGAGGGGATTTGGCCGGAACCAAGGTCCGGCCCCCCAGACGAGTGTTCTCGTCTGTTCAGGAGGACGTCAGATCCACAGGCTGAGGCTTCCCCTCCGCTCCACGCCGGCCGCGCATCAAGCAAGACGACCGAGGCTACCCCTCGTCGACCGACCGACCGAGGCCGAGTGCATCCATCCGGGCCGAGGTCCCCCTCTGCTCCGCTTCAGCCGTGCACGTAGACAAGGCGCCGAGGCTTCCCCTCGTCGTCTGACCGTCCGAGGCCGAGCATCTCACACCGGGCCGAGGCTTCCCCTCAACCCCCTCGAGGCCGAGGATCAAGACCCGGCCCTGCTGACGTACTCCACGTCTGCATCTCCGATTCGCGTCGCGTCCGCACGTGCTCGACGCACCTAAGGGACCCAAGTCGGCCCCTTGACCACGTTGACCGGGCAGTCCACGGTCAACGCTTCTGTAGTGAGAAAACACTCTGAAACAAGCCGCAATGAAGAATTAGAGAGAATATGGAATGTTAATTTAAGCTTAGATCTGAACTTGCTCATGTTTAATGGAGCTCCCCATATCAGGAGCTTGGTGCACGTTTCAAGGAGGGGGTTGGCTCCTATTTATATAGGCCGTTGACCCCTTCCCTTCTCATCATATCCGATGCGGGACTAAATATTTGGAGGAGAAAAATAACTTTAAGTTTAACCTTCACGAAGGCCAAACTTCAACGAATTTTTCCTCCCTAGCCATTGAACTTTGCAAGTGATATCACATATCAAATCAAAGAGCACTGAACAGTGAACGCTTAGAAACAAACGAGGCTCAATTTCGACGTCGTTTGACCCCTGGTTGACCGTGAGACGTGCACGATCCAAGTAGGATGCACACGTTCACCTCCCAAGCGTAGGAGTGTCAATGCAATATAAAAATAACCGGTGAGTACCGGGTCAGATCACAGGGACAAGTCGTTCTACGTTCACAAAATTGATCGATAACGAAAAATAAAGTGTGATTCAACTACCTCGCTAACGGTGGATGAGTGGGAAAAATGTGTGGTGAAAACAAAAATCCTAACCTACACACTAAGGGTGGAGAGCCGAATCGGCAAGCAACGAGGAGGACTCGTGTGGTGTGTGTGTGAATGAGGCAGTGGACGCAAGAAATCATCCCCAAATATAACTCAATTGATCTTCCGACTAAGGGAGCTCAATCGGAAAATACGGCATTTCATCGAACAAGTGGGGTGCAATAAGTAGTGAATGAAACTCATGCGAGTAATAGACAATAAGCGCATTAGAGAGGGTCCGCTAGGGTAATCCTCTTCTTGGATTTCCCCTTAGGGTTCCAATAAACAAAATTAACTCAAGTTTCATACACAAATTTAGAAAGTGAAAAAGTGCTAGGGATGAAATTTCTCGACCCAACAACAACAATCAAACAACACATCCACACAAGCAAAATTTAGAGATTCATGTTGAAAAAGGAGTAATTTTTACTCAAAATTAACATCCAATTTACAACTCAAAACCCTAAATCAAAATACACAAGAGAATAGGAAAATTTCACCCAAGTGTCACTCCTAGATGAGTTCTTTCACTCCCAAATGCCTCCTCCAAGCTCCAAGCTTCATCAATGGCCTCCAAGCCTCATGGGGAAGAAGAATCCCCTTCCAAACCCTTAAAAAAACTCAAAAAACGCACAAAACCGAGAGCAGGCCGAATCCCCCTCTCAATTTTCGCACAGCAGGCCATTTACCCCAGAAAATCGGGCCCAGCAACAAATCTTGTGCAAACTGGGGGGCGGGATGAAATTTTCCGCCCAAAAAAGCGGCTGCATCAGAAAATGGGGGCCCAGCACAAAATTTTTGCAACCTGGGGGGCGGGATGTAATTATCCAGCTGTATATTTTTTCTTCTTTCCAGAATTCACAGAAATGCCATTCTAGCTCCAAAAATCTCCAAAAAATAGCCCGAAATTCCAGAAAATTCTAGAAAAATTCCAGAAAATCCAGAAAAATCCCAGGAGTACCTGAAAAATAGGAGAAACAAAAATTAGTCCATAAAAATTGTATTTTATGTGTAAAAATAGATTAGACGTTAATAATCCACAATATCACGAAAACACACGTATTAATGCCAAATTAAATATGATATACACATAAAATACCCAGAAATGGGGGGAAAATAAGCAATTTATATCTCGAATCACACCACAACTAGCTTTTTGCTAGTCCCTAGCAAAATATGCGAAAAATTCGGATTAAATTGAAAACATGCACCAAAACCAAGATATCTTCATGGCACACACAAAATGGTATTTCCAAATGATTTCTCAGCCAATATACCCAATGTATGAAAGTAAACAACAAATGAAACTCCCCTCAATCTAATTCCAAGAAAAGTGAAGTAATAAGCACCGTATCACATATGTCGGAAAATATCACGATGTCAAAATTTCTAACTTTCATGAAAATGGCCAAAACAAAAGAAATTCCTCTAAGTGGTGGGAGATGAGATTGCATCACTCATGTTGCTTATTCTTTCATTTTTTTCATTCATTTTTCTTTTCTTTTCTTTTCTTTTCTTTTTTTTGATGTTTATGTTTTGCATTCACGCGATAACGCCATAAATGCAAACACAGGCACATTTGCATACACGCGATGACGCTATATATGCAAATGGATGGAATGATCTCCTAAATCTCATTTTTTGGCGTCCTCCCCAATGTTTCGTGGGGCACCGGCTACTCAATTCGATTAGAAAGAAACATTCACTTATACTAACTTTTTTTTCTCATTCCAACATGAATTAGCAACTCATCCACCCACTCCTAAGAGGAAAACAAAGCATGCACAATTGGCCAAATCCAATTCAATTAAAAACTACACCATTCATCCCAATTCATGCAATTACTTACACCAAACTTTTCCCAAATTATCTTAAAAAGAGTATCACAACATATAAAATAGCTTCATACATGGTATATTAACATTTGAATCCAAATTGGAAAAGAAATGAAAACGTGACAATCAAACATCGAGAAGTTGATACCAAAATGATAATCCAAAAAAATTGCATGGAATTAAAGCATGTAGGGACTACATAAAGCAAGCGACGTATGGACAATGAGGCCAAATATGATATGCAATGAAGATCAATGGGTGATGGAAGCATGGAGGGATCTCAAAAAAAAATTTAGGCCAAAATCCTAACAATCCTAAAGAATCTAACACTCTCCCCCAACTTAAAATAAGCATTGTCCTCAATGATGGAAGAGTATTAGATCTTGGCAAAAGATCCTAGAAAAGAGAAAAAAAATACGAAAGCAAACATGTAAAAGCAACTAACTAATTTTTTATTTATTTACACTACTTAAAGGAAAGAATACACCTTAGCAAATGGCGGATCCAAAATGTGTAACGGTGGTGGCAACTGCTCGATCATATCCTTTTGCTCCTCCGCTAGCTGCTTTGGAGCAAGACCGCCACCGGCCTTCTTGGATTGCAGCAATGCAACTCCAAGCATCTCATTTGGATAATATGGATCATGTGGGAGACGAGCTGCATCAATCCAAGTCATGTCCTCATGCCCTGCAAAAGCATTCCAAAACGGGTCGTCAAAACAAATAAAAGAATTTAAATGCAATGGACGACAATCTGAAACAAATGTATATGTAAGTGAACATTTGGTTTCAGAAATGCAAGGCATGAGATGGTGGAAACTTCCATGAAATGTGGTGTTAGGTGTGGCATGATACGCTGCCTCAGGAGGAGGTGGAAGTGGCTGCAGAGAGAAAACTGGAGTAAGAGGGAGCTCGGGCTCAATATATACCATCTCGCAATCCCCGTCGCTATCCTCTTCCTCGACATCAATATCAACATCAACGATCTCTACGGCACTCCCCATAATGGGTAACTGCTCCTGACAAACCTCCTCGATGACTGGCAAGTGCGTATCCTGAGGCGAGGGAAGTGACATATGTGACATGACTGGAGGTAGACTCGTCTCGGGCAAATCCAAGCATGCATCACCCTCGTCATCCCAGAAATAGTTCATCTCAGTCGTCCTCCCTAAATACACAACCGCCTCGACCTGTGAGGCTAACTCTGAAGTGGACTGTGGCTCAGGCTCCATGGTGTCCTCAATCTGCTCTAGGCCATCATGCACATCCGCTTCATCCTCAACCTCAAAGTGAAAATGCATCGTGTCACCGTCATGGTCGACACGCACTCCATCATCTATCTCCTCTGACTCCTCAAAATATATATGCTCAAATTCCTCTACTTGGCCCCAATGCACCATCTTCACAGGTTTTTCTTGGTATTCCATAGGGTCGCATTGGAAAGAGCCCTCAACTGGCTCCTCAGGCTGGTACTGGACCTACTGCTCTGCATCCTGAAGTGGAAACTGGGACTGGCCATCATCCTCATATCCAAGTGACGGCTCTCCAGATGGCACAGTCTGCTCCCACTTTGCAAGGTCCCTCAGGTAACACCAAGAATCCTCGGTCGAATAATCAAAGAATTCTCCACCGCAGCTCATCTGCATGAAGTCTCGCCCAGATGGCGATAATCCAGTATAGAAAATCTTTAGAAGATGATCCTCGTGAAAGCTCTGGTGTGGGCACTCAAGCACCAAATCAGTGAACCTCTGCCAAGCCTGATGGTAGGCCTCCCATTCAGATTGGGCAAAGCTCGCTATGTACTGCTCCATGGCCTGCCGCCCCTGTACATGCTCCAAAAAGATAGGCAAAAACACTCGGAGAAATTCAGCCTGAAACGACAACCAAGTAAAATGTGAGTCGAGAGACAAAGAATCAAACCACAATCTAGCATCATCATGTAAAGAAGAGGGAAAAAATCTAAAGAATATGCATTCATCATCAATATTCCCACCAAGACATGAATACATCCACTCTTCAAATTTTTTAATATGCAAATGAGGGTTCTCCCACTCCGAGCCATGAAAGAATGACGGAAGTGGGATATCCTCCAAATCAATGTCCGAAAAATCTAAAGATGATGCCATGTTTTTTTAAAAAAATTTCAAAGAAAATGAAAAAAACAACCAAAAGACTCAATAAGTGGAAAATAAATAAATAGAAAGACACACACTAAGAGATAGAAGTATCACACTAAAGCTTTCAAAATTAATCAAAAATGCTAATAATAGAAACCGTTGTCCCCGGCAACGGCGCCAATTGGTTGACCGCGAGACGTGCACGATCCAAGTAGGATGCACACGTTCACCTCCCAAGCGTAGGAGTGTCAATGCAATATAAAAATAACCGGTGGGTACCGGGTTGGATCACAGGGACAAGTCGTTCTACGTTCACAAAATTGATCGATAACGAAAAATAAAGTGTGATTCAACTACCTCGCTAACGGTGGATGAGTGGGAAAAATGTGTGGTGAAAACAAAAATCCTAACCTACACACTAAGGGTGGAGAGCCGAATCAGCAAGCAACGAGGAGGACTCGTGTGGTGTGTGTGTGAATGAGGCAGTGCACGTAAGAAATCATCCCCAAATATAACTCAATTGATCTTCCGGCTAATGAGCTCAATCGGAAAATACGGCATTTCATCGAACAAGTGGGGTGCAATAAGTAGTGAATGAAACTCATGCGAGTAATAGACAATAAGCGCATTAGAGAGGGTCCACTAGGATAATCCTCTTCTTGGATTTCCCCTTAGGGTTCCAATAAACAAAATTAACTCAAGTTTCATACACAAATTTAGGAAGTGAAAAAGTGCTAGGGATGAAATTTCTCAACCCAACAACAACAATCAAACAACACATCCACACAAGCAAAATTTAGAGATTCATGATGAAAAAGGAGCAATTTTTACTCAAATTTAACATCCAATTTACAACTCAAAACCCTAAATCAAAATACACAAGAGAATAGGAAAATTTCACCCAAGTGTCACTCCTAGATGAGTTCTTTCACTCCCAAATGCCTCCTCCAAGCTCCAAGCTTCATCAATGGCCTCCAAGCCTCATGGGGAAGAAGAATCCCCTTCCAAACCCTTAAAAAAACTCAAATAACGCACAAAACCGAGAGCAGGCCGAATCCCCCTTTCAATTTTCGCACAGCAGGCCATTTACCCCAGAAAATCGGGCCCAGCAACAAATCTTGTGCAAACCGGGGGGCGGGATGCAATTTTCCGCCCAAAAAAGCGGCTGCATCAGAAAATGGGGGCCCAAAACAAAAATTTTGCAACCTGGGGGGCGGGATGTAATTATCCCGCTGTATATTTTTTCTTCTTTCCAGAATTCACAGAAATGCCATTCTAGCTCCAAAAATCTCCAAAAAATAGCCCGAAATTCCAGAAAATTCTAGAAAAATTCCAGAAAATCCAGAAAAATCCCAGGAGAACCTAAAAAATAGGAGAAACAAAAATTAGTCCATAAAAATTGTATTTTATGTGTAAAAAGAGATTAGGCGTTAATAATCCACGATATCACGAAAACACACGTATTAATGCCAAATTAACCATGATATACACATAAAATACCCAGAAATGGGGGGAAAATAAGCAATTTATATCTCGAATCAACCCCTCAAACATTCGTCCAAAATCAGCCCAAAATCATATTTTGTTATAAAAAATCTAGCCATCAGAAAAAAAATAGGCTCCAAGGGTTCGAAACCCTACTTCTGGAGCCCATCACGTGGGCCGCACAATTTTGCGCACGTGCAGCCCACTGGGCGCATGCAAAGCACGCGCCCAGGCACCAACTGGTCATGTTTCGGTGCATTTACGGGCGTGCTTCAGCACTCTTGCGCATGCATTGGCTGACCCAGCCCAATGGGCCGGGTCAAAGGCCCTTTTTTGTTTTTCTATTTAAAACACATTTAAATAAATTTACTGGGCCCGCTTGGACTCCGATTTGAGCAAGGTTTTCTCCCCAACTTTCGTGGAAAAACCCTCTTCATTTCTATGCATATATTATTTAAAATATGCTCGCAAACACATTAAGACATATTTAAATACTATTTCATCAAATGCAATTAAATCCACATCTTTAATATTTTAGACTAATATCGCAAACTCTTTGCGACTTAATAAATTCATATACATCTGATGTATAATCTCCCCTAAGACTTTCTATTACTTGACGAAGGTCTCACTCTGTGTGCGACCCTACAGCCTGACCCTACTACAGGTGGGGCTTGAAACCCCAGATAGCAGTGACCATAAGCTGCAGGTGTCGTTCCTGTTTCGGTAGCATAATTATGTGGTTAACTCATTAACATGAGTACTGTTGGGAGCACCCTGACTGTGTCCGTGATGAATACTGCAGTTTTATTCCCTTCGTATAAACTATGTCGCCTAGTCAAGCCTAGGGTACGGTCAAACTGTCAACCCTAATAGCTTGAACTTGGTTAGTCTCCATCGGTCTTTAGTCAAATAATGTTAGACTTCTTCCAACATACTTTGGCCAAAATTTTTCACTAAAGACCGAACCAACTCGTCCAACACTAACTCCCTATAAACGGGAGAGACAGATCCTCTCTTAGTCATTACTCTCCTCGCATGCTTCACGTGTTGTAATGCCCTACCAGCTACTGCACAAGTACTAGAGGGGGGGGGTGAATAGTACTTTAAAATAATAAGGCGTATAATTCCAAATTAAATTGCACACAACTACCAAATCAATTTGCGGAAGCTTAAATTGAATGACAACAATGAAATTAACAATGCTAACAAACGATGTTAATGGGTTCGGATCCACCCAAGTCTCCCCGACTTGTTCCCGGTGATCCTACGTCCCAACCACCCGGATCCCTTCCGGATACTTGAGTTAGAAACCCTAACTCAAGATTTCCACTATGAATATCTTGTGAAAAACCTTCACAAGATCAAATCATACATGCAATGGCACAGTGAATCCCACAACCTGGGATCACAAACTTCTCTCACAACCGAGAGAGCCAATAAGCAATATAAAAGAGTTTAGATGAAATAAATACTCTTACCACAAAATCATATACCTTGAGTTTTTCTTACCCAATAGGTGGAATGAAGGATTTGAGGAAGATGAAGTCACCAAGCCCTAGCACCAAGGAAATGAGCAGCAATGGGTGCCTAGGGAAGAGTTGGAGACTTGGATCAAGCAATAGCTTGAAAAGCTCACCAAGAACAAGCTTCTCTCTAGATCTAGAAATGAGAGAGAATGGGTTTCTTGTGAGGAAGAGAGCTTTAGATTTGAGGGAGAATAGCTATCTCTTTAGAACTCAATGAATCTCTGAATGGAAGCTCTAACCTAGATAGAAATGACCTAGGTTCGTATTTATAGGAACCCAAAAACACAAGTTAGGTCATTCTCCAACGGAAAGAAATCTGTGAGAATTAGTCGGTCAAAGAACAATCACTGACCGACTAGTTCATCAACTAGTCGGTCAGCCAAACAACGAGGACCGACTAAGAGTAGATCTGAGAAGAGATAGAATTTCAGACCTAGAAATCTAGTCGGTCCAAGAACACTTTCTGACCGACTAGTTTCACAACTAGTCGGTCAGTCAATGAACGTAGACCGACTAAGAGGCAAAATAACTTAGTCTGAATGCAAAGTGACTTAGTCGGTCCAAGAACAAAAGTTGACCGACTAAATTGTCAACTAGTCGGTCACCAAACGTTCTTAGACCGACTAACGGTAAACAGTAGCTCAGGAGAAATTTAGAGTGAACAGTAAGTCACAACTAGTCGGTCAAAGAAGCATCACTGACCGACTAGTTCACAAACTAGTCGGTCGGTGAGTCAACGTAGACCGACTAACTGTAAACAGTAAAGTCCAAGAAATTAAGGAATCAAACTAGTCGGTCCAAGAACAGTTGCCGACCGACTAGATCACCATCTAGTCGGTCAGTACTTGTTCTTGTACCAACTAACATGCACAACAAAGTCCGAATCGAAGCGCGACGCTTCGAGGAAGTTAGAATGAACTTGTGCAAGGATCCTAGAGCTACGAAATGAGCGTAATGAAGATATAGACGTAAGATATACTCAAGGCTTAACATTCTATATATCGAAGCTAAAAGACTATAAATAAAACCTTAATAAACGGTCTTTGATAGCTTCGATTGAATCTTCATATTTTCCAAAGCGTCGCAAGAGCTTCAACGAAGCTTTAGGCATGAATATGAGCTTTGGAAAGTGTTGAGATGTCGCTTTGAATATTCTCGTGAAATTGGCGACGATCTCCAATACTGCGCTCACAAATTGTTAGTTCATGAATTATTTATGTTTGCTCATCATCCAAAACCAAATCCGGGGAGTCCAATATTCAACATTCTCCCCCTTTTTGGTGATGACAAACCAACATAAATAATAATCAAAGATAATAATTCAAATGTAAAATACTTACTCCCCCTGCATTGATGACACGTTAATTCCAAAATGAATATAAATGAATTGCATCAAGCAGACGAGTAAGATAAATAAAATGAATTGATTTTTGAAATATCGGATTTTGAAAATCCTTATATGTATCTTAACTCCCCCTGAATCTAACATATCAAACTAGATTCTTGGAAATTGAGTTAAATTTTCATTTGCGCTATTTATTATCATTATCTCTCTCCCTTTGGCATTATCCCAAAAATGGGGGTCATACAACGACAACAATTAGGAAATGTAAAATCCAACATCGGGAGTCGTAGACAAAGGCAATGGACCAACTTGACACCAAGGGAAAAATTGTGGAAATCAAAACAAGGTGTGCCAAATTTTCCATTATATAAAAAAAAATCAACGATAATCAAAATCATCAAAAATAATATTTGGTATTTTTTTTTCATTTATTGAATAATGAAACATACTCTCCAATATTCAATATTTCTTGGTTAAATTTGTGCATGGAAAACAATTCTATATGAATATAGAAATATAATCTATTTAACCAAGTTTGCATGCTACGAGCGACGAAATCACATTTCATATACATTCAACGAATTTTAAAATGTGCATGACGAATTAAGATAAAGACAACGACGATGTATATATATAAATGATAACATCAAGAGTACATCCAAGAAGATATCAATACATCAAAATACAACATACCCATCAAGAAGAAATACATCATCATCATCATCCTCATCAAAATAAATACTACAACAACGACACCATCCAAAATACATCAAAACATCATAACCCTCATACTCTATCCTAACCCAAAATACTCTCGCTAAGATATATCATCCAAAGCGTATATGGAGAGTCCTCGGAACAACGATCACGAGGAGGAGGCTGGATCTGCAGCGTCCGTGGGTCCAGTCGACGGAGTGGACTCAGGATCTGCAGGGAGTAGAGGTGTCTCAACAGATGGAATCGTCGGGGCAGGAGTCGAGATCTCAGGAACAGGCTCTACAGCAGCATGGGTCTCGACAGAAGCAGCAGCAGCAGATACATGAGCAGGCTCGGAAACTGGGTCAGCAGCAGGCTCAGAAGGCTGAAGAGCTGCAGCAGATGGCTCTGGAACACCGGAAGAGGTGGAAACTCCAGGAGGAGAAGTGGAAGTACCAGCAGCAGCAGCAGCAGTGGCCTCATCGCCACGGGAAAGAGAAGTGACAAGCTCGTCAAGCTCCTCATCGTCCATCTCCTCGGCCTCAGACACAGACGGAGGAAGATCAATCCCCATCATACGCGCCATACGGCAGACTACCTCCTCAGTACGAGCCAAACGGGAGTCGTGATGAAGAAGTAGGCGTACGACATCGTCCAATGTAGCAGGGGAAGACGAGGCTGCAGCAGCTGACGGAGTAGACTGAGAAGCAGATGCGGTAGACCTCTGCACGTGACGAAGAGCCGCTAGAGATTTCTTCACGGCCGTCGCGTTCAGAGGCGTACCCAAGGGACGCTCATCGTCAGGAGGGAGGGGGACTCGGAAATGACGGAATACGAGAGTCAACAGGCAAGGGTATGGAATGTGCGCAGACTTATTGGTCTTGCGTATACACTCGAAAGAATCCATCTTATCGAGTATCACGCGAGCCCAATTTATCTCGCACCCCAAGAAAAGAGCGTATATGAGTTTCAAGAACGGCTGGGATGGGAACGAAGAGGATCCATACTTAGGGAGGAGACACGACTTCAAAATCAGGTTAAGAACCCACGCATTCGGCTTAAAAGATTTCGATGAAACACCAATGAATGCGGAGGGGATAACCTGGAAAATCTCAGAAAGAATAGACTGATCCAAGGAAGAAATGTCGTCTACGGAAATGTCCGAGGGGAGGAGACCACACGACGCACAACCAAGAATCTCCCCCAAGATTTCTGCCGTGAGAACTATAGGAGTTCCCAAGACAGTCGTCTCAATGGAGTGGTTGGCGTCGTACTGGCCTCGAATACGGTTGGCATAGAACAATTTCACGAGGCGAGGGTACGGTTTGGGATTGGCCTTGGGGTCGTATCGGAGATAATCTAGAAGGCCACTATAAGAGAGAAGATCAGCAAGGCCGAGAAAATCAGAGAACTGAACGTAATGCTCTAACAACAGTGGACAGTGCTCTATACGGTTGTACGCTGCGAGACACTGAGGGTCATCGCGGCACAACGATATGTCTACACCGCCAACTGGCATAGGAGCTTTACCCTTGGCCTTACGGGTCTTCGGAGGTGGGGTAGGTTCCCTAGTAGGCTCATCCTTAGGGATAAAATCAGTGTCGGAATCGGGAGGAGTAGCCGGAGAGTGAAGAATAGGCTTTTTGGTCTTGGATTTGCGGGGTTTGACTATGGCAGTCCTAGGCTTCTTAAGAGGAGGTGACGAAGGAGAGGCTTGGGTAGACTTGGCACGACGCTTAGGCTTCGGGGGATTCCTAGGGTCCGAAGATTGTTCTACGGTCATAGGAGAGGCCCCGGAAGAGGCGATCGGAATGCGAGTCTTAGCCATAGTACTACAAGCACAATCAATCGAAGAAAATCACAAGCAACCTAGAGATCACAAGCTAACAACCCTAGAAATCAAGAAATTCGAAAATAAACCAAACCCTAGAATACCTAGGAGGAGAAATCGAACCCTAGGGCAAGAAATCGACCTAGGAGAGGGAGGGAGATACCTAGGAGGTGGAGTCGACGGCGGCGGACGGCGGCGATGGCCGGAGAAATGGCCGGAGACGACGAGAATGCGAAGGGGCTCGATGGGGGTTTGGGGTTTTCGGGCTGGAGCAAAAGAGAAGACCGACTAATAGAGAGATTAGTCGGATGAAGAATGAGTATAAGTCGGTCGGGATGCGAAAAGACTCAACTGTCCGAACACACTTAGTCGGTCACAGTTCAAGAACTGACCGACTAGATTACGATCTAGTCGGTCGGTCAATGAGCTTGAACCGACTAAGTCGAAACAGAGGCACAGAGTGATTTTTAGGGCTAGATTTAGTCGGTCGCAGTATACTTACTGACCGACTAGTTTTCAATCTAGTCGGTCGGAAAGTGTACTATAACCGACTAACGAAAGAAAATGATAGGAGATGGATATTTGCTTGATCTAGTCGGTCTGAGTTCATTTGCTGACCGACTAGATGAGCATCTAGTCGGTTGACAAGAGAACTGAAACCGACTAGAAGAGTCCAAAAGTAGAAATTTGATTTCTCTTCACAAACCACTTGGATGAAACATCCTAACTCACTCATTAGTCATCTAAATTACCCCATAAAACGTCGAAATCTTAAGTACGACATTGAAATACGAATTCGATCATAAATTCAAATAAATCACATAAAATTCCCAAAAATTCAATTAATCTAGCATGAATGAAATATCGCGAAATATATTAGCATGCAAGATGATTGAATTGAAATATGAATCCTATATCTCGGATTCACCCATAATCCCCAATTCTCGACGCAACCGCACAAAGGAGTCCTCCTTTAGGGGTTTCGTGAAAATATCGGCGATTTGCTTTTGGGTTTCAACGTACACTAAAATGATGTCCTTTTTAGCAACATGATCATCTAAGAAATGGTGTCGGACATCTATGTGTTTCGATCGGGAATGGTGCACCGGATTCTTTGAAAGACAAATAGCACTTTGGTTATCCACCATGATAGGGCTAGTATCACAATGAATACCAAAATCCTTCAATGTGTGTCTCATCCAAAGAACCTGGTCACAATCGGCACCGGCGGCAATGTATTCCGCCTCGGTGGTTGAAAGTGATACCGAATTTTGCTTCTTGGAAAACCAAGAGACAAGAGAATTTCCTAGAAAATGGCAAGTGCCACTAGTACTTTTCCTGTCGGATTTGCATCCCGCATAATCAGCGTCACTATATGAGACTAACTCATATGTGCTAGATCTCGGATAAAGTAATCCAAAATCTAATGTGTAACTTAGATAGCGAAAAATACGTTTTACCGCTACTAAGTGAGAATCCTTAGGTTGAGACTGATAACGAGCACATATGCATACGGCAAACATAATATCGGGCCTACTTGCGGTAAGATAAAGAAAACTACCTATCATACCTCGATATAGACGAATGTCTACATCCTTACCGCCCGTATCCTTGTCAAGATGCGTAGTCGTGCTCATTGGAGTCTTTTTCCCGGAGGCATTCTCCATTCCAAATCGCTTTAGCAACTCCACCGTGTACTTCGTTTGGTGGATGAAGATTGCATCGTTCATTTGGCGAATTTGGAGACCTAAGAAATATTTGAGTTCGCCCATGTGGCTCATCTCAAATTGTTCCTTCATCACATTAGAAAACTCTTCGCAAAGAGCGAAGTTAGTAGCACCGAAAATGATATCATCAACATAAATTTGAACTAATAAAATATCATTATTCGCATGCTTAATAAAAAGTGTTGAATCGGCTTCGCCCATTTTAAAATTCAAATCCAAAAGAAAATTCTTTAGGCGATCATACCAAGCTCGAGGAGCTTGTCTCAAACCATAAAGAGCTTTCTTTAGTTTAAAAACGTGATTTGGAAATTTTTCATTTATGAAGCCCGGAGGTTGAGAAACGTAAACTTCCTCAACGACATCTCCGTTTAAAAATGCACTTTTAACATCCATTTGAAATAATTTAAAATTCTTATGGAATGCAAAAGACAAAAGTAATCTAATTGATTCTAATCTAGCTACCGGAGCGAAAGATTCTTCGAAATCGATACCTTCCTCTTGACGATAGCCTTGAGCTACTAACCGAGCTTTGTTCCGGACGACGACTTGGTTTTCGTCGGTTTTGTTCTTGAAGATCCACTTTGTCCCTATGACGGTGTGGTTCTTCGATAGCAATGGAACAAGCTCCCAAACTTCATTCCTCTCGAATTGAATGAGCTCCTCCTCCATGGCTAAGATCCAAGCGCTATCTTCGCATGCTTCATTAATATTCTTTGGCTCTATCGATGAGGCAAAGGCACAATTTGCGAAGTGGTGAACTTGCGATCTCGTCTTGACACTATCATAGATATTGCCAATGACTTGCTCATGGGGATGGTCACGAACCGAATGAAGCTGTTTGGGAATACCTTGATCACTTGGAACATTCTCAACAACTTCATTAGTTGGGTTAGTCTCAATAGAATCAATAGAATCATTAGACTTAGAATTATCAAACGAATCACATAAAACATCCATAGAATCATTATCATTTGAAATTCTAGTTGGAACAAATCCTTCATTAAATGAGACATGAAGCGACTCCTCGATCGTTGAGGTTCGTTTGTTGAATATCCGGTAGGCTTTGCTACGCGTAGAATATCCAACAAAAATCCCCTCATCGGATCTCGGATCGAATTTGTCCAAACTACCATATGTGTTCTTAATAAAACATTTCGAACCAAAAACACGAAAATGTTTAACTTGAGGCAACCTACCAAACAAAAATTCATAACAAGTTTGTTTAGTGCCGGGCCTCAAAAGTATTCTATTAAACACATAGCAAGCGGTGTGTACCGCTTCCGCCCAAAATTGATGGCCAAGTTGGCTATCATCAAGCATAGTGCGAGCACACTCCACTAGCGTCCTATTCTTTCTCTCAACTACACCATTTTGAGGAGGTGCACGAGGGAAAGAGAAGGTGTGAGTAATACCAACTTCATCACAAAATGTCTCAAAAGACTCATTCTCAAATTCACCTCCATGATCACTACGAATAGTGACAATGGTGGTTCCTAAGAGATTTTGTACTTTCTTAACAAAAATTGTGAAGTTTTCAAAAGCTTCATTTTTATTACACAATGAAAATACCCAAGTAAATCTTGAATAGTCATCTACGATGACAAGTCCATACCTTGCATTTCCCAAGGAAGCTACTCTAGTTGGCCCAAATAAATCTAGATGTAATAGCTCTAGTGGCCGTTTAGTAGAGATGCTTTTCTTAGGTTTAAATGAAGATTTAGGAAGCTTGCCGCGTTGACAACAATCACAAAAACTTTTCTTTTCAAAAACAAGCTTCGGAAAACCTTTAATAGAATTCAATTTTGAAAGCTTATATAGTGTTCCAAAGTTCACATGTCCAAAGCGTCGATGCCATAAGTGTTGTTCACTTGTGTTGGCAACGAGACATTGTTCATATGACTTAGGAAGATCCAAAATATAAATGTCTTTACGACGAGTTCCGGAAAATAATAATTTTTCATTATCCTTTCTTAAAATATGACACAATCCTTTCGCAAAGCTAACTTTGTAACCTTTGTCACAAAGTTGGCTTATTGAAATAAGATTATGATTTAAACCACTAACAAGATAAACATCACTAATTAATGGTTTAGAAGGGTTACCGACTTTACCAACACCAATGATGGTTCCGCTCTCGTTGCCTCCAAATACAACGCGGTTTCCATTCGCAATGGGAACCACTCCGGAGAGCAAACGAGCGTCACCCGTCATGTGTTTGGAGCACCCGCTATCGAGTATCCAATTCCCTTTGGAGCTAAATTTAAATTTGATGCTCCTTTTCTTTTTCTTTTCCTTGAGTACCTAAAGATAGACACTTTCATATCATGGTACCCAAGGTCATTGGGTCCAAGGGATTAGACCTTTGGAAGCCAAGTCCAAGTGGACTTAGACTTCCCCACATAATTCTTACTATGCACAACATCCTAAAAATAAGCATTCATATACATTTGTTTTTCGTCCATGCTTGTGTCCTTTGGGCTCCAAATAGTGAAAATTTTGGGAGCCATCATCCTATTGGGTGCATGCATGCTACGTTGATTTCTACGTGATGCATGTTGTGAATAGGCATACGGGACATGATGGAATGGTGCACGACGAGAATTATTCATATGATGAGGTGGGTGTACATATGCATGTGTAGGAACACGTGCGTGAGAGTGTCTCACTTGGTGTGCACGTGCCCGAGAATGTGTTGCATAAAAATCATCATATGTGTGAGATGGTGGAGTAGGACGTGTGTTCCTACGTGGCATGGTATTTGTGTACATATAAGCATGGCCCTTCTTTGGAGGTCCACCCATAGTGGGTTTCTTTCCGAAAGAGGGTGTGGACGAGGTGGAAGCACCATTGGTAGATGAACTACCAATAGAGTGTTTGCTACCACTCGTAGAGTCACCGGAAGTTGGCCTAACAAAGGTAGTGGCCGCTTTGGATGGACATCCCATCGTATACCCCAAACCAATGTGGTGATTGGCCGGAAGTAAGTCACTTAGGATTTTATCCAAATGGTCCTTACCTTTATTGAATCTATTGATTCGGCCTAATGTGTTCTCATAATTCTCTTTGAGAGAACGCATTGAAGTATCTAAAGTGGATACTTGCGATGTGAGCACATAAACACGAGATTTAAGATTCTCGTTCTCAATACTCAAAGTTGAGTTTTGAGAAGTTAAATCCGCTATCTTATGTTCTTCCGCATCCTCAATGCTAACATGTTCGAGTTTAGATTTGAGATTCACAATCTCATTTCTTAACTCTTCAACAACGGTGTCGTTGTTGGTGATGATATTCTTAGGCGATGTTTGAATGCTAGCTAGGTCATCTTTTACCTTAGTATATCTATTTACTAACTTAGTGTATTTTGACCAAAGTTGAGAGTTAGCATTTCTAAGATCATCCATCGTTACCTCATCGCTTTCGTCATTACTATCATCGGAAGAGGAGGATCCATGATCGTTCTCCTCTCTTGCCATGAAGCACATATGTGCTTGCTCCACTTTCTCATCATCCGACTCTCCGCTTGAGGAATCCTCGGAGTCGGTGAATGTTGCTCCGACAAGTCATTTCTTGTACCCCTTTTTGTATTTCTTGGACTTATCGAATTTTGGCGCCTTCCACTTCTCCTTTTGTTTGTTGAGAGGACACTCCGCTTTCATGTGTCATGGCTTATTGCACTTGAAACACAAAGGAGAGGAAGAGGCGTTAGAAGAACCAAATTTACCTTTGGTCTTGAAGTTACCTTTCCGGAAGAAACGGTTGAACTTCTTGGCCATGAGTGCCATGGACTCCAAGTCCAACTCGTTTTCCGAGTCTTCATCATCGAAAGATGTGGATGAAGCCGCCTTGAATGCAATCGCCTTTTTCTTAGGCGCATCTAGGTTCAAATATGACTTCATCTTTTCTTGTAGCTTCACCTTGCTATCTTTGCGTACCTCGTATGACATCAAAGTACCCATTAGTTGAACTACGGTATATTTGTTCATGTCATTACCTTCCTCGATGGCGAAGGTACGTTTTTCCCAAGAAGAGGGAAGTCCTTCAATAAGCTTTAAGCACTTCTCCTTTTGAGTGTAGATCTTGCCGAGGGCCTCTAACTCGTTTATTATGTCAACGAAGCGAGCGTAATATTCTTTCATCTTCTCGCCCTGTTGCATATGAAACATTTCGTAATCTTTGGTTACGACTATGAGTTTAGAGTCTCTTACCCGACTCGTCCCTTCATGTAGTATGAGGAGAGAGTTCCAAATTTGATATGCACTCTTACATGTGCATATCTTATTGAAGTCCTCGGGCTCCAATGCGCATTGCAAGGCATTCATTGCCTTGGCATTGCTTACCTCCGCGGCGACCTCCGCGGTAGTCCATTTCTCAAAATCTTCTTCTTCGGGCTCGATGTACTCCTTCATTGTAGTCCTCCATAAAGATGCACTTCGGAGGAAGGTTTCCATCCGACATTTCCAGTACCCGTAATTGGTACCGTTGAAGAATGGAGGCCTTGTAGAGGAACGTCCTTCCATCACCGATGACGCTCCTTCACGGTTCCTGAAGGTGTCATAGTTGGAAGGTGGAGGCACGGTCTTGTTGTCGTTGGCAGACATAGCTATGTATCTGGCTCTGATACCAAATGTAATGCCCTACCAGCAACTGCACAAGTACTAGAGGGGGGGTGAATAGTACTTTAAAATAATAAGGCGTATAATTCCAAATTAAATTGCACACAACTACCAAATCAATTTGCGGAAGCTTAAATTGAATGACAACAATGAAATTAACAATGCTAACAAACGATGTTAATGGGTTCGGATCCACCCAAGTCTCCCCGACTTGTTCCCGGTGATCCTACGTCCCAACCACCCGGATCCCTTCCGGATACTTGAGTTAGAAACCCTAACTCAAGATTTCCACTATGAATATCTTGTGAAAAACCTTCACAAGATCAAATCATACATGCAATGGCACAGTGAATCCCACAACCCGGGATCACAAACTTCTCTCACAACCGAGAGAGCCAATAAGCAATATAAAAGAGTTTAGATGAAATAAATACTCTTACCACAAAATCCTATACCTTGAGTTTTTCTTACCCAATAGGTGGAATGAAGGATTTGAGGAAGATGAAGTCACCAAGCCCTAGCACCAAGGAAATGAGCAGCAATGGGTGCCTAGGGAAGAGTTGGAGACTTGGATCAAGCAATAGCTTGAAAAGCTCACCAAGAACAAGCTTCTCTCTAGATCTAGAAATGAGAGAGAATGGGTTTCTTGTGAGGAAGAGAGCTTTAGATTTGAGGGAGAATAGCTATCTCTTTAGAACTCAATGAATCTCTGAATGGAAGCTCTAACCTAGATAGAAATGACCTAGGTTCGTATTTATAGGAACCCAAAAACACAAGTTAGGTCATTCTCCAACGGAAAGAAATCTGTGAGAATTAGTCGGTCAAAGAACAATCACTGACCGACTAGTTCATCAACTAGTCGGTCAGCCAAACAACGAGGACCGACTAAGAGTAGATCTGAGAAGAGATAGAATTTCAGACCTAGAAATCTAGTCGGTCCAAGAACACTTTCTGACCGACTAGTTTCACAACTAGTCGGTCAGTCAATGAACGTAGACCGACTAAGAGGCAAAATAACTTAGTCTGAATGCAAAGTGACTTAGTCGGTCCAAGAACAAAAGTTGACCGACTAAATTGTCAACTAGTCGGTCACCAAACGTTCTTAGACCGACTAACGGTAAACAGTAGCTCAGGAGAAATTTAGAGTGAACAGTAAGTCACAACTAGTCGGTCAAAGAAGCATCACTGACCGACTAGTTCACAAACTAGTCGGTCGGTGAGTCAACGTAGACCGACTAACTGTAAACAGTAAAGTCCAAGAAATTAAGGAATCAAACTAGTCGGTCCAAGAACAGTTGCCGACCGACTAGATCACCATCTAGTCGGTCAGTACTTGTTCTTGTACCAACTAACATGCACAACAAAGTCCGAATCGAAGCGCGACGCTTCGAGGAAGTTAGAATGAACTTGTGCAAGGATCCTAGAGCTACGAAATGAGCGTAATGAAGATATAGACGTAAGATATACTCAAGGCTTAACATTCTATATATCGAAGCTAAAAGACTATAAATAAAACCTTAATAAACGGTCTTTGATAGCTTCGATTGAATCTTCATATTTTCCAAAGCGTCGCAAGAGCTTCAACGAAGCTTTAGGCATGAATATGATCTTTGGAAAGTGTTGAGATGTCGCTTTGAATATTCTCGTGAAATTGGCGACGATCTCCAATACTACGCTCACAAATTGTTAGTTCATGAATTATTTATGTTTGCTCATCATCCAAAACCAAATCCGGGGAGTCCAATATTCAACACGTGTCACCCAACCAAATACCTTTCGACAGGCCTTGCCTAGAAGCTAGGTTAAAGATCTAAGTGACACCGTTCACGTACAGTTTTGTATAATGACCTCAAGTCTTAGGACCAACTTACCTATCATCACTGAGAGTTATCACTGACAGATTAGTTATGTTAACCATATGATAATTTTCATTCGGTCGTTCAGTGAACTCATTCTCCAATGAGCACATGTATCTCGTTTGCGACTTCGCCAAGTCGAACGACCTTGAGATCATCGTCACCACTCCATGGTGTAGACAAAGATACAATTGTCTATCCGATGTATTGATATCCATTTCTCGAAACATCTATAACCACAAACATTTTAGACCCATGCTACTAACGGTCAAACAATTCTCCATGATCGAGATCCTCATCTCGATACTTGTTTAACCTCGCATCAAGTCTCAGGACTTTACCTAAGTTCTAATGTCGACTATATTATTAATAACTAAGGTAAATTCTTTCCAAACAGCTTACTGTTATTTTGAACAAGATGTTTGTATACATACACAGAGATAAATTTGCCTCGAGTGCATACACATCTCCTAAAAGTCACGACAATATTCCTATCAATGAGTTAACCACATAATTATGATATCAAAACAGAGATGGAACCTGCTGCTCATGGTCACTGCCGTCTGGGGTTTCGAGCCCCACATGTAGTAGGGTGATCGATTCTAGATTTGCACCTGGGACGGTGATTGTCGTCTTACCACAAGTGTACGGTATAAACAGTGGCGAGCGGGTATCGTATCCACAGAGAGGCAGTGTCACACTACCTATCGATCCTAGGTTTGTCTAGGCTTCGGGTTTTATTGGTGGAGGTGGATTATGGAGTGTCGTAATGACGAAGGATGTGGAATGCAAGGGTGTCATAGTCAGCAGGTCACATCAAACATAAAAGAAAAAAAATAGAACAAGAGAACGAATGAAGGAAATATCCCCACTAGGACTATCAGGCTTCGATAACAGGTTAATGATCCTTTCGTCGAACGACAAATACGGGTAAGACTGTCACATCTGGAGATGGGAACGAGCACTTGACTTTCGTCGTCACGCTCGTCTAACGCCTCCACATGCACAGCCGTACTTTTGCAATCGGCTTCGCACAGGGACGTGTGCATTACGCTCGACACTTGGTTCCCGTACCATAGATCCGAATCCACTCTCGTGATCTACAGACTGGGGTACCACTCTACGGTTGGTTCTAGTAGTCGGGCTACTCTCAAAGTCACCAACTAGTGGATCGGGGGTTAGTAATCAACCCTAGTGCATGAGTCACTCTCGTGATCGCAAACCCCAGTAGAAGACCACTAAACCCCAATCAGATTCGTGGGGATCGTCCCTAGAACTTGGAGCTACTTTCGCAATCATCCAATTCTAGGGTTAATCCCCCAAAACCCTTGTTTAAACTACCGTAGAGCAACCCTAGATTCGTCTAACTAAGGTTAACCTATCATCCAACCCCTAGAATCCTAGGGATCTTCCCTAATCCTAGAAATAGATCTACTCAATCATTGCACACGATATAGAAACGATAGGAATCAACATTACAAACAAGTAAAATGAAAGCAATAAAAGATTCAACAATAAAAACATATGAGAAAGACAGTAAAAGAGATTTAACAAGGGAAAAATATTTATCTAGCGAAGATCTGATACATAAACATCGAAGAGGGGGCCGAAAGCGTAGCCTAACCTCCTAAAATAGACTCCAACCCCTAAAATCTAGCTGAAGGGGATAAAAACAGGGGTCCCTAAAATAACGGCCGCTCATTCATATATATAGCCCCCTAGATAAACCCTAGAAAAAGCCCTAAAATGTAGTCTGTCGACATAGCACTCGGTCGAGCGAAGTGGTCGCTCAACCAAGCGTCCTCCTTTGATGCTTCGTATTGGCACTTGGAGAAGGGGCCGCTCAGTCGAGCGGGGTAGCCACTCGACCAAGTGCCCTCTTAGAGGAATTCATGTCGCTCGATTGTAATTGATGTCGTTCGGCCGAGCGGTTGGCCGCTCAACTGAGTGAATTAAATGCAAAAATGACAGAGAGTTTGAAGGCCAAAATGAGCTCTCTGCGGAGGATAGCTCGGTCGAGCGAGTTGGGTCACTCGGTCGAGCGACCTCTTGAAGATTTTCTTCTCCTCTTTGGAATCCCAGCTCGGTCGAGCGCGGGGTGCGCTCGACCGAGCGATCTGGGAATCCCTCTTGGGCCTCTTCCTTCTCTTCTCTCCTTCTTCTTTCTTTATTTCTTCCTCCTTTTCTTCCTCTTCTTGCTCCTCTCCAGTAGCATGAGCTCCTTGAACATGACGCTACTGACGCTCCAGCGTCGACGATCATGTCCTCCTCTCCAACTTGCTCCAAATCGCTCGATATTCCCTGAAATGCATCCAAATGCTTTCGAAGTCAAATAGTTCCAATTATCGATATAAAAGAGTATAAAATCGGGATTTAGGCGATCATTTTGGCGTGTAAACATATAGACAAGATGTGGAATATTATGACAAGTCAAAATCCCCCTAGCGTACCTCTTACTCGTCCTCGAGGAAGACTAGTAAGAATCGAACTTGGGAGAGGAGTACAATGGAAAAATGAGGTGATGAAGTGTGATGGAATGATGATCACTCCATATTTTACACCTTTTTTCTGCATGTTTGCATGTCATTTAGATCGCTCAAATCGTGTTTTTCACGTTTATTCGACAATATTGTGATGCTTTTCACGATTTGTTGTTTTTGTCGTATTTCAGGAGATTTGGAGCGATTTGGAGTGATTCTGAGATGTACCCACTCCGGAGTGTCACCGACGACTCTCTTGAGGGGTATTTTGTGATTGGAGAGGAGTGAAAGGAGAAAGAACGTCGCAGGAGCGACAAGGAGGCAAAATATGAAGAATGGGCATTTTGAGCATGTCACTCGGCTGACCATCAGAAGCCCGCTCGGCCGGCCAGATCGGACACGCAATAGAGCTAATATCAGCGTGCACTCGACCGAGCATCGCCAAGTCACTCGGCCGAACCACGGATACCCACTCGCCCGAGTGGCATCAAGACGGCGGCAGCAAAAATCCCAGACTTACTGTTTTTGTACAGTCAATTTCTGAGTCGCGGTCCGCCCGAGTGATAAACGACGTCCGCCCGAGTGACAGATGACGTCCGCCCGAGTGACGAAAGACCGTCCGCCCGAGTGACCTTCGAGGAGACGACCCCTAAGACCCCCAACTCTCTGTTTCTGTACAGGGTTCGTCACTCGGCCGAGTGACATTTGTCACTCGGCCGAGTGAGCCGCGCTGCCTGTAGCGTAAACTGCGATTTTGAGGCTGCGCAGGGGCATTTTCGTCAGGGTTTTTTGGGCGATTTTGGGGGGGTATTTAACCCCAGTTTTTAACCTAGTTTGGAGAGATTTTTCAGAACTTTTTGCAGCCTTTTTAGATTAACTTTTTAGGGATTAGATTTAGCTTTTAGAGAGGAGAGAAAAGGATTATTTTGTGGATGCTATCTTGTTCTTCATTGGTTTGTCTCTCTTTCTATCAAAAACTCCATTTTTATTGATTTATTGAATATTGCTATGAATTCCATTCAGTTTACTTGTGAATTTCTATTGAATTTGATTATGAATTGTGAGTAGTTGTAACGACCCGCTCTCGGGGGCCCGTTACTTATTTGGTTTATTCGCAGGTTCCGCAGTTTACCAGTGAAATCAGCATAGCCACAACTCAGAGATGTATCACAATACTCAAAGCAGCGTACATACGTTATTACAGTCCAAATTAAAGTACAACAACAACCAGCACTCTCTCTCACAAATACATGAAGGAAATACTGAAAGGAAATGCGGAAAAGGAAATACACAGTACAACACAGACACCAACAGAAAAGTAACTAAAACTCTGCAGTCTCTGGGTCAATGGAGGCTCCTCGAACTCTGGGGTAATCTCCTCGATCAGGTCTTCGTCTGCCGGTGCCATAAATGGAACCGAAGGTAAGTCACAACAATTCTAGCGATAGAAAAAGAGGAGTGCACAAATATGGAGCAGTCTATAGTAAACAAGTGCGGAAAGTAAAGCAGGGGCAGACAAGCATGCAAGTGCGATAAGTAAAGTACATCAAGTCAAGCATGCAAGGGTGACAAGTAAAGTAAAGGTGACCGAGCAAGTAACGTACAAGAATTACCATGACCATAGCAATAATGAGAGAAACTGTGTCTAGCCTAGTCCGTGACTTATAACGGGAAGTACAGTGATCAACCAAGAGGCCAACTCTTACCGCGGGTGCTACCCGGGCGAACTATGCTATGAATACTGTGCAATAATCTCTGAGAACTGTGCAATAATCTGTGATCTGTGATGGTTGTCACCGGCACTGTTATGGGTTGCTAGAACCTGCACGGTGACAACAAAGTCTGGACTAGTCGCTCCCGTACTTCCGCAATTATAAGTTACCCCAAAACCTAGTGTCTGTGCAGGTTACTGTTCTTTGCAATTTTACGAGTTAGTTACCATTCTCACATTTCCAGTTACAATCTTTTTGTCAAGCATGCCAATAATCTGTTCAGGTCAATAACTGTTTCGAGACTAGATGTCAAGTCCTATGTTCATACGAGTACACTATCTAAATTTCTAAGGATAGAATTTACTGTGACTTACAATCTTCGAGGTGGTGGTAGTGATCCGGGACTGGATCTAGTGTCGATGCACGGGATTTGCTACCTGTAAACACAAGAGATAACTAGTTAGAGAATACCGTATTTTCTTATTTATTTAAGTTGAGTGTCTGATTTTAAAACTGGTTAAAACGGCGATGAAAAGGGTCCTAAATTTTTATATAGACTATATATGATAAAAATAGTTTTACTGCAAGAGGGAATATTTTTCTGAAGTTTATAGTAATTTTTATAATTTTTAGAAACTCAAAACTAGCTTAAAACCCAATTTATTTAAGTGGCGCGTATCTTCTGTAAATTGTTCCGGGAGCAATCCTAGTCGGAATTACTCAAATAAACAGTCAAAATGACCGTCTCAAAGTTTACTTTCAGATATAATTTTCTCACGTATTATTGTGAGTGAAAATAGCGAGTTATGATTTTTAGAACGAATTATACGTATTTAATCTTTTAGGTTTAAAAATTTATTCTGGAAAAAGTAGGCATCTGATCGCAGTGCGACCAGAGCCATTGGGTCCGGAATGTTGTTTCTGATTTTCTAGGGTTATCCCCATATTTTTCTGGGCCCTGTATATTTAGTTATGGACTTAACATCATAAAACCTTATTATTAATTAATTAAAAACGAAAATACGAAAATACTTTTCGTATATTACGAAATTGCCATCGGGATCTCACCCTTGCTTACGCTCTCTCGTTGACAGGGGAACGGCGAGGCTGGGGGGCGGAGCTCGTGCGCTTGAACGGCGGCGGGGGGCGTTGCTGCGGGGCGGAGGCCGATGGCAACGTGGGGCGGCGCTCACGGCGGTCGGAGATCGGAGAGGGGCGGCGATGGGGCTTCGGGGGTGGCGAATCAGAGGGACGGGAGGCAGGGTTACTGTGGAGGAGGGCAGCGGAGCGGCGACTGAGGCCGGCGGCGGCGTTGTCGACGTCGAGCGGCTGCGGGGGGCAGCGGAGCACGACGAGATCGGGGCGGGGTCGGAGTTCGTCGTCGTTGGCGATGAGCGAAGGAGCGGCACTGTTGTTCGGAGGAAGCGGAGCAGCGGTCCTTGCGGCTGTCTTCGTGGCTCATGGCGACGTGGAGCGGCTCAGCGATCGTCGGAGGGAGCGGCTGTGTGTGCATTGTGCAGTGGCGGGCGAGCGTGAAGCGGCGGCGCTCGGATGTGGGGGGTCTCGTCGACTGCGACCCCAGGGGAGGCGAGCGAAGGGAACGAGGGAAGTGAGAGCGGGAGAAGAGCGGGAGAGATCGAGGATGGGTTCGTTCGAAATGCAGGGGCTTGGTGTTGATATCGAATGAAGAAGATGGGTTCACTTGGGTGAGATAGAGTTGGCCTGTGTGGGGTTTGAACACAAGGAGAAAACTTTCGAAATGGGTTACGTTGGCTGAGCCTGCGTTGAGCTTGCTGTGGGTTTGTGTTGAGCTCAGGTTTCATTTATAGGCTAGGGGGAAAATACCACAGGTAAAAATAATGTTAAGATGTGTGATAACAATAGTATTGATTGCTGGATATAACTAGGGTGGGTGGATCCGAAATTGTCGGATCTCACCCACTTAGGCAACGAATTAAGATGGTGGGGTTAGGGTAAAAATTAATTGGGTGGGGGGGTAAGGTAACTAGTAAATAGTGATTAGTAACGGTGAATAGTCGTTAGTGAATGTAATTAGCAAAGCGGTGAAATACAGACACGTTTTTACAAACGACTCCGAAAAATTACGAAAACATACCCACGGGATCGTATCGTCGCGAGGATCGCGAATACAAGATCCGTTCCGAGATTTGAGCTACGGAAATACTAGTTTTAGGCCAAAACGTTTAGAAAGCGGGTGTGCGGGTTCTAGGCTGAAACGATATCCGAAAATTCTGAAATTAATGTGGGAAGCCCTAAATGATCATAGGATGCTACTGTAGAAGTTTGAAAACGTTTTGAAGACGTTTGAATAGAAAATAAATTCGTCGAATCAAAACGGTAATTTTGGGAGATGAATTTTAACGGGAATGTTTTGGGCATTTGAGGAAATCTGAAATTGCTGAAATACAATATAATAAGTCTAGTGTTTCAAAATATTTTTATAAGAATTTTTGAAACTAGTTTTGTTATAAAACTCTGGACTAACAATTATAAAGAGAATTTAAAATTGTTGAAAAATACGTTAAATGCGTATTTGAAGTGTTTGAAAAATACAGGCCGTTACATCCTACCCTCCTTAAAATAATTCCGTCCTCGGAATTCAGAAGATCGGTAATCGCCTAAGCAATTCAAATGATCGACCGGAAGGTTTGACGAACGACCACGACATAGGAAAATAAGTTGTTAATAGCATGAAATAAAACGTGATATCACATCATTAAGAAAACAAGAGATGAATACATGAATACTTACTATTGACATCACAATAGCTATTATAATAGCTACGATGATATACTGATTGCAAATGAACGAGTATAATATCAAAAGCAATAATTCATACCTCCAATCACCTGGTCGATAGCTTCGACATTTTCTGCGATCATCGTGTAGGCCCGTCATTGCGGAGGAGGTGGTAGGTGGGAAAAGGATACAAACACATGGAAATTTGGGTACAAGACGAAAGTGGGGTTAGAAAAGAAACACGAGCTCAAGAAGGATGCAAAAACGCAACAGCCTACACGTTGGGTCTGGCTCGATACTCCACTGGTCCTTCTGATCGGCTTTTGCTGAGGAACACGAACTTTGGATGATTGGGTATATCGATTTCTACCCTCCTTTGACGACAGTCAATGGTGGCATGAAATGATCTCAACCAGTCCATTCCAAAGACAACATCGGAAGTCGGCATCTTTATCACCATGAAGTTGGCAACGAGATCTCATCTACAAATCACAACGGAACAGTAGAGGCATCCGCTGGTTACCGGTAGGGAACCGCCAGCGGTCTCGACCTTCCAACGGGAAGTCAGAGGTTCAACAGTGATGGCATGTGTTTGAACGAAACGACTGGCCAAGAAGCAATGTGTAGCTCCTGAGTCGAACAGTGTGAGGGCAGGTTTACCGGCTATTAAGACGGTACTTACCGTGATGAGAATTAAGTCTAAACTTACGATTTCTAAATATTAGAGTATGTAGCTTAGTGAAAAATCACATACCAGTGATTATTTGGCCCGTAGCTTTGGCTTCTTCCACTGTCATGGTATAAGCTTGGCGTCTCTGGGGCGCCTGTCGTGGAGTCTGCTGGTACACTTGCTGCTGAGGAGGGAGTAGTTGACGTTGCTGAGCAGATGGTGGTGGTCGCTTCCGTTGTGGAACTCGAACTTCTAGTGGTCGAAAATTCGAACGCTACTCTCCGTAGCCAGAGTTCAAGCGTAGAAAGATTCTAAGAAGGTCAATCGAAAGGTCAACAAGCTAAAAGAAGGGTGATAGTGATGAAGATCGATGGCGTTACATAATCATGATTCACGTCCTTGCGGTCCAGCGGACACGGTCAGGGAAGTGACTAAGCTAGGATCACTTATGCCCAGTCTAGCCAGGTCGATCCACAGACTTTAGCCAAGCACATTGACCGGTATCATGGTCCATTGAAGGAAGATTATCATTCATACGAGTGCCACCGATACAAAAGATTTTTATTAATAACTAATTAATCCTATCAAAATTTAGGTTTTGTTAATGACTTTTATTAAGGCCAGACAGGTCAGCTCCATTGGGGCTCTTCGAAGTGTTCCCGTCCATCTTTCGAGTGTCAAACCTGCATTCATAGAAAATGTCAGCTTAGTCGAGTATCGTATATGACACGTCCTGGTTTCACTATACTGTTCACGAGGTATTTTGCATGGACCTGCGTGGGCCGCCAAACCTGTAACGACCCGCTCTCGGGGGCCCGTTACTTATTTGGTTTATTCGCAGGTTCCGCAGTTTACCAGTGAAATCAGCATAGCCACAACTCAGAGATGTATCACAATACTCAAACCAGCGTATAGACGTTATTACAGTCCAAATTAAAGTACAACAACCAGCACTCTCTCTTACAAATACATGAAGGGAGTACTGAAAAGAAATGCGAAAAAGGAAATACACAGTACAACACACACACCAACAGAAAAGTAACTAGAACTCGGCAGCCTCTGGGTCAATGTAGGCTCCTCGATCTCTGGGGCAATCTTCTCGATCATGTCTTCGTCTGCCGGTGCCATAAATGGAACCGAAGGTAAGTCACAACAATTCTAGCGATAGAAAAAGAGGAGTGCACAAATATGGAGCAGTCTATAGTAAACAAGTGCGGAAAGTAAAGCAGGGAAAGACAAGCATGCAAGAGCGATAAGTAAAGTACATCTGTCAAGCATGCAAGGGTGACAAGTAAAGTAAAGGTGACCGAGCAATGATAATAGCAATAATGAGAGTAATTGTGCCTAGCCTAGTTCATGACTTATAACGCGGGGTGCAATGAGCAACCAAGAGGCCACCTCTTACCACGGGTGCTACCCGGGCGAACTATGCTATGAATACTATGAATACTATGCAATAATCTGTGATCTGTGATGGTTGTCACCGGCTACTATGATGGGTTGCTAGAACCCGCACGATGACAACAAAGGCTGGACTAGTCGCTCCCGCACCCTCGCTATTATAAGTTACCCCAAAACCCAATGTCTGTGCATGTTACCGTTCTTTGCAATTTTACGAGTCATTTACCATTCTCACATTCCAGTTTCAATCTTTCTGTCAAGCAATGTCAATAATCTGTTCAGGTCAATAACTGTTCCGAGACTAGATGTCAAGTCCTATGTTCATACGAGTACACTATCTATATTTCTAAGGATAGAATTTACTGTGACTTACAATCTTCGAGGTGGTGGTAGTGATCCGGGACTGGATCTAGTGTCGATGCACGAGATTTGCTACCTGTAAACACAAGAGATAACTAGTTAGAGAATACCCTATTTTCTTACTTATTTAAGTTGAGTGTCTAATTTTAAAACTGGTTAAAACGGCGATGAAAAGGGTCCTAAATTTTTATATAGACTATATATGATAAAAATAGTTTTACGGCAAGAGGGAATATTTTTCTGAAGTCCATAGTAATTTTTATAATTTTTAGAAACTCAAAACTAGCTTTAAAACCCAATTTATTTAAGTGACGCGTATCTTCTGTAAATTGTTCCGGGAGCAATCCTAGTCGGAATTACTCGAATGAACAGTCAAAATGACCGTCTCGAAGTTTACTTTCACATATAATTTTATCACATATTATTGTGAGTGAAAACAGCGAGTTACGATTTTTAGAATGATTTATACGTATTTAATCTTTTGGCTTAAAAATTAATTCTGGAAAAAGTAGGCATCTGATCGCAGTGCGACCAGCGTCATTGTGTCCGGAATGTTGTTTCTGATTTTCTAGGGCTATCCCCATATTTTTCTGGGCCCTGTATATTTAGTTATGGACTTAACATCATAAAACCTTATTACTAATTAATTAAAAACGAAAATACGAAAATACTTTTCGTATATTACGAAATTGCCATCGGGATCTCACCCTTGCTTACGCTCTCTCGTTGACAGGGGAACGGCGAGGCTGGGGGGCGGAGCTCGTGCGCTTGAACGGCGGCGGGGGTGTTGCTACGGGCCGGAGGCCGATGGCAACGTGGGGCGGCGCTCACGGCGGTCGGAGATCGGAGAGGGGCGGCGATGGGGCTTCAGGGGTGGCGAATCAGAGCGACGGGCGGCGGGGTTACTGCGGAGGAGGGCAGCGGAGCGGCGACTGAGGCCGGCGGCGGCGTTGTCGACATCGAGCGGCTGCGGGGGCAGCGGAGCACGACGAGATCGGGGCGGGGTCGGAGTTCGTCGTCGTTGGCGATGAGCGAAGGAGCGGCACTGTTGTTCGGAGGAGGCGGAGCAACGGTCCTTGCGGTTGTCTTCGTGGCTCATGGCGACGTGGAGCGGCTCAGCGATCGTCGGAGGGAGCGGCTGTGTGTGCATTGTGCAGTGGCGGGCGAGCGTGAAGCGGCGGCGCTCGGATGTGGGGGGTCTCGTCGACGGTGACCCCAGGGGAGGCGAGCGAAGGGAAAGAGGGAAGTGAGAGCGGGAGAAGAGCGGGAGAGATCGAGGATGGTTTCGTTCGAAATGCAGGGGCTTGGTGTTGATATCGAATGAAGAAGATGGGTTCACTTGGGTGAGATAGAGTTGGCCTGTGTGGGGTTTGAACACAAGGAGAAAACTTTCGAAATGGGTTACGTTGGCTGAGCCTGCGTTGAGCTTGCTGTGGGTTTGTGTTGAGCTCAGGTTTCATTTATAGGCTAGGGGGAAAATACCACAGGTAAAAATAATGTTAAGATGTGTGATAACAATAGTATTGATTGCTGGATATAACTAGGGTGGGTGGATCCGAAATTGTCGGATCTCACCCACTTAGGCAACGAATTAAGATGGTGGGGTTAGGGTAAAAATTAATTGGGGGGTAAGGTAACTAGTAAATAGTGATTAGTAAATGTGAATAGTCGTTAGTGAATGTAATTAGCAAAGCGGTGAAATACAGACACGTTTTTACAAACGACTCCGAAAAATTACGAAAACATACCCACGGGATCGTATCGTCGCGAGGATCGCGAATACAAGATCCGTTTTGAGATTTGAGTTACGGAAATACTAGTTTTAGGCCAAAACGTTTAGAAAGCGGGTGTGCGGGTTCTAGGCTGAAACGATATCCGAAAATTCTGAAATTAATGTGGGAAGCCCTAAATGATCATAGGATGCTACTGTAGAAGTTTGAAAACGTTTTGAAGACGTTTGAATAGAAAATAAATTCGTCGAATCAAAACGGTAATTTTGGGAGATGAATTTTAACGGGAATGTTTTGGGCATTTGAGGAAATCTGAAATTGCTGAAATACAATATAATAAGTCTAGTGTTTCAAAATATTTTTATAAGAATTTTTGAAACTAGTTTTGTTATAAAACTCTGGACTAACAATTATAAAGAGAATTTAAAATTGTTGAAAAATACGTTAAATGCGTATTTGAAGTGTTTGAAAAATACAGGCCGTTACAGTAGTTCATCGTTTTAGGGCGTAGGGATGAACCCTACGAGCCCAATTTCGAATTTGTGATGAATTGGTGAAACTATTGTTAGGATTGATTAGTGTTAGTTTTGTAATGCCCTACAAGCTACTGCACAAGTACTAGAGGGGGGGGGGGGGGAATAGTACTTTAAAAATAACAAGGAGTATAATTCCTAATTATAGTGCAAACAACTACCAAATCAATTTGCGGAAGCTTAAATTGAATGACAACAACAAAAATAACAATGCTAACAAAAGATGTTACTGGGTTCGGATCCACCCAAGTCTCTCCGACTTGTTCCCCGGTGATCCTACGTCCCAACCACCCGGATCCCCTCCAGATACTTAGGTTAGAAACCCTAACCCAAGATTTCCACTATGATATCTTGTGAAAAAACCTTCACAAGATCAAATCATACATGCAATGGCAATAGTGAATCCCACAACCCGGGATCACAACCTTCTCTCACAACCGAGAGAATCAATAAGCAATATAAACAAGTTTATAATGAAATAAACAATCTTACCACAAAATCCTATACCTTGAGTTTTCTTACCAAATAGGTGCAAGGAGGGATTTGAGGAAGATGAAGTCACCAAGACCTAGCACCAAAGAAATGACCAGCAATGTGTGCCTAGGAGTGATTTGGAGACTTGAATCAAGCTAGAGCTTGAAGGGCTCACCAAGAACAAACTTCTCTCAAGATGGATTCTAGATCTAGAATGTGAGAGAATGGATTTCTTGTGAGGAAGAGAGCTTTAGAAATGAGTGAGAATGGCTATCTCTTTCAATCTCAATGAATCTCTTAATGGCAGCTCTAACCTAGAGAGAAATGACCTAGGTTCGTATTTATAGGGTCCCATAAAAACAAGTTAGGTCAAGTCCCAACGGATAGAAATCTGAGGCAACTAGTCGGTCAAAGAACAACCACTGACCGACTAGTTCATCAACTAGTCGGTCAGTCAAACAACATGGACCGACTAAGTTAAGAACTGAGAAGAGATAGAAATTTAGACCTAGAAATCTAGTCGGTCTAAGAAGACTTTCTGACCGACTAGTTTCACAACTAGTCGGTCAGTCAGTGAACGTAGACCGACTAAGAGGTAAAAACAAATAGTCTGAATACAAATTGACTTAGTCGGTCCAAGAACAAATGTTGACCGACTAGATTATCAACTAGTCGGTCACCAAACGTTCTTAGACCGACTAACGATAAACAGTAGCTTAGGAGAAATTTGGCATGTACAGTAAATCACAACTAGTCGGTCAAAGAAGCATCACTGACCGACTAGTTCACAAACTAGTCGGTCGGTGAGTCAACGTAGACCGACTAACTGTAAACAGTACTGAACAAGAAAAGATTAACTCAAACTAGTCGGTCCAAGAAGCTCTGCTGATCGACTAGATCACCATCTAGTCGGTCAGTACTTCTTCTTGTACCAACTAACATGCACAAACAAGTCCGAATCGAAGCGCGATGCTTCGAGGAAGTTAGAGTGGACTTGTACTAAGATCCTAGAGCTACGATATGAGCGTTATGAAGATAGAATCGTAAGATATACTCAAGGCTTAACATTCTATAGATCAAAGCTAAAAGACTATAAATAAAACCTTAATGAACGGTCTTCGAGAGCTTCGATCAATTCTTCATGACTTCCAAAACGGTCCAAGTGCTTCAACGAAGCTTTAGGCAATGAATACGAGCTTTGAGAAGTCTTGAGATGTCGCTTTGATTGTTCTCGTTAATTTGGCGACGATCTCCAATACTGCGCTCACAAATTGTTAGTTCATGAATTATTTATGTTTGCTCATCATCCAAAACCAAATCCGGGGAGTCCAATATTCAACATTCTCCCCCTTTTTGGTGATGACAAACCGACATAAATAATAATCAAAAATAATGATTCAAATGTAAAATACTTACTCCCCCTGCATTGATGACACGTTAATTTCAAAATGAATATATATAAATTGCATCAATCAGACGAGTAAGATATATAACAAGAATCGATTTTTGAAATATCGGATTTTGAAAATCCTTATATATATCTTAACTCCCCCTGAATCTAACACATTAAATTAGATTCTTGGAAATTGAGTTAAATTTTCATTTGCCCTATTTATTATCATTATCTCTCCCCCTTTGGCATTATCCCAAAAATGGGGGGCATACAACGACAACAACTAGGAAAAGGAAAATCCAACATCGGGAGTATTAGATATTGACGATGAACCTAATTGACACCAAGAGAAAAGTGATGAAAACAAGTCAAGGTGTGCCAAATTGTCCATTATCAAATAGCGATAATTAAAATCATCAAAAACACCAAATATTTATTCATTTATTCAATAATGAAACATACTCTCCAATATTCAATATTCTTGGTTAAATTTGTGCATGGAAAACAATTCTATACAATCATAGAAATATAATCTATTTAACCAAGTTTTTAAGCGACGAGCGAAGATTTCACATATCATAGACAATGAGTGAAAATTAAATGTGCACGACGAAGTAAAACAAAGAGAGCATCGATGTATATATAAATAAAGACATCATGAGTACATCCAAATAGATATCGACTACATTATATCAAATGCAACAGACCATGTATAAACATCAAAAAGATACATCATACACCGTCGAATCATCATCAACATCCAAAGTACATCAAAATACAACACCGACATCCATAAAACCCAAATACATCAAAACAACCCCAACACTCCATCCTAACCCAAAATACTCTCAATAAGATGCATCATCCAAAGATCATAGGAGAGGCCTCGAAACAGACGGTCACGAGGAAGTGGCTGGATCTGCAGTCTCCGTGGGTCCAGTCGAAGGAGTGGACTCAGGCTCTGCAGGGAGGAGAGGCGTGTCAACAGACGGGATCGTCGGGGCAGGGGTGGAGACATCGACGACTGGCTCAACGGCTGGGGTCTCAACAGGAACAATAGGAGGCAAATCAGGAGCAGGGTCGTCAGAAGGAGCAGCAGCAGCATCAGAAGGCTGATCCACTGGTGCAGAAGTCTCAGGAGCACCGGAAGAGGTGCCAGCATCAGGAGCAGATGTGGTAGCAGCAGCAGCAGCAGTGGCCTCATCACCACGAGCCAAGGAGGTGACAAGCTCATCAATATCCTCATCGTCCATCTCCTCATCCTCAGACACAGGAGGAGGAAGCTGAACGCCCATCAAACTAGCCATACGGCAGACGACCTCTTTGGTACGAGCCAAACGCGACTCGTGCCGATGAAGTAACCGAACGACATCATCAAGTGTGGCGGAGGGAGGAGGGACTGAAGCAGCTGAAGGGGTGACCTGAGATGCAGAAGGTGTCGACCGCTGCACGTGACGGATTACCGCAAGAGATTTCTTGACGGCCGTCGCGTTCAGAGGAGGACCAAGGGGACGCTCATAATCAGGGGGCAAGGGGACACCGAATCGACGGAAAACCAAGGTCAGGAGACACGGATATGGGATATGCGCAGATTTAGTGGTCTTGCGAATACACTCGAAAGAATCCATCTTATCGAGTATAATGCGAGCCCAATTAATCTCGCTACCCATAAACAGAGCGTAAATCAATTTCAGAAACGGCTGAGATGGAAGAGAAGAAGATCCATACTTGGGAAGAAGGCAGGATTTCAAGATCAGGTTAATCACCCAAGCATTCGGCTTGAATGATTTTGAAGGTACTCCTATGAAGGCAGGGGGATAACCTGGAAGATTTTGCCTAGGGTCCGCTGATCGAGGGAGGAGATATCGTCGACAGAGATGTCAGATGGGAGGAGGCCACACGACGAGCAACCTATCAACTCCCCCAAGATTTCTGCCGTGAGGACTATAGGAGTCCCCAAAACAGAAGTCTCGATGGAGTGAGACTCACCGTACTGGCCCCGGACACGATTGGCATAGAATAATTTGACCAGGCGAGGATAGGGTCTAGGGTTCACCTTGGAGTCAAATCGAAGGTAGTCCAACAGGCCACTATAGGAGAGCAGCTCAGCAAGGCCAAGAAAATCAGAAAACTGAACGTAATGCTCCAACAGCAGTGGGCAGTGCTCTATACGGTTGTACGCTGCGAGACACTGAGGGTCGTCGCGGCACAACGATATATCTACACTGCCGACTTGCATAGGAGCTTTACCCTTAGCCTTACGGGGCTTAGGAGGAGGTGGAGGAGGGGGTGGAGTAGGTGCCTTCTCGGGATGTTCAGGAGTGTATTCTTCATCGGAATCATCCTCGGAATCACTAGCTGAACGCTCACCAGGAGGTGTGGGTGCACGGAACTTTTTAGGCTTAGGCTTGGGCTTGGAACATTGGCCGGTAGGTTTAGGCTTGGACGTCCTCTTCCTCTTCAACGGAGTTGAAGACGAAGAGGGGGGTCGAGCGGTCTTGGCCCTACGCTTAGGAGGGGTCAAAACGGTCGCGGCCTCTACGGACATGGGGGATGCCCCAGAAGATGTAATCGAGAGTCTCGTTCTTGCCATGATCATGGCATAACGAGTACAAACAAGCGACGAAGATCAAACACCCTAAGCTTAAACCCTAGAACATACAACACAAGCCCTAAGATAGAGAATCCGAAACCCTAGAACCCTAGAAGTGAAAACACGATGAAGAACTAACCCTAGGGATTAAAAATGAGATCTATGAAGGGAGGAGATACCTAGGGGAGTGGTCGACGGCGACGGACAGCGGAGATGGCCGGAAAAGTGGCCGGAGATCGACGGGAAGACGAAGGGTTTCGATCGGGGAGAGGGAGTTTGTCGAGCTGGGGAACGAAATAGACCGACTAAAAAGCAAAACAATCGGATAGATTGGATATAAGTCGGTCGAGAATGCGAAAAGACCCGTTTGCCCTAACGCACTTAGTCGGTCACAGTTCAAGCACTGACCGACTAGATGACGATCTAGTCGGTCGGTCAATGAGCTTAAACCGACTAAGTCGAAACAGAGGCAAACAGAAAATTCTAGGGCTAGAGTTAGTCGGTCACAGTTTAATCACTGACCGACTAGTTTTCAATCTAGTCGGTCGGTAAGAGAACTGTGACCGACTAAAAGAAGACAAAGACAGAGGAAAGTTAAAGCTTGAACTAGTCGGTCTGAGTTCACTAGCAGACCGACTAGATGAGCATCTAGTCGGTTGGCTGATGAACTGAAACCGACTAGAAGAGTCCAAAAGTTGATAAATGAGTTCTCTTCATAAAAACACTTGGATGAAACATCTTAACCCTCTCATAAGTCATCTAAACTACCCCATTAAACGTCGAAATCTTAAATACGACATTCAAATAAGAATTCGAGCAAAAATTCAAACATATCACATAAAATCCCCAAAAATTCAATAAATCTAGCATGAACGAAATATCGCGAAACATGCAAGATAATTGAATGAGATATGAATCCTATATCTCGGATTCACCCATAATCCCCAATTCTTGACGCAACCGCACAAAGGAGTCCTCCTTTAGGGGTTTCATGAAAATATCGGCGATTTGCTTTTGGGTTTCAACGTACACTAATATGATGTCCTTTTTAGCAACATGATCATCTAAAAAATGGGGTCGGACATCTATGTGTTTAGATCAGGAATGGTGCACCGGATTCTTTGAAAGACAAATAGCACTTTGGTTATCCACCATGATAGGGCTAGTATCACAGTGAATACCAAAATCCTTCAGTGTGTGTCTCATCCAAAGAACCTGGGCACAAGCGGCACCGGCGGCAATGTATTCCGCCTCGGTGGTTGAAAGTGATACCGAATTTTGCTTCTTGGAAAACCAAGAGACAAGGGAATTTCCTAGAAAATGGCAAGTGCCACTAGTACTCTTCCTGTCGGATTTGCATCCCGCATAATCAGCGTCACTATATGAGACTAACTCATATGTGCTAGATTTCGGATAAAGTAATCCAAAATCTAAAGTGTAACTTAGATAGCGAAAAATACGTTTAACCGCTACTAAGTGAGAATCCTTAGGTTGAGACTGATAACGAGCACAAATACAAACGGCAAACATAATATCGGGCCTACTTGCGGTAAGATAAAGTAAACTACCTTTCATACCTCGATATAGACGAATGTCTACATCTTTTCCGCCCGTATCTTTATCAAGATGCGTTGTAGTGCTCATAGGAGTCTTTTTCCCGGAGGCATTCTCCATTCCAAATCGCTTTAGCAACTCCACCGTGTACTTCGTTTGGTGGATGAAGATTGCATCGTTCAATTGGCGAATTTGGAGACCTAAGAAATATTTGAGTTCGCCCATGTGGCTCATCTCAAATTGTTCCTTCATAACATTAGAAAACTCTTCGCAAAGAGTGAAGTTAGTAGCACCGAAAATGATATCATCAACATAAATTTGAACTAATAAAATATCATTATTCGCATGCTTAACAAAAAGTGTAGAATCGGCTTCGCCCATTTTAAAATTCAAATCCAAAAGAAAATTCTTTAGGCGATCATACCAAGCTCGAGGAGCTTGTCTCAAACCATAAAGAGCTTTCTTTAGTTTAAAAACATGATTTGGAAAATTTTCATTTATGAAGCCCGGAGGTTGAGAAACGTAAACTTCCTCAACGACATCTCCGTTCAAAAATGCACTTTTAACATCCATTTGAAATAATTTAAAATTTTTATGGCATGCATAAGACAATAATAGTCTAATTGATTCTAATCTAGCTACCGGAGCGAAGGATTCTTCAAAATCAATGCCTTCCTCTTGGCGATAGCCTTGAGCTACTAACCGAGCTTTGTTCCGGACGACGACTTGGTTTTCGTCGGTTTTGTTCTTGAAGATCCACTTTGTCCCTATGACGGTGTGGTTCTTTGATGGCAAAGGAACAAGCTCCCATACCTCATTCCTCTCGAATTGAATGAGTTCCTCCTCCATGGCAAGTATCCAAGCACTATCTTCGCACGCTTCAACTATATTCTTTGGCTCTATCGATGAGGCAAAGGCACAATTGGCGAAGTGGTGGACTTGCGATCTCGTCTTGACTCTATCATGAATATTGCCAATGACTTGCTCATGGGGATGGTCGCGAACGGTATGAAGCCGCTTGGGAATACCTTGATCACTAGGCACATTCTCAACAACTTCATTAGTCGGGTTAGTATCAATAGAATCAATTGAATCAATAGACTTAGAATTTTCAAACGAATCACATAAAACATCCATATAGTCATCATCATTTGAAATTCTAGGAGTAGTAAAATTCTCATTAAAAGAGACATGAAGTGATTCCTCGATCGTAGAGGATCTTTTGTTGTATATCCGGTAGGCTTTGCTACGTGAGGAATACCCAACAAATATCCCCTCATCCGATCTCGGATCAAACTTGTCCAAATTATCATATGTGTTTTTAATAAAACATTTTGCGCCGAAAACACGAAAATGTTTAACTTGGGGCAATCTACCAAACAACAATTCATAACTAGTTTGTTTGGTGCCGGGCCTCAAAAGTATTCTATTAAACACATAGCAAGCGGTGTGTACCGCTTCCGCCCAAAATTGATAACCAAGTTGACTATCTTCGAGCATAGTGCGAGCACACTCCACAAGCGTTCTATTCTTCCTCTCAACAACACCATTTTGAGGAGGTGCGCGAGGGAAAGAAAACGTGTGAGTAATTCCAAGATCATCACAAAAATTTGAGAAAGACTCATTCTCAAATTCACCCCCATGATCACTACGAATAGTGACAATGGTGGTTCCGATGAGATTTTGTACTTTCTTCACAAATATTGTGAAGTTTTCAAAAGCTTCATTTTTATTACATAAGAAAAATACCCATGTAAATCTAGAATAATCATCGACGATGACAAGTCCATATCTTGCATTTCCTAAGGAAGCAACTCTAGTTGGCCCAAATAAATCTAGATGTAATAGCTCTAGTGGCCGTTTAGTAGAAATGCTTTTCTTAGGTTTAAATGAAGATTTAGGAAGCTTGCCACGTTGACAAGAATCACAAAAACTTTTCTTTTCAAAAACGAGCTTCGGAAAACCTTTAATGGAATTTAATTTTGAAAGCTTATAAAGTGTTCCAAAGTTCACATGTCCAAAGCGTCGATGCCATAAGTGTTGTTCACTTGTGTTGGCAACAAGACATTGTTCATATGACTTAGGAAGATCCAAAATATAAATATCTTTATGGCGTGTGCCGGAAAATAATAACTTATTATTATCATTTGAAATATGACATAATCCTTTCGCAAAGCTAACTTTGTAACCTTTGTCACAAAGTTGGCTTATTGAAATAAGATTATGATTTAAACCATTAACTAGATAAACATCACTAATTAAGGGTTTAGACGGGTTACCCACTTTACCAACACCGACGATGGTTCCGCTCTCGTTGCCTCCAAATACGACGCAGTTTCCATTTGCAATGGGAACTACTCCGGAGAGCAATTGAGCGTCACCCGTCATGTGTTTTGAACACCCGCTATCGAGTATCCAATTCCCTTTGGAGCTAAATTTAAATTTGTTGCTCCTTTTCTTTTTCTTTTCCTTGAGTACCTAAAGATAGAAAATTTCATATCATGGTACCCAAGGTCATTGGGTCCTCAAAGGTTAGACCTTTGGAAGCCAAGTCCAATTGGACTTAGACTTCCCCACATAATTTCTACTATGCACAACATCCGAAAAATAAGCATTCATATATACTTGTTTTTCATCCATGCTTGTGTCCTTTGGGCTCCAAATAGTGAAAATCTTGGGAGCCCTCATCCTATTGGGTGCATGCATGCGACGTTGATTTCTACGTGATGCATGTTGTGGATAGGCATACGGAACATGATGGAATGGTGCATGAAGAGAATTATTCACATGATGAGGTGGGCGAGCATATGCATGTGTGGAAACACGTGCGTGGGGGTGTCTCACATGGTGTGCACGTGCCCGAGAATGTGTTGCATTAAAATTATCATATGTGTGAGACGGTGGAGTAGGACGTGTGTTCCTACGTGGCATGGTATTGGTGTACATATAAGCATGCCCCTTCTTTGGAGGTCCACCCAAAGTGGGTTTCTTTCTGAAAGAGGGTGTGGACGAGGTGGAAGCACCATTGGTAGAAGAACTACCAATAGAGTGTTTGCTACCACTCGTAGAGTCACCGGAAGTTGGCCTAACAAAAGTAGTGGCCGCTTTGGATGGACATCCCATCGTATACCCCAAACCAATGTGGTGATTGGCCGGAAGTAAGTCACTTAGAATTTTATCCAAATGGTCCTTACCCTTATTGAATTTATTAATTCGGCCTAATGTGTTCTCATATTTCTCTTTGAGAGAACGCATAGAAGTATCCAAGTTTGATACTTGCGATGTGAGCACATAAACACGAGATTTAAGATTCTCATTCTCAATACTCAAAGTCGAGTTTTGAGAAGTCAAATCCGCTATCCTATGTTCTTCCGGATCTTCAATGCTAACATGTTCAAGTTTATATTTGAGATTGACAATCTCATTTCTTAACTCTTCAACAACGGTGTCGTTGTTGGTGATGATAGTCTTAGGCGAGGTTTGAATGCTAGCTAGGTCATCTTTTACTTTAGTATATCTATTTACTAATTTAGTGTATTTGGACCATAGTTGAGAGTTAGCATTCCTAAGATCATCCATAGTTACCTCATCGCCTTCGTTGTCGCTATCATCGGAGGAGGAAGATCCTTGATCATGCTCCTCTCTTGCCATGAAGCACATGTGTGCTTGCTCCACTTTCTCATCGTCTGACTCTCTGCTGGAGGAATCCTCGGAGTCGGTGAATGTTGCTCCGACAAGTCCCTTTTTATACCCCTTTTTGTACTTCTTGGACTTGTCGAACTTCGGCGCCTTCCACTTCTCCTTTTGCTTGTTTTGAGGACAATCCGCTTTGATGTGTCCTGGCTTATTGCATTTAAAGCACAAAGGTGGAGAGGCGTTAGTAGAAGTAAATTTAGATTTTTGTTTGAAGTTACCCTTTCGGAAGAAGCGATTGAACTTCTTTGCCATGAGTGCAATGGATTCCATGTCCATTTTTACTTCCGAGTCCTCATCATCGGTAGAGGTGGATGAAGCCGCTTTGAATGCAATCGCCTTTTTCTTAGGCACGTCTTGGTTCAAATAGGACTTCTTCTTTTCTTGTAACTTCACCTTGCTATCTTTGCGTATCTCGTATAACATCAAAGTACCCATCAATTGAACTACGGTATACTTATTCATGTCATTACCTTCCTCGATGGCGAAGGTACGTTTCTCCCAAGAAGAAGGAAGTGCTTCGATAAGCTTCGAACACTTCTCCTTTTGGGTGTAGGTTTTACCGAGAGCTTCCAACTCGTTCATTATGTCGACGAAGCGAGCATAATACTCCTTCATCTTTTCTCCATGTTCCATATGAAACAATTCGTAATCTCTATTGACTACCACGAGTTTAGAATGTCTTACCCGACTCGTTCCTTCATGCAAAATGAGGAGCGAATTCCAAATTTGATATGCACTCTTACATGTGCATATCTTATTAAAATCTTCGGGTTCCAATGCACATTGTAAAGCATTCATTGCTTTGGCATTTGCAATCTCCGCGGCGACCTCCGCGGTAGTCCACTTGTCGAAATCTTCTTCGGTAGGCACATTGTACCCCGACATGGTAATTCTCCACAAGGAGGCGCTTCGGAGGAACGTTTCCATCCGGCATTTCCAATATCCATAATTGACGCCGTTGAAGAATGGAGGCCTAGTCGAAGAATGTCCTTCTATGACCGAAGACGCTCCTTCACGGTTCCTGAAGGTGCCATAGTCGGAAGGTGGACGCACGGTTTTGTTGTCGTTGGCAGACATAGCTCAGTATCTGGCTTTGATACCAAATGTAATGCCCTACAAGCTACTACACAAGTACTAGAGGGGGGGGGTGAATAGTACTTTAAAAATAACAAGGAGTATAATTCCTAATTATAGTGCAAACAACTACCAAATCAATATACGGAAGCTTAAATTGAATGACAACAACAAAAATAACAATGCTAACAAAAGATGTTACTGGGTTCGGATCCACCCAAGTCTCTCCGACTTGTTTTCGATGATCCTACGTCCCAACCACCCGGATCCCCTCCGGATACTTAGGTTAGAAACCCTAACCCAAGATTTCCACTATGATATCTTGTGAAAAAACCTTCACAAGATCAAATCATACATGCAATGGCAATAGTGAATCCCACAACCCGGGATCACAACCTTCTCTCACAACTGAGAGAATCAATAAGCAATATAAACAAGTTTATAATGAAATAAACAATCTTACCACAAAAATCCTATACCTTGAGTTTTCTTACCAAATAGGTGCAAGGAGGGATTTGAGGAAGATGAAGTCACCAAGACCTAGCACCAAAGAAATGACCAGCAATGGGTGCCTAGGAGTGATTTGGAGACTTGAATCAAGCTAGAGCTTGAAGGGCTCACCAAGAACAAACTTCTCTCAAGATGGATTCTAGATCTAGAATGTGAGAGAATGGACAAAAAAAGATTAACTCAAACTAGTCGGTCCAAGAAGCTCTGCTGACCGACTAGATCACCATCTAGTCGGTCAGTACTTCTTCTTGTACCAACTAACATGCACAAACAAGTCCGAATCGAAGCGCGATGCTTCGAGGAAGTTAGAGTGGACTTGTACTAAGATCCTAGAGCTACGATATGAGCGTTATGAAGATAGAATCGTAAGATATACTCAAGGCTTAACATTCTATAGATCGAAGCTAAAAGACTATAAATAAAACCTTAATGAACGGTCTTCGAGAGCTTCGATCAATTCTTCATGACTTCCAAAACGGTCCAAGTGCTTCAACGAAGCTTTAGGCAATGAATACGAGCTTTGAGAAGTCTTGAGATGTCGCTTTGATTGTTCTCGTGAATTTGGCGACGATCTCCAATACTGCGCTCACAAATTGTTAGTTCATGAATTATTTATGTTTGCTCATCATCCAAAACCAAATCCGGGGAGTCCAATATTCAACAAGTTTGGGATTGATATAATACGAATAGCTAGGGATTCATACCGATTGGGATTTGCAAGAGATTGGATCCCAATTCGATAGGAAGCCCTAGATATTCGAATTGAGATGCAATTGAATTTCTCCGGAATCGGTTTGCAAGAGATTGGACTGAAACTAGGGTTTTCGATTGCAATTCTATACCAATACCCGTTTGCAAGAGATTGGACGGGTAGGAACTATCCCAACCTAGGTCGTAGCTCGAGTTTGCACGAGAGTGGGCTCGAGGTACGATTGAACGATGATGTTGTTCTTCACGCTAGTTTACATAGGTTAGGGTTTGCAAGAGATTGGACCCTACCCTAGGTTGGCTATAGACCGGCAATAACGCGAGAGCGTGAGCTTGGTTCCACATTTAGTTGCAACTAGTTCACCCAAATTTCAAGTCTAGCAATTGTGAAACCTACGAATCACAACTATGAGATACGGTAAGTAACAGGGATTCCCTATCCCCTAAGCGTCTTTATTAATTTGTTAATTCTTTTATACATTTGAACGACTGTGACCGCATATTTGTGAACATTTCTCGACTTTTCCTATAGCCAGGTGATTGAAGAAGACACTGTTATTAGGCCTCCCTGTGTTCGATACCCGCTCGCTGCTACACCGTGCGCTTGCGGTAAGACTACAGTGTCGCTGCTCCGGGACGTGTATCCGGGGCGCGATCAAGTTTTTGGCGCCGTTGCCGGGGAGGCAATAGTGTTTGATTCCTATAACCTAGCTATTTCTTTCTTTTTGTTCTATCATTTTTTATTTTTGTTTCACCCTTCCATTGTGCTAACTATTCCTTTGAAACTCTGTTTTCCCTTGCATGTACACGAGATTCTCGACGAACCCCGAAGAGATACTATACGATCCGAAGATCGAGTGTACGTTGAGGAGGATTCGAGCGGAGAGGAGACCCATTACGGAAGGAAATTTTATGACCCATCCTGAGACACCCAAAGAATTGGCGGCGCGAATGGCGAGGATCATCTCCATTAGAGGTAGGCTTAGGCCTAAGACTTCTTCCAAGACCTCGTCCATAGCCATGCCGGAGTTGGCGGCCGACAAAAATTTCAAGTTGAAGACCGGATTGGTGGTTCTTATGCAACAAGATCCTTTTCATGGGAACTCCCATGAAAACACTCATTACCACATCCAGCTCTTCCTATCAAAGTGTGCCACCTTCCAAATGCCGGGTGTCTCCGTGGATGCTATCAGACTGCGCCTCTTCCCTTTCACACTCAAGGATAAGGCATTATATTGGTTGAGGACACAAGCTGAAGGAATCTTCACCACTTGGGATGAATTGGCGAGTGCCTTCGTCGACAAATTTTACCCGCCCTCCAAGACGGTGAAGATAAGAAGTGCTCTCATGTCCTTTAAGTAAGGACCACAAGAAACTCTCTATGAAGCATGGGAGTGCTTCAAGGACTTGCAACATCAATGCCCCCAACATAGCATTGAGGACTGGGAGCTTGTCCACAGTTTCTACAATGGACTCCAACCGGGCACGAAGCAGATTATTGATGCCATCGCAAATGGAGCAATCTTGTCGAAGACTCCCGATGAAGCTACGTTCTTGCTTGAGGAGATGGCCTCGAACAACCAACAGTGGGGCGACGATCGAGGACACTCTTCGTCCTCCTTGAAGCCATCTAGCATTTATGAGGCCAAGGCCGTCGCGGAGCTAGCCAACAAATTTGATTCTCTCCACAAGGTTGTGGAGAGATTGGAGAAATTCATTACAGAGCCTCAAGGAGCCCCTTCTACGTCCACACCGACAAGTCATATGAGTTATTGGCAAGACCAATCCCAAACCATGTATGTAGGAGGAGAGCAAGGAGAAGGAGCTTTGGAGCAAGTTCAATACGTCGCGGGGAATTCTGGATATTGGGCCAATCCGACCGCTAGAAACCATCCGGGTTTCTCATATGCTAATAATGATGGCGCATTGAACCCCCCGCAACACCAACCTCCTCAAGCTCGAGCTCCACCACCACAACCGATTATCCACCAAGGGGGCCACCGCAACAAAATTTCCCACCGAGGCAACAAGTGGGACCTTATAGGCCACCCGGGTATAATCAAGGGTGGAGAAATCCCAACCCTCCACAAGCTCAACAACGTTCGGATTTTGAAGCTAAGGTGGATGAGTTTATGGCGGAACAAAGAAAGATTAACACCACTTTGAAGGCGGGACAAGATTCTCTCGCCACCGTCGTCGCTCAAATCAGGGAGCAACTTGCTTTGCTCAATAGGAACAACCAACAATTGCCAGCTCAACCCGAGCCGAATCCACGGGGCAACACCGGCCATATCAATACGGTCGTTGCAGTTACAACGAGAGGAGGGAAGGATACCACCCCCATTGACTCAAATTAAGGAACCCGTGGTGGAGAATCTACAAGAGAGCGAGATGACAATTGAAGTTGAAAAGGAGAAGGAGCCGCAAGGGGAAGTGAAGTCTAGAGAGGAAGAGCTTATTGATGAGCGCCGATTTATGCCACCGGTACCCTTCCCTCAACGGCTAGCTAGAGCCATGATGGAGAAACGGCTAGCCAAGTTTCTCGAGTATTTGATAGGGGTGAGCCTCAATATCCCCTTCCTCGACGCTATAGTGGAAATCCCATCTTATGCCAAGTTCTTAAAGGACTTGATCACCGGAAAGAAGAGGAAAGAGAAGATCATGCTCGCGGAGGAAGGGACTTGGTTCACAAAGAGGGAAAAAGAGCCCGCCAAATTTAAAGATCCAGGGAGTTTCCGGATTCCTTGCACTCTAGGCGGCGTCCCCCTACAAAAATCATTGGTAGATTTAGGGGCTAGTGTTAGCCTCATGCCTCTCTCCATGTTCCGGAAGTTGAATACCGGTACGGATTTGAAGCCTACCGACATGCGGATTCAACTAGCGGACGTGAGGATTACAAGACCGGTTGGGATCACGGAGGACATCCCACTCCAAGTTCCAGGAGGCATATGTTTGCCATGCGATTTCGTGATAATGGACGTCAAGGAGGAGGGCGATACATCACTCATACTTGGACGCCCATTCCTCGCCACCGCCGGTGTCATTGTCGATGTGCGGGAGAGGACCATCACCTTGAATGTCGGCAACATCGAAGTGGAGCTCCATATACCGAAGGCAATGAAGCACATGCAGTATCATGAGGAGCTAGATTACATGGACCTCCTTGATGAGGTCATTGAAGAGGCGATCCCCCACTCCATCGGTGCACCCCACGAAGATAGCTTCGAGGAAGGCCAAGATTTGGCCGAGGAAGAGAAGATGGAGCACTCCCCCGATATCTCCATGGCAATTGATGATGGCGACGCTGATGTCGCAAGAATACGGGAGCTCTGCAAGCTCTCGAAGTTGAGGACTCCGAAGAAAGCTCCACCGATACGACGATCGGTGTCACCGGTAAAGTCGAAGCCCAGAACAAGCTCTAGCTTGGGGGAGCCACCCCTCGACATTGCCCATGACGAAGGGGCGCTGAGGAAGACCGCACACCACAATGATCCAAATCTGAGTGGTCTTCCAAGCAAGTTCGACGGGTGTATCTCGTATGCACCCAACATCAAGCGTTAATTGAAAATTTAAAGGGGTCGAGCTCAAGACCTTAAACGAGCGCTTGTCGGGAGGCAACCCGACGGTTATCGCATTTTTTTCTATTTTAGTTTTTATTTTTGTTTTGGACTTTATTAGTGTTTTTGAGTCGTTTGCCCGAAAAATTGTGACAACGGGTCCTATTTTTTGACAGGAGAGGAGAAAGGGATATCTATCATTTCGAGGATGACCAAGGCGAAGAAGAGCGCTCCAGGAACGCACTCGAGGCTTAGGAGAAGGAAGAAATCAACTGGAGGAAGAAAAACAGAGATTAGAGCCAAAACGGAGCCAAACAGCAGAAACAGGGCCTCACTCGGTCGAGTACCATAGCCACTCGGCCGAGCAAATAAATTCGTCCGCCCGAGTGGCGCACCAACGAGGGAAGTCTGCTGCACCCAACTCTCTGTTCTTTTTTTGATTTCAGTATAAATTACCACTCGGCCGAGTATATAGTTTCACTCGGCCGAGTGAAACTGATACGCTCCTAGGGTGAGAATTGCCGAGTAGCTTGTGCCACTCGGCCGAATGGACTCTTTCCACTCGGCCGAGGGTGGCAAAGCCACTCGGCCGAGTCGTAAGTGGGGAGAGGGTTTTAAAAAATATTTTTCGTTACGATCACTCGGCCAAGTGACACCGTCACTCGGCCGAGTCGTAACCTCTCCTATATAAGGCGCAGCGGGCTCGATGCAGAATTCGAAACGCCAAATCCCCCAAATCACCCGAGCCCCGCGTGCGCCCGCTGCTCCCTCGCCCGCTGCGACCGCTTACTCGCCCGATTCCGTCCCGTCATCGGTCCGACCGCCGTGCCACCGCTGGCCGACGTCGACCGCCGCACCCACCGACCGCCGACGACGTCCCTCGCCGCCGGCCGACCTCCGGTAACCCCATTTCACCCATTTTCTCCAATTTCTCCTATTTTTTGACGATCCGTGCACCTATCGAGCCCCTAAATCAAATTAATTTCATTATCTATCTATTATACCCCCAACCCCCCATGTATTTTGAATTTTACACGCTGATATCGTTGTTTGATGTGCAGGCTACTTGGGGAGCTTAGGGGAGCTTAGGGGAGCTTCCGGGGCGCGCTTTTGGCTTAGTGGAGGCGGCGTCTTCGCACGCATCCGCTGTTTTGCTCTCGAGGTGTGTTCAGGTACCTTCGTTCCACTTTATTAGCACGCCGCATTTTTCACTGGTTGGGTGAGCACCCGGGGCACACATGTCGCCCCGTACACGGCCACGCACTCGGGGAGCTTTCGCCAAGCGGAAGCAGACGGATGAGGCCGGCCCCTCCCACGCTAGGGAGGACTCCCCTCCACCTTCACCACCTCACCCCACACAGCCACTTCCAGCCGACCCCGTTCACTCACAGCCACCACCGGCTCCAGCCGTCGGGCCGCCTGGGATTACGTTGAGAGACGACGCACACCGCGACCGATTTGAGCGTATCGCCCAGCGCCCGATAGTACCCTCCAGGTTCACTCACTTAGCAGACCTAGGCCGCCTGGGGGTACTTGAGGGGATGCTCATGTTGTACGAAGATATTATGAGTCCCCGGAACAACGGGAGGAGTCACGCGCGATCCAGGGGGCCAAACGACGAAGATCGCCATTTTTTAGCCACCACCCGATCGGTTGGACACATCCAACCGATCGGGTCATGCACCGTGTCTGACCCGGATGCAAGCTGAAGTGAAGTGCAGCATCAACCGACCGGTTCGCCGACCGGTTGAACACATCAGAGTTCTCGGGAATTTGGAGCTGAATTCCAACCGATCGGGTGACATCTCACCCGATCGGTTCATCTGTAGCCGATTCTTCCAAAAGATGACCCAGAGAGCTCAACCGGTGGTTCGCTGACCGTGTGAAGTCAACAGAAGTATCTATTCTTTTGGGCGATAATTCCAACCGATCGGTTGATTACTCAACCGATCGGTTCACCTGATGACCGCATCTCCTCAAACGATGACCCGATTGCTTCACCCAATCATTCCAAGCGTCCTGTTGAAGTTTCTGAAGACCACAGCCGAAGATTCAAGCAGTTCACCCGATCGGTTGATACTTCAACCGATCGGGTGAAGTCGTTTTCTATATATATTTGCCCTAGGTTTTCAGAAACGGAAGCTGTTGTATTTTTCTGTATTTTTCTCTATTTGTGATAGCTGGAATTTTATTGTTATCTGTAAGTTTTTTGATCTTTGTCAAACTTTAATATAGTCTTAATAGCATTACTACTACCGTGTTTCAATTTTCTGATCATGATTTTTACGGTTGATTTTCATTTAGATTGCTTTTTAGCTATAATGTGTGAGTAGTTCCCAAATCTGGGATTTTGGTGGAAACCCCTTCGTGGGTTCTCCCTGATGCGTCCATAGGACTAGGATTTCGATAGGGATTAGGAATTTAGATGTTACACGTGGTGTTTCATTTTCATCGGTGGGAAAAACACCGCTTTTGACCATAGGGCCAAGGGGGAATAAACTTGGCGGTTGACTCCCTAGCCATAGCTCACGCCCTTAGTGTAGGCATCGAATCCTAGCATGTGGGAACGGCAGGATGAGATGATGGGAGTTATCGTTGCGAGCTTAGTGCTCCCGGCATCGGTCAGTGTTAATGGACATGGGAATGCCCACTGACCAAACCTGGGTAGTCCGACGTATCATCCTGGGCACCGACCGGAATATCGGGCCCATGGGATGCTGGTATCACTCCTAGAGGCAACGTCTCACCACTAAACCCTAATTCCGATCATATTCCTATCCACCGGTCGTAATAGTGAGAACACATGATAGGGTGGAAACCGAAGTCATAGGTTTTCTTTTATATTGTTTATACCTCGTTTCTACAATTTGTGACAAACCATCGATCGATTCGGGCTAGCTCACCCGTAGGGTGAATTGGTTCCTCTTAGAAACAAGCACAACCACGCCTCCCCGTGTTCGACCCCCAAGCCACACTACAACACCGTGCGCTTGCGGTATAAATATTTAAATCTGGTATCCCCCATCCTATTGCACCTTGCATGCTTACAATTAGGGGACGTCAAGCATTATGGCACCGTTGCCGGGGAGGCAACGTGCTTATTAATTTAGGACCTAATGAACCTTTGAGTCTAGCTCATATCCCTATCTCGCGATAATTTTCGCATTCTTCTTCTTGGTTTTTTTATTTTTTATTATTTATTTTCTATTTTTATCTGTTTCTGTCCCACACTTGCTTCACGGGTGTTTGTTGTTTTTCATGCGCAGGAATACAAGGAGTCTAGACGACTTGATTCCTATTTACCCGGAAATTAACGCCACAGTGAGGCGTCTAAACGCGGAAAGGCAAAGAAGAGAAGAGTCAGAAGCTATGGGGGAGAATACCCCACTGTATAAATCTCTGCTGGAATACTCGATGCCCTCCATCGGGTCCACCTCCTCAATTCAACCTCCGATTATTACGGCTGCGAGCTTCGAGCTTAAGCCGTCACTAATGACTTGGATCCAGCAGGATCAATTCTATGGGGCACCCATGGAGAGCCCTATTAAACATCTGGACTCCTTCCTCGAGAAGTGTGACACATTCAGGATTAATGGTGTCATAGCTGAAGAAATCCGTATGAAGCTATTCCCCTTCTCTCTGCGGGATTAAGCCAAGCAATGGCTTAGGGAAAAGGACCCGAACACCTTCAACACTTGGGAGAAGCTCTCAAATGCTTGCTTGACTAAGTTCTTCCCTCCGGGGAAGACGATGAAGCTGAGGAGTAAGATCTCCTCCTTCTCCCAGGCCAGCCACGAGTCCTTGCACGAAGCTTGGACAAGATACAAAGAAATGCAGCTGAGATGCCCTTATCACGAGCTTCTCAAGTGGCAGATAATTAATCTGTTCTATAACAGGCCGAGGGATGACTTGAAATCTTCGATGGACGCCGCGGCTGGGGGGTCCTTCATGTCTAGAAGTGAAGAAGATGCCGGGAACATTTTAGTAAACATGGCATCAAACAATGAGCAGTGGTGCGACGAGCGTGCAACACCCAGATCTGGAGGCATTCATAGAGTCGAGGACGTCGACAATTTGTCTAGCAAATTCGATTTGCTTTCGACCCAGATTTCAGCGCTTATGGTAGGAGCTGTCGGTGCCAGCACCCAACAAGTATCAGTGGTGGAAACAGAAGTCCTGGGAGACTTAGCGGGTGGTGATATTTCAACATCGGTGGATCAAGCTAGCGCGCTTTTCTTCAACCCGACGGGTAATGCGCCGTATCTACCACGTACTAGCTCCAATCCGGTTTATTCTCCGAATAACCGGAACCACCCAAATCTTAGCTATCGGGCACCGTATCAGCAGCCCCAGCAGCCCCAGTAAAAAGTATATCAACCGCCTAGGCAACAGCAGCAGCAGCAGTATCAGCAACATCAGCAGCAGCAGTATCAGCAACAGCAGAAACCCCCACAAATGTACCAACAGTATCCCCCCAGGAATCAGCAGCCCATGCAGCAGCAGCCATATGGCCAGCAGCGAGTCATCTCCCCGGTTGAGTCCTTCTTGACTCAGTATATCATAAACCAGGAGAAGATCAATTTGAAGCTGGAGATGGGGCAAAGGGCGCAAAACCAATTGCCGGGTCAACCGGAAGTGAATCCAAAGGGGGCAAATCAGACATTGGCACTCACGCATGATCATGTGAATGTGTCCGCTATCGTCTTGAGAAGTGGGACACAAATTCCTACAAGAGTGCCCGCTAAGGAACCGGAAGCTCCGTTGGTCGGTGGGCGACCAATTGAAAAATCGAATGACGACGGAGCTTCGTCACCAAAGACCACGACTCCGGAGGGAGTCTCTGAAGAAGAGAAGAAGAAAGACGAGGAGGGGAGCCTGAGAGTATTTAAGCCCGTTGTGCCTTTTCCACAACGACTTGCCAAGGCTAAGATTGATGAAAAATACGGCAAGGTCTTCTTTATGGTCAAGGATTTGAGCTTGCAGATCCCGTTCCTCGAAGCCATAGAGACAATTCCCTCCTATGCAAAATTTTTAAAGGATTTTGTGACAAGGGATTCCAGAAAAGAAAAGGTCGTTCTCACGGCGGAATGTAGTGTTCTAATCCAGCGAGCGAATCCGCCCAAGCTAAAAGACCCGGGAAGCTTCTCCATTCCTTGTTCGATTGGGGAAGTGAATATCCATCGGGCACTCGTGGATTTGGGAGCGAGCATCAGTCTAATGCCCATGTCACTATACAGGAGGATAGGGATGGGAGACCTGGAGCCCACGTGTATGACACTTCAACTAGCCGATAGATCGGTCAAATATCTGGTAGGAATTGTAGACGACCTGCCTGTCAATGTCAGCGGAGTGCATGTACCGGTAGACTTCGTGGGGATGGATATGCCCGAAGATACTCATACACCCATCATCCTTGGACGGCCCTTCATGGCCATTGCTGGCATGCTGATAGATGTGAAGAAAGGGAAGTTATCCCTTAATGTTGGCGACCCGAGGGTCGAATTTGACTTGGGGTTGTCTATGAAGCACCCTCCGGATGAACCTGGTTGCAATATGCTGGACATTGAAGAAGACAGGGCTGTGCAAGCTGGGGCCTGGGAAATTCTCTCAAGGAACCCCCCGACATCTTGGGGGACCTTGAAGAGCATGTCGGCTTGAGGAAGGAAGAAGTTGCTCGGGAAGCGGGTGTCTCAGATACGATCCCTCCCGGATTCCAAAAAGTTGCTCTGACAAGGAGAAAGGGGAAAGAGCCCATGGAGCTTACCGCTGATGAGATCCGGATACTAAGAAAAGTGGCGGTCGACGCCAATGTAAGGGAGAAGCCCCCGAATACCATCAACAGAGGGAGGATCATTGAAGAAGTCTTTTTATCGTCGACGATGACACCAAAGGCCACCGCTCCAAAATCTGAAGGGATGCCAAACATTGGGCATCACCCACGTCCACCTTGAAAATCATCTATCGGGCGTCGAGCAAATGACGTTAAACAACAGCGCTTCATGGGAGGCAACCCATGTTCTAAATCCTCACCTTTGTTTTTAGGATTATTTTTAGGTTTATTTCTCTTATTTTGTTGAATAAATTCAGCAACATGAACTTTCGTCGAGAGACTTAGGCTATTTGTGGACTTTTGCAGGAAATAAGCCCCCAACCGATCGGTTGAGCTCTCAACCGATCAGATGGGACATATCAGAAAATGCCCTATATCTGTTCTTCAGCGAACTGGTCGGGTGGAGCAAACCGAGACCGGGTGGCAGATCGTGTGAGAAGAGTAGAACTCTTGGATTTTTTTGGGATTATATCAACCGATCGGTTGAAAGAAGCAATGGTCGTGTGACTGACCGGGTGAGCTGCATAGAACTCTCAGGAAAATCGTGAAGCGGCCAACCGATCGGTTGAAATCTCAACCGATCGTTTCGCCTGTAGCCTCTTTTAAGCAAATTTTTCGAAATAATAACCAACCGATCGGGTAAAACTCACCCGATCGGTTCACCCAAAACCCTATAAATACCCCCCGAAATTCCCTCCGTCGTTTCGACTTCTCCTCCTCTCAACCGGCCAAGTTCTTCCCTCAACCGACTGCTAATCCCCCTCAATCGATGTCTCCACTCTCTCCATCCTTCTCTCCATCGATTTCTCTCTCTCCCTCTTCCATTTAACCCCACCCAAACCCTAATTTTCACCCAACTCCCCCCAATTTTGAAAAATTGTTGAAGAGACGTGCCACGGCTTCACACTCCCATCAATTGTGCTGCGTTGGGTGATCTATGAGCAAGGATTGTCTTCTTTACTGGGTAACTTCGCTCCTTAGCTCCATTTTCAATTTTGCCCTATTATTATATTTTGCTCAATTGCCATCGATTGTGTGCATCCATCATATCTGCATACACTTGCATCACACACTACCATGGCCAGAGATAAAGATAAGGGTAAAGGTATCATGCATGAGGAGGGGTCGTCTCGTAAGAGACGAAAGACCACACGCCCACCTAGCTCACGCCCTCCTCCTACACAGTCTGCACAACCCCAACCCCAACCAATTATCCCAGCCGAGGATCCAATGATGGGCCCACGTGGTTACCGTTTTTTGAGTCAAGAAAAAAAAGATTTTTATCATAGACTCGATGCACGAGGACACCTATCCACCAAATTTGCCCATGCCCAACGCTTATTGATCTTGGAGTGTTCACCAAGGTCGAGACTCTCTTCGCAAATTTAGGATGGATAGCTTTCCTGAACGCCACAGCGGTAACCTACCCCTCCCTCACACTCGAATTTCTATTCTCCCGTGTATGTGAGTCGAGGTCGATTGTCATTTTCTGCGTCTGTAACAAAACCATCCACACCCACCTGAATACTATTAATAACATCTTTGATTTCCCCATTCTTGGGGACGACGCTATTCGTCACTCCGAATACCACCCTGATTTCGACGTCGATCAATTTTGGTTCCGCATCACCCTTCACGATCATTATCCCCGAGGTAAGGCTAAGGCCTCCTCCATCATTCACCCCATGTTTCGTCTGGACCACTGAATCATATCTTGCACGTTTTCCCCAGGGATGAGTCCGGGACGGTGACTATCCCTGATCTTTTCATTTTGTGGGCCATGACATTCGATTTTATTCGCGGTGACGATGGTATCGCCTTCGAGGCCCCTCGCATTCCCATTCATGCTGGCGATTGGCTTATCCACAAATTGCTTGACATTAGCCGTGCCAGCAAAGGCAAGTTTTATTGCGGGGGCCTCATTACCATTATAGCTTCGTATCCTCAGTTCAATATCGCCATTCCCAGATATTTTCCTTCTGCCGCAGGACCTCCACGTATAGATCTTGATGTCATGCGGCACATACACATGATCAAGCCTTGACCCGACGGTCGTTTCACTTTCTACTACGGTCACCCCCCTGCTCCTTACACTATTCTACCCAACCCCGCTCACATGCCTATCCAGCTTGTGGCAGATTGGACTTTCCCTCCCGATCCAGATTTTCTAGGGGGATTACGTCTTCCGTTTATCTTGGGCGCATCCAGATCACCTCCCCCTACCACCCACTTAGGCGAGCAGGACATACCTGCATCCCGAGGAGACCCCGGGGCTGGACCCAGTAGTGCCACCCCGGCTTCTGTCCCCATCACCACCGTCACCACCTCTCCGGTCTGTACGACCACCACTTCCTCCTTTCGTCAAGCCACCTCTACTCGCCTCCGTCTCGAGGCTGAGTTAGCTGCACTGCACGCTGGCGCATCCTCTTCAGCCCCCTCGGTCCCATCCTCTTCCATCTTCACTCACCAATGTTTCCTCGCACTTGAGAGGAACGTGTCCACCATCCTCTGCATTCTTACTCACGTTCATGGACCTCCTCCACCCATACCACCCCCCTCACCACCACCTTCACCCCCTCGACGATCTTCACCTCCCCCATCACATTCATCACAACATCCATCACCCCTTAGGCGACCATCCCCTCCCACCACCACTTCCATTCCCTCCACTTCACCTCCACTCACGACCACTGCCGTCGCCCCCACAGATCCATCACCATCCACGTCCATCACCCCATACGTGCGCCACAAGAAATTGCAGGTGCGATCGAGATCACTTCCCCCACCATCCTCTCCACCACCTACACACGTACCCCAACCATCCACCACCGCATTGGTCGCCATTTCACTACCACTCACCATCACCACCACCTCACCACCCATTGTTCACACCTCCTCGACACCCACCCACCCATCACCTCGACCACTTTCTCCACTCCTCTGCACACCAGTCACCTCTCCCGTCCACTCCCCCACATCCCCCACATCTTCCACCAAGGAGGACGAGGATATTTCCTCTCCTGCTTTTTGATTTCATTTTCTTTTCCGATCTTCCCCCTCGCATATTTCTGCGTTATCATGATTATATCATATCGCTATCATTGTCATGTCTAGCTTGGGGGAAGTCATTTTTATGTGTGTTGTCGTGTGATGTTTTTGTGGTGTGTTTGTTTATTTATGTCGTGTGGTGTGATCTTCTTTATTTTTCAGTTTCGTATGTGTGTTTTTCTTGTTTTTCATTTCTCTATGTGTCGGTGCGTATTTCCCCTCCATTTTCATTGCCCTCCCGTATTTATTTTTATTGCATTGAGGGCAATGCAAGTTTCAGCTTGGGGGAGTCGCACTTCGTGTGTCGTCTTGTGTCTTTTTCTTCGTTTTTGAGTCGTTTTCACCGTGTTTTTCTTTTTCTTTCTTTCCTTTTTCTCCTCTCTCTCCTAGAGATGACCCCAAATGATGATTTGCCAGAGAATCACATACACACACCTAGCATGGCTTCGATAATCACATTCACTAACCCTAGGAAGCTGAGTCCTCTTGCATTTCATGCATCGTGTGTCCACTTTGCTTTTTTGTGAGTCGTGTGTCGTGTCTAGCTTACGGTGTGCTTCTACTTTGTGATTTTGATTTATATACCTGTCCTGGGATGACCCCTAGATTATCATGTTTCGATTTGAATATGCGGTATTTGCTTCTTCGGTCTGCTTCTATATGCATGCTATATTTATATCATATACTTCATTTCGCATGTGTCGGGATTCCAAGTTAGGACTAGGATAACCCATTTAGCCTATGCTCTGATTAGCGAAGAAAATCTCCTTTGCCCTAGTGGTTAGAATCCGATTTCTTTTTTGTTTTACTTGGTGCAAATCCCCTCGTCGTGTACCGTTCTCCCACTTGGGAGAGTACACACATGTATATACCCAAATAACCAAAAATCCAAAAAAAAGAGAAAAGAAAAACCCAAAAAAAGAAAAGAAAGAAAAAAATATGTATAGCCAAAAATCCAAAAAAAATACATATATCCAAAACCCAAAAAAATGTGTGTGAATATTTTCTTATCTACCGAGAATAAAGGGAATGCGAGAATTTGCCCCACATAATCTCAACCTCCATCGTTTTCGAAAACACTTGGAATAGAGACTTTCTAGCTATTATCTAGGCGATAGTGTGGTGATTTCCTAGTCCCTAGCTATGGAGTCCCTGACACATGATACGCTTCGATTCTTACTTTCTTCTCATGCATGCTTAAGCTATATATTCACCGCTTATTTCAAATCGAATCGATATTTGGGTCTTTTCTTGGATTTGCGTATATGGAGCTTATTGCACAAAGTAGATATTGACACTGTCTGCTAGCACACGACCACACTCACTCGCGCTTCACCGTGAGAGCCCATGACACTTGTTTGGACTCGTTTTTTTTGGTTTAGTGTTGTGATTTGTCGCTTGCTTGCTAGGTGTGGCGTTTTTGATTTCGTTGGCCCTGACGGGCGATTTAGGATTTTGATTTCCCTTTCTCTCTATATTTTCTTCCTCTGAGCTCCTGCTCTCACTCATCTTCCTCGAGGACAAGGAAGGGTTCAGCTTGGGGGATTTTGACGTGTGTTTATATTTTATATATTCACACAAGCCTTCTTTGTGTTTTTCCGTTATTTTCCGCCGTCCCGTATCCATTTTCTTGTGTTTTCTAGTTTTCTTTCACTTCTCCGTGTTTTTGTGTGTTTGCAGGAGATTCCCAGCGTAGGGGACATATAACGAAGATATCAAGAGTCCCTAAAAAAACAAGAGGACTCACGCGCGATCCAGGGAGCCAAACGACGAAGATCACCATTTTTAGCCCCCACCTGATCGGTTGGACACAGCCAACCGATCGGGTGATGCACGCGTGTCCGACCCAGACGCAAGCTGAAGCGAAGTGCAGCATCAACCGACCGGTTCGACGACCGGTTCGACGACCGGTTGAACACATTAGAGTTCTCGGGAATTTGGAGCTGAATTCCAACCGATCGGGTGACATCTCACCCGATCGGTTCATCTGTAGCCGATTCTTCCAAAAGATGAACCTGAGAGCTCAACCGACGGTTCGCTGACCATTTGAAGTCGACCGAAGTGTCTGTTCTTTTGGGAGATAATTCCAACCGATCGATTGATTACTCAACCGATCGGTTCACCTGATGACCGCATCTCCTCAAACAACGACCCGCTTGCTTCACCCGATCGTTCCAAGCATCCGGTTGAAGTTTCTGAAGACCGCAGCCGAAGAATCAAGCAGCTCACCCGATCGGTTGATACTTCAACTGATCGGGTGAAGTTGTTTTCTATATATAGTTGCCCTAGGTTTTCAAAAACGGAAGCTGTTGTATTTTTCTGTCTTTTTCTCTATTTGTGACGGTTGGAATTTTATTGTTATCTGTAAGTTCTCTGATCTTTGTCAAACATTAATATAGTCTTAATAACATTGCTACTACCGTGTTTCAATTGCCTGATCATGATTTTTACGGTTGATTTTCATTTAGATTGCTTTTTAGCTATAATGTATGAGTAGTTTCCAAATCTGGGATTTTAGTGGAAACCCCTTCGTGAGTTCTCCCTGATGCGTCCATATGACTAGGATTTCGATAGGGATTAGGAATTTAGAGGTTACGTGGGGTGTTTCATTGTCATCGGCGGGAAAAAGACCGCCTTTGACCGTAGGGCCAAGGGGGAATAAACTTGGCGGTTGACTCCCTAGCCATAGCTCATGCCCTTAGCGTAGACATCGAGACCTAGCGCGTGGGAACACCCGGATGAGATGTTGGCAGTTATCGTTGCGAGCTCAGTTCTCCCAGAGTCGGTCAGTGTTAATGGACATGGAAATGCTCACTGACCGAACCCGGGTAGTCTGGCGTATCATCCTGGGCACTGACCGGAATATCGAGCCCATGGGACGCTGGTATCACTCCTAGAGACAACGTCTCACCACTAAACCCTAATTCCGATCGTATTCCTATCCGTCGGTCGTAGTAGTGAGAACACATGATAGGGTGGAAACCGAAGTCATAGGTTTCCTTTTATATTGTTTATCCCTCGTTTCTACAATTTGTGACAAACCATCGATCGATTCGGGCTAGCTCACCCGTAGGGTGAATTGGTTCCTCTTAGAAACTAGCACAACCACGCATCCCTGTGTTCAACCCCCAATCCACACTACAACACCGTGCGCTTGCGGTATAAATATTTAAATCTGGTATCCTCCATCCTATTTCACCTTGCATGCTTACAATTAGGGGACGTCATGAACACACACCAATTTATACTCAGAACACACATTCACACAAAATGCTTAAGTCTCGCTTAAATGAACTTATTGTGGATTTCAATAAATGTAATGAACTTGATAAACAATGAAATGAGAGTAGAGCTACATCCGATCATAGTTTATCATGAAATATACTAAGTTCACAAAGATGAATCCAATGCCCACAACTCATTCTCTAAGTAGCATAAATATGTAATGATTAAACAGTTTCAAGCATGTGTGGTGTTTTGTTAACCTTCATGGAATGAGTTAGTAAATTCAATTAAGGTAAAGCAATCACCACACTACCCTTGTTTCATGACTCCTAGAACCCATCAACTCTGCCATGTCCTTATTCTGTATAGAAATGGAGATAAAGATATGGAATTTTTGTGCTTTTATACTTTTGGCTATTTTTTGGCTCTTTGTCTTGCAGACTTGCGTAAACGCAATGGAGTGTAAGGAGCGGTCTATGCATCCCAGATCAGATGATCTTATGGCATCGGGTTACAAGGAACCCCAAGGACCTTTTATTTAGGATATTTATTCGATTTTTATATTTTTGGGATTTTTTTCAAACTCACGTAAACGCGATGGAATGCAAAGCATGATCAAGGATCATTTATTTGGCTATGCACAAAAGAAAAGGAAAAAACATAGAATCTAGACATGGCTCAGCCTCAGGAATTCTAATTATCACTACTTTGGTTGTCGTATGGCTATCCTATCTCTTTTGAATTACTAAACATCCGTGAAGCAATAGAATTATCAATCAAATCAGACAAGATTCAAATAATTTTCAAACTTTGATTCATTCATTTTAAGCTCAACGGTTTCAAGAATATGGTCGTTAAACTATGGATTCTACTATGAAAAAGCATATTAGCAATGTTAATCTAATCAAGGAATTAAACTCCAATCTAATCAGATATCAAAGTTCGTAAAAAAATAAATCCACAATATTCTATGATAAAATGAAGCATATGAGACAGAAGTAGAGAAGTTTCTAAGGTGTGTATCACGACAAAGCAAAGTGTGTGCACTGCACTCCCCCAATCTTAAATGTCACATTGTCCTCAATGTGTGTATGATATGAATAGAGAACAATGGTACAAAACAAAATAATATCTATCCCCAAGCTCTGTCAGATGGTGCCCAGTGTGGACAGATGTGCATAAAAATTGTGGAGAGAAGCAAAGTAAGAACCATAATATAAGGGTGGGGAATCAAATCATAGAATCGGGTAGGGTGCAAAAGATAATTGAGCAACCATCATATGGGGTGAATTTATTAAACTGGAAATTCTTGTTTATTTAAAGCATAAAAATCTATACTACAACTACACTACTGGATTGGTACCTGATCACTCCATATTTTATACCTTTTTTCTGCATGTTTGCATGCCGTTTTGATCGCCCATATCGCGTTTTTCATGATTATTCGACAATATTGCGATGCTTTTCACTATTTCTTGTTTTTGTCGTATTTCAGGAAATATGGAGCGATTTGGAGCGAATTTGAGATCAAGGAATTTGCAAGCGCTTGGGAGTGTTACCCACGGCTCATTTGAGGGTTTACCAGCAATGAAGGATGAGCGGAAGAAGAAGGAAATCAATAGGAGCAACGAGAAGGCAAAAAGAAGAAGAAACATGCATTTCAGCACATCACTCGGCCGAGTATAACAGCCACTCGGCCGAACAAGAAGTCCCACCCGGCCGACCAGAACGGATATGCACACGGAGTTTTCAGCGTATACTCGGCCGAATGAAGAAAGCCTACTCGGCCGAGTGAGAATGCTCACTCGCCCGAGTGGTACAGGGAAATTGTCTAGAGAAAGGCTAGAGATACTGGAATTTTCAGAGATCCTGATGAAACCCCACTCGACCGAACGATATAGTTACTCGGCCTAATGAATAAGTCTACTCGGCCGAGCCATCCCCCGAAGACAGACCCTGAAACATCCGAAGTTACGGTTTTTTCCAGGGTTTATCACTCGGCTGAGTGACAAGGGTCACCGGGCCGAGTGACCCGCTCTGCCTGCTGCTAGGGTTACGATTTCTGGGCTGCGCAGGGGCAGTTTGGTCACGATTGTTTGGACCATTTTAGAGGGTATTTAAACCCAGTTTTTGCCCTAGTTTAGAGAGCTTTTTGAACTACTAATTTTTCGACTTTCTTTTAGGATTTTGACGGCTACTTTTTGTGAAATCTCAGCTGGAGATCGTCGGTGATTACATTGGTTTGTCTATTTCTATTAAAAACTTGATTTTTATGCATTATTTCTCTTTTGCAATGAATTGTGCCGAGATTATTATTGATTTTTCTGAGATTTGCATGATGTCTAATGAGTAGTGTCATCGTCCTAGGGCGTAGGGATGAACCCTATGGACCCTATTTCTAAATTGTGATGAATTTGTAGAATTGTTGCTAGAATTGATTAAGGTTAGGTTGTGATCAATTGATTACGGATAGCTAGGAATTCATATCGATTGGGATTTGCAAGAGATTGGATCCCAATTAATAGAAAGTCCTAGATATTTGATTTAGATTGACAATTGGATTTCTCTAGATTTGGTTTGCAAGAGATTGGACCAAAGCTAGGATTTTTAATTGTGATTCTATACTAATATCCGTTTGCAAGAGATTGGACGGATAGGAACTATCCTAACCTAGGTTGTAGCTCGAGTTTGCACGAGAGCGGGCTCGAGATACAATTGAACAATGATGTCGTTCTTCACGCTAGCGGCTTAGGCTAGGGTTTGCACGAGAGTGGGCTCTATCCTAGGCTTGCTATAGACCGGCAATAGCAAGAGAGCGTGAGCTTGGTTCTACATTAAGTTGTGACTAGTTCACCTATATTCAAGTTTAGCAACAATGAAACTTATGAATCACAAGGATGAGAGATGGTCCGTAGTGGGGATTTCCTATCCCTAGACATTTTATTATATTGATATTTCTCCTGATATTTGAACGATTATGACTGTTATACCCAGAAATATTCGTGATTCTCTTGATATTGATATCTCTTGATAGCTAGGTGATCGGAAAAAGACACAGTCATTTTTCCTCCCTAAGTTCGATACCCGCTCGCCGCTACACCGTGCGCTTGCGGTAAGACTACAAGTCGTTTTTCGGGTGTACACTCGGACGCGATCAAGTTTTTGGCGCCGTTGCCGGGGAGGCGACAGTGTTTTATTTTCCTTACTTAGCTATTTCTTTTTGTTTTATTATTTTTTATTTTACTCATCTATCGTGCTAACAATTCCATCGAAGCTCTGTTTTTCTTTGCATGAACACAAGATCGACGGCGGACCCAGAGGATATAATATTTGATCCGGAGATTGAACGTACTGAGAGGAGGATCATAGCCGAGAAGAGACTCAATATAGAGGATAATTGTATGAACCGCCCGGAGACATCGGAAGAACTAGCGGTACGTATGGCGAGGATTATATCTATCAGAGATAGGCTTCGGCCTAGGACTTCCTCAACTACTTCTTCCATCGCTATGCCAGAGTTGGCGGTGGATAAGATTTTGAGCCCAAGACGGGATTAATGGTCTTAATGCAACAAAACCCATTCCATGGGAACTCCCATGAGAATCCACATTATCACCTCCAGCTATTCTTGTCCAAGTGCGCCACCTTTCAAATGCCGGGTGTTTCCACCGATGCGATCCGTTTGAGACTCTTCCCCTTCACCCACAGAGACAAAGCTCTATATTGGTTGGGGACGCATGCGGAAGGGATATTCACTACTTGGGATGAGTTGGCTAGTGCTTTTGTTGATAAATTCTACCCGTCATCTAAGACAGTGAAGATTAGGAGCGCACTCGTGTCCTTTAAGCAAGGACCGCAAGAGACCCTATACAAGGCATTGGAGCGCTTTAAGGATCTACAGCATCAGTGCCCCCATCACAGCATAGAAGAATAGGAGCTAGTTCACAGTTTTTATAATGGACTCCAACCGGGCACTAAGCAAATCATAGATGCAACCGCCAACGGAGCCATTCTTTCCAAAACACCGGCTGAAGATACGGCCCTATTAGAGGAGATGGCCTCTAATAATCAACAATGGGGCGACGAGCGAGGGCAATCTTCTACCTCCTTGAAGCCAATGAGCATATATGAGGCCAAGGCCGTAGCAGAGCTTTCCAATAAGTTCGACTCTCTCCAAAAGGTAGTGGAGAGATTGGAGAAGTATATCACCGAGCCGCATGGAGCTCCTTCCACATCTACGACGGGGAGCAATATGAGTGATTTGCAAGACCAATCTCAAGCTATGTTCGTAGGAGGAGAGCATGGAGAGGGAACCTTGGAACAAGTGCAATATGTTGCGGGGAACTCCAGTTATTGGGCCAACCCGGCCGCAAGGAATCATCCGAGGTTTTTGTATGCAAATAATGAAGGGGCTCTAAACCCACCACTGCCGTAACAAACTCAAGCTAGGCCTCCACCTCCACAACCTCAATACCAACCGAGGGGGCCACCGCAACAAAGTTACTCGCCTAGGCAACAAGCGGGACCATATAGGCCGCCCGGTTATAACCAAAGTTGGAGAGCTCCAAATCCACCACAAGCTCAACCACGATCGGATCATGAAGCTATAGTGGAGGAATTCATGGTGGAGCAAAGAAAAATCAATGCTAGGTTGACGGCGCAACAAGATTCGCTAAATACAGTCGTTGCGCAACTTGGAGAGCAACTTGCGTTGCTAAAAAACACTCAACAATTGCCGGCTCAACCGAAGCCCAATCCACGGAGCAATACCGGTCACATAAATGCGTTAGTGGCGGTCACAACTAAGGACGGGAAGGATACCACTCCCGCCATGGTCCAAACCAAGGAGCCCGTGGAAGAGATTTTGAACGACAAAGAGCCAGCTATTGAAGAGGAGAGCACAAAAGAGCCGCAAGAAGTTGGAAACTCTGAAATAAAGAAGCCTAATGAGGAGCGCACCTACATGCCGCCGGTGCCCTTTCCACAACGGTTGGCGAGAGCCAAAATAGAGAAAAGGCTAGCCAAGTTCCTTGAGTATTTGAGGGGAGTAAGCCTCAACATACCTTTCTTGGATGCTATAGTAGAGATCCCGTCGTATGCAAAGTTCTTGAAGGACTTAATATCGGGAAAGAAAAGGAAGGAGAAAATAATGCTTGCCAAACAAGGAACTTGGTTCACCCGGAGGGAAAAGGAGCCCACGAAATTCAAGGATCCCGAAAGCTTTCGCATCCCATGCACACTTGGAGGAGTCCCATTGCAAAAGGCTTTAGTTGACTTGGGAGCAAGTGTGAGCCTAATCCCCCTTAGCATGTTCTGGAAATTGAATACGGGGACCGACTTGAAGCCAATCGACATGATAATACAACTAGCGGATGGTCGGGTTACTAGGCCAGTGGGGATTGCGGAGGACATTCCGCTACAAGTTTCGGGAAGGATATGCTTGCCTTGTGACTTCGTCTTTATGGACATTAAGGAGGAGGGCGACACTTCACTTATACTTGGACGACCGTTCCTAGCCACCGCCGGTGTTATATTCGACGTGCGGGAAGGAACCTTATCATTGAATGTCGGGAACATCGAGGTTGAGCTCCATATACCCAAAGCCATGAAGCATATGCCCTACTAAGAGGAGTTGGATTATGTGGACCTCCTTGATGAGGTAATCGACGAAGCCATTCCACATTCTATTGGCGCTCTGACGTGCGTATATATTCCATATATTCACGCACGTTTTCTATCGTGTTTCTCCGTATTTTCCGCCGTATTTTATTCGTTTTCTCGTATTTTCTCGTTTTCTTTCACTTTTCTTTGTTTCTCCATGTTTGCAGGAGATTGCCCGCGTAGGGGACGTTTACCGACGATATCTCAAGTCTCCGGAGCAACGGGAGCAGTCACGCGTGATCCAGGGGGTCAAACGACGAAGATTACATCTTTCAGCCCCTCACCCGGTTGGTTGGTCATCTCCAACCGATCGGGTGATGCACGCGTGCACCACCCGGTCTCAGCCGGAGCTCAAGTGAATGTCACCCGATCGGTTCACAGGCCGGTTCAACGGGGCCGATTCTCTGTCTTTTCAAGCCAAATTCCAACCGATCGGGTGACTCTCACCCGATCGGTTCATCTGTAGCTGATGCTGAGGAGCCGAGACACGGGCACCCAACCGACTTGTGCTCTTATCGTTGCGCGCTTAGTGCTCCCGGAATCGATCAGTGTTAATGGACATGGGAGTGCCCACTGATCGAACCCGGGAAGTCCGGTGTATCATCCTGGGCACCGACCGGAATATCGGGCCCATGGGATGCCGGTGCCACTTTCAGAGGCAACGTCTCACCATTAGACCCTAATTCCAATCGCCATCCTACCCGTAGGCCGTATCGGTGAGAGTCGCTCGTTGGAGTGGAAACCAAAGTCCCGGGGTTTATTTTCTTATTGTTCATACCTTGCATTCCTTTCCAGTGACAACCCATCAACCGATTCGGGCTAGCTCGCCCACGGGGTGATTTCGGTCTTCCTTGACACAAGCACATCCTAGCCTCCCTGTGTTCGACCCCCAAGCCACACTACAACACCGTGCGCTTACGGTTACAAATATCTAAACCCTCACGCGGGTCCCCCAGCCATTTGCAGCTAGCAAATTGGGGGCACGTCAAGTTTTTGGCGCCGTTGCCGGGGAGGCAACGTGCTTGTTATTTTAGGATCTCTTGAACCCTAGTGTCTAGCTCTTATCCCTACCTCACGATAATTTTCGCATTCTTCTTTTTCCTTTTTATTTTCTTCTTTTTATTTCTTATCTTAGCTGTCTCTCTCCCACTTGTCGCTTCACGGGTGTTTGTTGTTTTTCATGCACAGGAGTTCAAGAAGTCTCGACGACTTGATCCCCGTTGATCCAGAGATTAACGCCACCCTTAGGCGTTTGGCCGCCGAGAAGCGAAGAAGATCCTGAAGCCATGGAGGAGAACACCCCGCCTTGCAAGTCCATGTTGGAGTACTCGATGCCATCTATCGAGTCCACTTCCGCCATCTGTCCTCCAGCTATTACGGCCCAAAGCTTTGAGCTAAAGCCGTCTTTGGTGACATGGATCCAGCAGGATCAGTTTTCGGGTGCACCCATGGAGAGCCCGATCGAGCATCTAGACTCCTTCTTGGAGAAATGTGACACCTTCCGGATTAATGGTGTCACGACTGAGGCGATCCGTCTGAAGCTGTTCCCCTTCTCGTTGCGAGACAAAGCCAAGCAATGGCTTAGGGGGAAGGACCCCCAACACTTTCAATACCTGGGAGAAGCTCTCCAACGCTTTTCTGACGAAGTTCTTTCCTCCGGGGAAGACCATGAAGTTGAGGAGTGAGATCTCCTCCTTCTCCCAGGCCAGCCACGAGTCCTTGCATGAAGCTTGGACGAGATACAAGGAGATGCAGAGAAGATGCCCTCACCATGAGCTTCCGAAGTGGCAGATTATTAACATGTTCTACAATGGGCTGAGGGATGACCTAAAATCTTCTATGGACGCCGCGGCTGGGGGTTCCTTCATGTCAAGGAGCGAGGAAGATGCCGGACATATTCTGGAAAATATGGCATCCAACAATGAGTGGTGGTGTGACGAGAGAGCCACACCCAGGTCTGGGGGTATACACAGAGTCGAGGACTTCGACAAACTTTCAAGCAAGTTCGACTTGCTTTCGACCCAGATCTCTGCACTAATGGTAGGAGCCGGTGGGGCCGGTACACAACAGATTGCTACGGTAGAATCCGAAGTCTTTGGGGAATGCGACGGTGGTGACGTCTCACCACCGTTGGATCAGGCGAGCGCACTATTTTACAACCTCACGGGAAATGTGCCGTATCCACCAAGAACCAATTCCAACCCGGCCTACTCTCCAAACAACCGGAACCACCCTAACTTTGGTTACCGGACACCATTCTAGCCCTCAACGCCTCAGCAGCCGTAGCAACAAACATATCAGCCGACTAGGCCACAGCAGAGTCAGATTCAGCAGCAACAATAACAGCAGCAGCCTCAGCAACAATTTTACGCCCCCAGGAATCAGCAGCCAATCCAGCAGCAGCAGCAGTATGGCCAACAGAGGGCCGTCTCTCCGGTTGAGTCTCTCTTGACTCAATATATAACCAACCAGGAGAAGATCAATCAAAAGCTGGAAATGGGTCAGCGGGCCCTCACGGACCAAGTAACCCAGCTGGGGTTACAAGTGGCGACCCTTTCAAGGTCACAAAACCAATTGCCGCCACAACCTGAGGTGAACCCGAGGGGAGCAACCCAAACGTCGGCACTCGTGCACGAGCACGCAAATGTGTCCGCTATCGTTCTGAGAAGCGGGACACAAATCCCTACTAGAGTGCCCCCTAACAGACCGGAAGCACCGTTGGTCGTCGAGCGACCGATCGAAAAATCAAATGACGCCGGTGCTTCGTCATCAAATCCTACGACTCCGGAGGGAGTCTCTGAAGAAGAGAAGAAGAAGAACGAGGAAGGGAGCCCGAAAGTGTTCAAACCCGTTGTGCCTTTTCCACAACGGTTAGCTCAGGCCAAAATCGATGAGAAATATGGCAAGTTCTTCGCCATGGTCAAGGATCTGAGCTTGCAAATCCCCTTCCTGGAAGCAATCGAAACAATCCCCTCCTATGCGAAATTCCTGAAGGATTTGGTGACGAGAGGGTCTAGAAAGGAGAAAGTAGTGTTGACGGCGGAGTGTAGCGCTCTCATCCAGAGGGCAAATCCGCCGAAACTTAAAGACCCGGGGAGCTTCTCAATCCCTTGCACGATCGGGGCAGTAAAGATTCATCGTGCACTCGTCGATCTCGGAGCGAGTGTCAGTTTGATGCCCTTATCGATGTATAAGAGGATAGGAATGGGTGATCTGGAGCCCACCGGTATGACCCTACAACTTACTGACCGGTCGGTCAAATATCCGGTGGGGATTGTGGATGACCTCCCCGTCAATGTAAAAGGGGTGTATGTGCCAGTGGACTTCGTTGTCATGGACATGCCTGAAGACGCACACACTCCCATCATCCTGGGACGGCCTTTCATGGCCACTGCTGGCGTTTTGATTGATGTGAAGAATGGAAAACTTTCGCTAAACGTCAGCGGAGAAAAGGTTGAATTTGATCTGGGGTTGTCCATGAAGTACCCCGATCCTCCAGATGACCCTCGGTGTAATTTGCTGGAGGTAGAAGAACATAAAGTTGCTGAAGAGAGCTCCTGGGAGATCCTCTTAAGAAATCCCCCCCGATAACTTGGGGGATTCAGAAGACCAAGACGGCCCCAAGAACAATGATGATGCTGGGAAAGTGAATGCAGCACGTACGACCCCTCCCGGGTTCCCCAAGGCTCCTCCTGCGAGGAAAACGGGGAAAGAACCCATGGACCTCACCAAAGACGAGGTCCGGATCCTTAAGAAGATGGCGGTGAACGCCAATACGAAAGAGAAGCCCCCGGATCCCAAAAACAAGGAGAGGGTAGTCGAGCAAATCTTTCTCCAGCCGCTGACTACTCCAAAGGCCGTGAGCTCCGATGAAGAAGAGATGCCGAACTTCGGGCATCACCCGTATCAACCACCGTGAACATCACTTGCGGGCGTCGAGCCAACGACGTTAAACAAGTGTGCTTCATGGGAGGTAGCACATGCTCTAAACTTTTGCCCCACTTTTTAGTGTTATTTTTGACTTTATTTTATCTATTTTTATAAATAAAATCAGCCGCAAGAACATCCGTTCAGGGACTTAGACAATCTGTTGGTTTTTCCAGGAAACAAGGCCCCAACCGATCAGTTGATAACTCAACCGATCGGTTGGGATGTATCAGATACAAGCCGCATCTGTCCCCAAATGAACCGATCGGGTGAAGAATGGAGAGACCGGGTGACAGACTGGGTGATCTGGGGAGAATTCTCGGGAAAGTTTTGGGAAATATCAACCGATCGGTTGAGTTAGAGCGCGATCGGTTGAGGCGACCGGGTGAGCAACCCTCAATTCTCGGGAAAATGAGTGGAGCAGCCAACCGATCGGTTGACAAGTCAACCGACCGGTTCGCCTGTAGCAATTCTTCAGCAAAAATTTTTGACCTAACAGTCAATCGATCGGGTGACAAGTCACCCGATCGGTTCGACTTAAAACCCTATAAATACCCCTACCGCATGATGACCGCCACCCGACCCCCGAAAATCCCCTTCACGCGGTTACACACCCTCCAACTGTCGAATTGACCTCCTCCACCCAACATACTGCCCCTAAACCCTCATCCCCACTTACTCCCATACTTCCCCACCCCCGCCACCTTGCCATCGTCGACATTCCATCATCAAAACACCCAAACCCTAACCCTAGCCCCCAAAATTTTCGAAAACCTGTTTCGTATCGAATCAGCGAGCAGCGGCTTCCCGAATTGCTTCCTCCTACTACGCGAGTCCCCCGGGAGCTTGATCTTGCTACATTGATGAGTAACACTCTTCCACTCTACACATCTCTTACTTTATCTGTAATATCCTAAATTGGTGTTGTACCTGTTTCACTTGCTTTATATTCATCATAGGCACGCCCCCACTTTCCTTTTCACCACCCACATAGTCACCATGTCTAAGAAAGGGAAAGAGATTGCATCATTGGTGGGACCGAAAAGGTGCTCTCTCTCAAGTGCAAGAGTCCGTACAAGTAGTAAAACCTGGGAGTCCAGGTGTCGAATCCACGGGAAGAAATCTGCTGCAACCACAATTCAAATCAAATAGAAATCTATCGGAAAGAAACTAAACACTTTAGGTGGTGATGTGAAAGGTGATGTGAACACGTGAACAAAATAAACATAGAAAATCGTGCAAGAAAATACCTATAAAAAGTTTGCACATGGTATGGGTTCGTTAGGATCAATGATTCGTATTAATTTGGTTGATGAATATATCACAATGAATTCTCTTTTTGAGAGCAATTCACCGGGAAAAATATCCAATATAACTCAATGAATTCTCCTTTTGGGAGCAATTCATCGGAAGATGCCCTTTTGGGGGTTCAAACAAAATATTCAAAAAGATCGTCGCTAAAGCTATAATACGATATGAAACTCTCTTTTGGAGAGATCAAAACTACGGTATGAAACTCCCTTTTGGGGAGATCAAAACTCACCCTTTTGGGGCGATCATCAACTTAATTAATTCTTTTGGAATCTAAAAAAAGTCGATTTACGAACAACGATTACAATTTTAGCGACGTTTAACGATTAAGCACAAGGAATTTCAACCAAATAAACACGAATAATATCCCCTAACTACTCCAAACCATGCACAATAACAATTTAGCTACTCATAATATCAGAATAAACAATTTTCAGATCAGAATTCATAGGTTTAATAGCAAAATACGGAAGTTTAGAGGCAAAATACAAGCTAAAACACCCAAATACAAGCTAAAGTTGAAGAGAATATCACCAAATCTCTCTGAAAAGTCTTCAAAACTCTCTGGAAATTAGAAACAAGCCTCTGGAATTTTACAGAATTTTTCAGGGGGAAAATACGGCTCCTAGAGCCTCCAATACGCCCAAAATACGCCCCAATCTGCTTTCATACGCCCAAAAACCCTAAATACGCTTAAATATAAATCATTGCGGGTTTAAATAGGCTTAACGGGTCTAAACCCGCTCTAATTTCACGCCCGCATTCATCTCGGCCGCTCATCCTGATCGGATCAAATTCCGACCGTTGATCAAAGCGGGATTGCGTCTCGTGTCGACACGTGGCACACGAAATCGGATCTACATCTCGAATTCGCTTCAAACCCGTCTCGCCTTCGCTCTCCACCGTACGATTGTGATCGTTCGCTCGAAAATTCGCCACGTCGCCCCGTGAGATCGCCGCATCGAATTCAAATTGCGGGGAGCGCGTCGACCATTGGATGCGCATCGGACCGCTGTCGTTTGGCCGCGTCGCCCATCTGCTGATCGCCGCTAATTCGTGTTTTGGATCGTCCGATCGGCATCTGATGCTCAGAAATCAGCCACGTCGACCCGCCATCGAATGCTTTTCGAAATCAGCTTGGGTTGATCTGGGCCGTCGGATGAGGATCGAACGAACGCCGCTCCGCTCGCATCTGCATCGACGTCAGCCGTTAGATCAACGATCGACGGCTACAAAGCTGCCGCGTCGCCCCTTCGTCGTAGGCCGTCGGATGAGAGCGGGAACGCGTGGATGAACGCCGCGTGGCGCGCCAAGATTCGTGCAAACTTAATTTATTTCCAATAAATGGTATTCTGCATTCAAAAATTCATAGAAATTAGCACATATCTCAGAAAAATACAAATAAATAGTCGTTGGAATCGTGAGATTGAGACGGTGCTATGAAAAATATAAATTGTGCAGAATTGCATCGTTAATTGCTGTTTTGTGCTCAATTAGTGTGTTTTCTCTAATAAATAAATGTGTAGAAAATACGTATGAATTAGAGATAAATTTAGCATCATGAGAGCACAAAATAGGGCTAAATGGGGGGTTAAATATGTAATATTGAACCTGAATCACACCCCCCAACTAGCGATTTGCTAGTCTCTAGCAAAAATAGCGATAAATACGGACGATCAATAAAACAATAAGTTCTTTCAAATTGCTTATGGCCTGGCTCAATAATACGCATTCCAACATGGTCTTGGCCATCAATATACACATCCATGAACAAAATCAATCACACGATATTTTCTCTAATTTAATTTGAATAAATAGCATGCAAGCATCGTTTTGCGCAAGCGAAAGTATAACACGTCGTTTTATCCTAGTTTTCGTGTTTCCAAGGAATTGGCCTATCAAAACAATCACTCAAATTATGGGTATTGAAGTTGCTTAGTGTATTCATCATTTCTTTTCTTTTATTCGTTCCGCGTAACGCGCATCAAGCAACATTCGCAGAAAAAAGTATAACTTGGATCGCTCCATCAAATAAGTGAGGTTCCGGTCAATGGCTCCCAAATCAGACGATAATAGGGCATTAGGCCAAGAAGGACCCCTCGGACTGTACTACTCGAGCCAACCAAGTTATTTATTAGTGACATACTTATTCATTCATTTTTCATCATTCATTTTTTCTTTCATTCAAAATTTTTCTTTTCTTTTCTTTTCTCCATCTTTTCATAAGCAACTCAAAACCCATCAACATGAATATAAACATTAATAACAAAGGCCAAATTCCTCTTCTACTTGAAAACTATTCTTAAAAATCGTGTATACTTAAGCTTTTTCCATCACATTAGCATGCATGAAATCAATTCAAACTATTTCGAGATATTAATCATGGAAATTGAAAATTTTCGTGTATAGCATATTAATGGCAATTCCATGAAGGAAAAATAATTAATCAAGCCATAAACAATTTTTAGAACTCAATTAACGTATAATCATCCGCATTTGAGGCATATGAAGGAGTTTTAAAAGATGAGATTTGGTGATTTATTCTTCTCAAAAAAAAAAATCCTAAGGTCTCATACACACCCCCCAACTAAAGATGGACATTGTCCTCAATGTCGGAAGAGGTACGAGTTTATTCAAGCAAGCAACCTAGAAAGCATATAAAAACTACACTACTGGAAAGAACACACCGTGATCAAATGGCGGATCCCGAATCTTTAATTGTGGAGGAAGTTGTTCAATTTGCTCCTTGCGCTCCTCGGTGATTATTCTTCCTCCAACGACTAAACTGGATCCCAGCAACGTGACTCCCAGCATCTCTATAAGATGTCCACCTATATCCTGCAAGAGATGAGTCACGTCAATCCATTTTAGTTTAAAATTCTTCGAAATAAAATTATTCCAAATGTAGTCATCAAAATAAGTGAAAGAAATTAAAATAAGTTGAAGACTACTCCCTGAAAGATTTGCACTACTCTCTGTACGATGCTCGTTCATTGTGGAGAGGGGTAAATGATTTTGGGACAAAACTGGAGGAGGGCATGGTTCTGACTCCATGGCGATAATCTCAAAACCCTTGTCCCTAGTTGTCTCCTCCTCTCGTTCATCCAAAATTGCTAGCTCGTCCTCTCTTTTGCACACACTTTCTGCCATGTGGATATTTATATTCGTGTCCTCGCTCGGTATACCTGTAATAGAAGATGAACTCGTATTAGTTTCTTTAAATTGAGTTTCAAAATAATTACCTTCTTCTAAGCAAGTGGCAATCAAATTAAGATCTTCAATAGATTTTTGAATCTGCCGACTCCGAGCGAGGAAATTCTCCTGGAATTGATGGGATGTGGCCTCCTGTGTCTGAATAGTCTGGTAAGCTTCCTCTTTCAAGGATTGCAAAGGTACGTCTACGCTTTGCTCTTCTTGATCGAGGCACGAAGGCTCCGTTGAATCGCTCTCTGAAGTCTCTTCCACGGTTTCTTCGTTTTCTTGCAGAGACTCCATGTATTCCCACGCCACTGTCAGCGTCATGCTTCCCAATAATTCCTGAAGCTGAGGTTGTAGTCCTTCTAGGAAGAACTCCATAAGCTCTTCATTTGTGAAACCATGCTGCGGATAGCTCGATACGATATTTGTGAACCTTCTCCATGCCTGAAAGAAAGTTTCACAATCAGTTTGATTAAAATTTACAATCTTGAGCTTTTCCATCCTATGTTTGTGTGCATTAGCATATCGTGCATCATAAAGATTGTTTGTGCAATAGAAGTTCATGAATTCCATTTTGAAATAAAATAAAAATAAAAATAAATAAAAAAAAGTTTATATACAGTAAAGTGGAAAGATCTCACCGAAGGTCCTCTAAATGAAATAAACCGTAGTCACAAACCATTCCTCCCCGGCAACGGCGCCAAAAACTTGGTGGGACCGAAAAGGTGCTCTCTCTCAAGTGCAAGAGTCCGTACAAGTAGTAAAACCTGGGAGTCCAGGTGTCGAATCCACGGGAAGAAATCTGCTGCAACCACAATTCAAATCAAATAGAAATCTATCGGAAAGAAACTAAACACTTTAGGTGGTGATGTGAAAGGTGATGTGAACACGTGAACAAAATAAACATAGAAAATCGTGCAAGAAAATACCTATAAAAAGTTTGCACATGGTATGGGTTCGTTAGGATCAATGATTCGTATTAATTTGGTTGATGAATATATCACAATGAATTCTCTTTTTGAGAGCAATTCTCCGGGAAAAATATCCAATATAACTCAATGAATTCTCCTTTTGGGAGCAATTCATCGGAAGATGCCCTTTTGGGGGTTCAAACAAAATATTCAAAAAGATCGTCGCTAAAGCTATAATACGATATGAAACTCTCTTTTGGAGAGATCAAAACTACGGTATGAAACTCCCTTTTGGGGAGATCAAAACTCACCCTTTTGGGGCGATCATCAACTTAATTAATTCTTTTGGAATCTAAAAAAAGTCGATTTACGAACAGCGATTACAATTTTAGCGACGTTTAACGATTAAGCACAAGGAATTTCAACCAAATAAACACGAATAATATCCCCTAACTACTCCAAACCATGCACAATAACAATTTAGCTACTCATAATATCAGAATAAACAATTTTCAGATCAGAATTCATAGGTTTAATAGCAAAATACGAAAGTTTAGAGGCAAAATACAAGCTAAAACACCCAAATACAAGCTAAAGTTGAAGAGAATATCACCAAATCTCTCTGAAAAGTCTTCAAAACTCTCTGGAAATTAGAAACAAGCCTCTGGAATTTTACAGAATTTTTCAGGGGGAAAATACGGCTCCTAGAGCCTCCAATACGCCCAAAATACGCCCCAATCTGCTTTCATACGCCCAAAAACCCTAAATACGCTTAAATATAAATCATTGCGGGTTTAAATAGGCTTAACGGGTCTAAACCCGCTCTAATTTCGCGCCCGCATTCATCTCGGCCGCTCATCCTGATCGGATCAAATTCCGACCATTGATCAAAGCGGGATTGCGTCTCGTGTCGACACGTGGCACACGAAATCGGATCTACATCTCGAATTCGCTTCAAACCCGTCTCGCCTTCGCTCTCCACCGTACGATTGTGATCGTTCGCTCGAAAATTCGCCACGTCGCCCCGTGAGATCGCCGCATCGAATTCAAATTGCGGGGAGCGCGTCGACCATTGGATGCGCATCGGACCGCTGTCGTTTGGCCGCGTCGCCCATCTGCTGATCGCCGCTAATTCGTGTTTTGGATCGTCCGATCGGCATCTGATGCTCAGAAATCATCCACGTCGACCCGCCATCGAATGCTTTTCGAAATCAGCTTGGGTTGATCTGGGCCGTCGGATGAGGATCGAACGAACGCCGCTCCGCTCGCATCTGCATCGACGTCAGCCGTTAGATCAACGATCGACGGCTACAAAGCTGCCGCGTCGCCCCTTCGTCGTAGGCCGTCGGATGAGAGCGGGAACGCGTGGATGAACGCCGCGTGGCGCGCCAAGATTCGTGCAAACTTAATTTATTTCCAATAAATGGTATTCTGCATTCAAAAATTCATAGAAATTAGCACATATCTCAGAAAAATACAAATAAATAGTCGTTGGAATCGTGAGATTGAGACGGTGCATGAAAAATATAAATTGTGCAGAATTGCATCGTTAATTGCTGTTTTGTGCTCAATTAGTGTGTTTTCTCTAATAAATAAATGTGTAGAAAATACGTATGAATTAGAGAAAAATTTAGCATCATGAGAGCACAAAATAGGGCTAAATGGGGGTTTAAATATGTAATATTGAACCTGAATCAATCATCTTCGTGCAGTGATCCGCTCTACGGCCCCTTTTCCCCCCTCTTTCCTTGGCATAAACCCTTCTACGGAAGAACAGTCTGACCGTTTGCGAGCACTACTTCATCGCCCGATGAGACCTACACTCTTCACCGATCGCCCCACACTCGAAGCTCTAGGGCTTTCGAACGACGTCGCCAGAATTTTCAACTGTATCGGGTGCCATACCCTCTCTTACATCCATGCTCACACACACAGAAATCTCACGCTTGAAATCCTCAGTTCCCTCGAGGTGTTTGATGGGGGTTTCTCCTTCCGCGCTTTCAACTGCGATTTTTCTCTAGGTTTCATCAAGTTGAACAATATCCTCAATCTCCGTCACCCCGATCTTAATACTGAACATTCCACCCATGATCGAACTGACGTCTACTCTCAATTCCAGGCTGATGGTGTTTGGCAACGATTTACCCGGTACACCGCCTTTCCACCCGAGGCTCTTGCCTCCTACATTATTCACCCGTGTTACCGCCTCGCCCATTGCATCCTTGCCAACACTGTTTTTGCCCGCGTGGATGTGTCCACTGTATCTAGGGATGAGCTCTTCTTTCTCTATGCCATGTCCGATGACAAGATCCTTGGGCACATCCCTATGCCCATAAACGCCGCTCATTGGATCGTCCACGAAATTTTTGCTGTTAGCCGCGCCAATTCTGGATCCATCTGTTGTGGTGGGATGATCACTCTTATTGTCAGCTGTGTTTTGAGAGTGTCACCCGACCTCCCTATTTTGCCTGGACGTAGCCGTATTGATCGCAATTACTTGATCGATATCAATATGCTCACTCCCTTCAGTGAAGACCGTGCTGTCTACCTCTATGGCCCCGCCTGCGCACCTTTCGCGATCCTGCCACCTTTAGCCCCTTTGCGGCTACCCTACCCCCCATCTCATCTGCCTTGGGAGTTTTACCCCTATCCTTGGTATTCTCCATTAGTGCATCTACCACCCTTGGATCCTCCCGATTGGCACCCAACTGTCGGCCCACCTGGTACGATCTTTCTCCACCACAGCCCCCCGGTGCACATCGATCCTCCCATGCTCCAGCCTGTCGCCCCTCCTTCCCCCATAGGCACTCCCTCCTCTTCCTCTGAGGATTCTTTCATTCGCTATTCCCCGCCCTCCTCTCCCTCCCCCTACCATTCTAGTACCAGCGAATCCGATTGACTCCCCCTTGCATATTTCTGCATTTCACGTTCGCATTTTATTCGCTAGCACTGTCATGTCTAGCTTGGGGGACGTCTATTTTGGTGTGTTGTCGTGTGTTGTAGTTTTTTCTCATTTTTGTGTGTGTGTGCTTGTTTTTCCCCTTTTGAGTGTCGTGTCGTGTGGTTTTATTTCTACTTTCGTGTCGTGTGGTTTGATTTTGATTTTTCTTTATTTTCAGTTTCATCTCTGTGTTTTTCTCGTTTTCATTTCTTTTTGTATCGGTGCGTATTCCCCCCATCTTCATTGCCCTCCCGTACTCACTCATATTGCATTGAGGGCAATGCAAGCTTCAGCTTGGGGGAGTCGCACTTTGTGCGCCATTTGAGTCCTTCTTTTTCGTTTTTGTGTCGTCTTCATCGTGTTTTTTATTTTTTTTCTTTTTTCTCTTCTCTTCTTTTTATCTCTTTCTCCTAGAGATGAACCCTATGATGAATCGCCACAAAATCACACACACCTAGCATGGCATCGATAATCACATTCACTAACCCTAGGATTTCGAGTTCTCTTGCATTTCACGCATCGTGGGTCCTCTTAGTTTTTGTGAGTCGTGTTTCGTGCCTATCTGTTTGGTGTGCTTCTACTTTGTGATTTTACTTTATATACCGGTCCAGGAATGACCCCTAGATTATCATGCTTCGATTTGAATATGCGGTATTTATTTTCCCTGTCTGCTTCTGCATGCTATATATATATATCGTGTACTTCATTTCGCATGTGTCGGGATTCCACAATTAAGGACTAGGACAACCCATTTAGCCTATGCTCTATTTAGCGAGAATAGTTTCCTTTGCCCAAGTGTTTAGATTCCGACTTCTTTTTTGATTTACTTGGTGCAAATCACCTCGTCGTGTACCGTTCTCCCACTTGGGAGAGTACACATGTGTATAGCCAAAAACCCAAAAATCCAAAAAAAAAAGAGAAAAGAAAAGTAAAACCAAAAAAGAAAAGAAAAGAAAAATTTTGTATAGCCAAAAAGCCTAAAAAAATGCAAATACCCAAAACCCAAAAAAAAAAATTCAAGTGTGAATATTTTTCCTATCTACCGAGAATAAAGGGAAGGCGAGAATTTGCACCGAGTGTTCTACTCCACATCATCTCAACCCCCATCGTTTTCGAAAACACTTGGCTTAGGAACTTTTTAGCTAGTATCTAGGTTATAGTGGTGTGATTTCCTTAACCCTAGTTGTGGAATCCCCGATGCATGATACGCTTCTATTCTTATACTCTTCTCATGCATGCTTGAGCTAATATTCACCGCAATTTCAAATTCGAATCGGTATTTGGGTCGATTCCTGGGTCTGTGTATATCGAACTTTATTGCACTTCGTAGATAGCGACACCGACTGCTAGCGCACGACCACACTCACTCGCGCTTCATCGCGTGGGCCCACGGCACTTATTTGGACTCGTTTTCCTAGGTTTAGTGGTGTGATTTGACGTTTGCTTGCTTGGCGTGTCGTTTTTGATTTTGTTGGCTCTGACGGACGATCTAGGATATAGAGTTTTCTTTTTCTCTCTTTCTCTCTATTTTTTCCCCTCCGAGCTCCTACTCTCACTCGTCTTCCTCGAGGATGAGGAAGAGTTCAGCTTGGGGGATTTTGACATGCGTATATATTCCATATATTCACGCACGTTTTCTTTCGTGTTTCTCCGTATTTTCCGCTGTCGTTTATTCGTTTTCTCGTATTTTCTCATTTTCTTTCACTTTTCTTTGTTTCTCCATGTTTGCAGGAGATTGCCCGCGTAGGGGACGTTTAACGAGAATATCTCAAGTCCTCGGAGCAACGGGAGGAGTCACGCTTGATCCAGGGGGTCAAACGACGAAGATTACATCTTTCAGCCCCTCACCCGGTCGATTGGTCATCTCCAACTGATCGGGTGATGCACGCGTGCACCACCCGGTCTCAGCCAGAGCTTAAGTGAATGTCACCCGACCGGTTCACAGGCCGGTTCAACGGGGCTGATTCTCTGTCTTTTCAAGCCAAATTCCAACTGATCGGGTGACTCTCACCCGATCGGTTCATCTGTAGCTGATGCTGAGGAGCCGAGACACGGGCACCCAACCGACCCCTTCACCCGATGGCGCCAAGATCCAACCGGTCAGCCCAAGAACTCAACCGACCGGTTCATATGACCGGGTGAAACTCCGCCGTTTTCTGTTTATTATTTGTAACGGATCACCCGATCGGTTGACTTGTCAACCGATCGGGTGATACGAGATCCTATAAATAGGACACATAGGGTTCCAGAAACCGGGGGGGGCTGTTAGTTTTTACTGTTTTCTCCTATTTGTGACGGGTGTAATTTTTTTTCTATTGTAAGTTTTCGGATCTTTCTTAAACTTTAGTATTATCTTAATTGCTCTACTACCTTCGCATTCCAATCGTCTGATTATGATTTTAACGGTTCATTTTCGTTTAGATCGCTTTTTAATGAATATTTGTGAGTAGTTCCCAAATCTGGGATTTTAGCGGAAACCCCTTCGGGGGCTCTTCCCGATGCATCCATAGGGTTAGGAAATCGATGGGGATTAGGAATCTAACGGTTACGCGGGGTGTTCTATTGTCATCGGCGGGAAAAAGACCGCCTTTGACTGTTGGGCCAAGGGGGAATAAACTTGGCGGTTGACTCCCTAGCCATAGCTCACGCCCTTAGCGTAGACGCTGAATCCTAGCGCGCGGGAGCGGCAGGATGAGACGTTGGGAGTTATCGTTGCGCGCTTAGTGCTCCCGGAATCGATCAGTGTTAATGGACACGGGAGTGCCCACTGATCGAACCCGGGAAGTTCGGTGTATCATCCTGGGCACTGACCGGAATATCGGGCCCATGGTATGCCGGTGCCACTTTCAGAGGCAACGTCTCACCATTAGACCCTAATTCCGATTGCCATCCTACCCGTAGGCCGTATCGGCGAGAGTCGCTCGTTGGAGTGGAAACCAAAGTCCCGGGTTTATTTTCTTATTGTTCATACCTTGCATTCCTTTCCAGTGACAACCCATCAACCGATTCGGGCTAGCTCGCCCACGGGGTGATTTCGGTCCTCCTTGACACAAGCACATCCTAGCCTCCCTGTGTTCGACCCCCAAGCCACACTACAACACCGTGCGCTTGCGGTTACAAATATCTAAACCCTCACGCGGGTCCACCGGCCATTTGCGGCTAGCAAATTGGGGGCACGTCACGCTCTCCATGATGATGGCATTGAAGAAGGCCAAACTTCTAGCATTGAAGAAAAGTTGGAGGTCCCTCCAGATAGCTCTACAGCCGATGATAAAGACGACGCTGATGTCGTGAGGATAAGGGAGCTTTGTAATCTCTCAACGGCCAACAAATCGAAGAAAGCTCCACCGAATAGAAGATCGGTGTCACCGATGATGAAGGAGATCGATTCTAGCTCAAGCTTAGGGGACTTATCCCCCAACTCTACCCATGATGAGGGGATGCCGAGAAAGCCCACGAGCATCAACAACCAAATCCAAGTGGCCTTCCCAGCAAGTTTGACATGCGTATCTCACATGCGCCTAATATCACGCGCTAAATGAAAATCATGAGGGGTCAAGCTCATGACCTTAAACGAGCGCTTGTCGGGAGGCAACCCGACGGTTTCATATCATTCTTAGTTGATTTTTATTTTTATCTTAGATTTTTCTTAGCGTTTAGAGTCTAGCGTCTATAAAAATCGTGACAACGGGCTTTATTTTTGATGATAGGAGATGGAGAATGAGAGATCATTCATATGGAGGAGAGCCAAGGCAAGGGGAGAGCGCTCCAGGAATGTGCTCAGGCCTCAGAAGAAGGCACGGACTAACTGGAGGAAGAAAAACAGAGAATAGAGCGAAAACAGAGAGCCGTTACAGAAAACAGGATGCCACTCGGCCGAGTAACATATGTCACTCGGCCGAGCAAAGACTCCATTCGGCCGAGTGGAGTACAGATCAGGGAAGATCGTTCTGTTATTTTTTGCGATTTATAGTATAATTTTCCACTCGGGTGAGTGACTTGTTGTTGGATCATGCCAAAACAGAGTTAGGATCGATAATTAAAGTTGAGACTTACGCTAGCGTATGCGGAACGGTAGTCTCGGAACTTTGCCTTCGGATTCGCCACGACGGATCGAGTCTTCTCACGAACGGAGTAAGGCTACTAATCCACAATCTAAATCTCTATTTTAGATTAAGAACTTGGATGGAGGGAGAGGAAATATTTCTGCAGAGCTTCGCTAGGAAGAAGAAGCATGCATGAATTTCATGCAAAAGGTGTAAGGAAAATGGCTACCCTTGGGTCTTATTTATAGCCCCCAAGGTAGTTATTTTAGGGTAAGTTGTTCCTTTGGAACAACTTAATTAAGGTGTACCATGATGCATGGCACATTATAAGCTTAAGTTGTACCATATGCATGGTACAACATAAGCTTAAGATATTCCCCCTTTATTAGCCATATGTCGCATGCATTTATGCATATATAATGCGACTTTCCCACTCATACAGAGATCCTCTCCGCAAGGGAACAGATTCCCTTTGCACACGACTTCGTGTGCGCGACGTTCGAGGTCCGTATTCCCTCGTACATCCCCCACAAGGGTGTACAAACGTCTTCCATATCCAACACTTGTCACTCGGCCGAATGAATCAGATACCATGCACGCTCTAAAAATTGCCAAGTGGCTATGCCACTCGGCCAAATGGAACTTATCCATTCGGCCGAGTGGGAAAAGTCATTCGGCCGAGTCGTAAGTTGCGAAGATATTTCGAAATTTTTTTACTCGACCGAGTGAGATCGTCACTCGACCGAGTCGCAATTTTCCTATATATATGCTGAGCGGGCTGCACGAATTTTGAAACGCAAAAATCCCCAATCTTCGCCCAAGCCCGCTACAACTTCACCTCCCTTCGCCCGAATCGCTTCCCCCCTTGCCCGATCCCATGCCGCCACCGACCGACGTTCACCGCCGATCGACGTTCACCGCCGATCGATGCCGATGCCGGACCGTCGCTGGCACCGCCCCAACCGCCGCTCCCGCCGCCGTTCACCCCCAATTCGCACTGAATTTCGAATTTCTCCTCCATTCTCCCACTTCGTATACCCATTGCACCCCAAACTCAAATCAACTCCTATATATATCTGTTATCCCCCACCTCCACCATGTATATTGATTATCATTCGCTGATTCTATTGTTTGTGTTTCAGGTTAGCTTGGGGGAGCTTGGGGGAGCTTGGGGGAGCTTTTGGACGCACTCGGAGCCTCGTGGAGGAGGCGTTCTTCGCACACATCAGATTTTGCACTCGTGGCATGCTCAGGTATACTCGTTTCATTACATAGAACGTCGCATTTTTATTTTGGGTGGGCACGACTCGCGGCACTCATGCCGCCTCGCCTTAGGACACGCACCCGGGAGCCCGCTTCCAAGCGAAACAAGTCAGGTGATACTGGCTCCTCTTCCGCTAGGGAAAACTCCCCTCCACCTAGCCCACCACCACCTACACAGCCGCCTCCTGCCGATCCCATTCCACCACCTGCACAGCCTGCCCCCGCGTTCGATGCGATGGGGATTACGTTTCGAGATGACGCCCAGCGCGCCAGATTCGAGCGTATCTCCCATCGCTCGATCTACCCACTAGGTTCGTGCACCTCGTCAACTTTGAGCGCCTAGGGGTTCTAGAGGGGCTACTCCAGTTGTACGACAACGTGGGGTGGCATGATTTCTTGTCGGTGTCTGCAGACACTTATATCTGCCCGACACTAGAGGTCCTTAGCTTTATTGAGCGGACCGCTGGAGGATGCTCATTTCGCCTGATGGATCAGGAGTGCCAGGTCACTCTTGACATGCTCCGAACATTCTTACAGTGGCCCGCTATCCCTGACCCAGACCGCGCTTACGCTCCCACGCACATCCCACCCCCGTCGTTCGACACCCATGCTTTCTGGACCCGGATTATAGGATCACCCCTTGCCTTTGACCCTAGTAGGGCCAAGGCCTCTGCCGTCCTCCACCCATGCCTCCGCATTGCATAACGCCTTATGGCGACCACTTTTCTTGCGAGATACGAGCCCAGGATGTTGTCGACCCCAGAGCTCTACATGCTCTATGCGATGACACGTCCCAGGGTTTTTGATGGAGCTGACATTCTGGTCCCCGCTGTAGAGATTGATATCGCCAGTTGGTACATCGATCGCATCATTATTTCTGTCGGTGCTCGGACGCCTATTTGTTGCAGCAGTCTGATTACCCTCTTGGCCCTTATAACTGGCGTCGACCTACCTGCTGACTTGCTTCGACCACCGGGCCCTACTTCACTATCGATAGACGTTATGGCCCGGATGAGGATGCTGCATCCTCATGGTCGTCAGCACTGGGTGTGGCCCACAGTCCTTTCGCTGCTGATTACATGATTCTCCCGAGCCCTGCTCGGACTCATATAGGACCCGCGGGCGGAGATTGGATTCCAGCGATGGATCTCCTCATCCCCGCCCCTTACGTACTAGAGCCCGAGGGTGCTCAGCAAGAGCCCCTTATTCCACCCCAGGACCCCATGATCCCTCAGCCTACACATGACCCACTACACCTCCCGACACCTCTGTCCACACTTCTGTTAGTGTCTTGATGGAGCTGATGTTCTGGTCCCCGCTGTAGAGATTGATATCGCCAGTTGGTACATCGACCGCATCATTATTTCTGTCAGTGCTCGGACGCCTATTTGTTGTGGCAGTCTGATTAACCTCTTGGCCCTTATGACTGGCGTCGACCTACCTGCGGACTTGCTTTGACCACCGGGCCCCACTTCACTATCGATAGACGTTATGGCCCGGATGAGGATGCTGCGTCCTCATGGTCGTCAGCACTGGGTGTGGCTCCACGGTCCTTTCGCTGCTGATTACATGATTCTCCTGAGCCCTGCTCGGACTCATATAGGACCCGCGGGCGGAGATTGGATTCCAGCGATGGATCTCCTCATCCCCGCCCCTTACGTACTAGAGCCCGAGGGTGCTCAGCAAGAGCCCCTCATTCCACCACAGGACCCCGTGATCCCTTAGCCTACACATGACCCATCTACACCTCCCGACACCTCTGTCCACACTTCTGTTAGTGTCGAGAGCACTTTTGCTGAGTCCTCGTCCACCACCGCCACCACCCCAGCCGTTGACCTGTCTGTCCCCACTGCTGCTGTTTTCTCTGAGAGCGTCGTGACGTCTGTTCCCACTTCTGTGTCACTGACATCTCTGCCTGCCTCGTCGTCTGATTTCACTTCAGCTTCTGCTGCTGCTCCTTCCTCGTCTACCTTGCCTGCATCTCAGCCTCACACAGAGGCTGAGCGACACTTAGCGAGCACAGCACCCGAGCACCACCCCATATCTGCACCCATCCTTTACGGCGGCCGTGCGAGACAGCTCGTTCTTCACCTGTTCGACCTGTTCGACCCTCTGCTTCACCTCCTCCCGACACCCTAGTTCAGAGCATTCGTGCTCTTGAGGGGGGCAGTTAGTGGACTCAGAGGAGACTTTAGGGCTCTCTCCGCCACCGTCAGTGCAGTCCAGACATGTGTCGCCATACTTCCTAGTATTCAGGCTTGCCTGAATCAGATTTTTGGCGTCTGCCCCTGCCACCCACACCCACACAGCAGCCACCTCGCCCGTCACCACCTCTGCCTCAGGACGGTGCTGGTGCACCCCCACCACCTTAGGCACACACTGGATGCCTTCCATATTTTTTGCTATCGATACGCTGGATACTTTTCGTGAGCCTGCTGATTTTGCACCCCTCCTCCACACACTGTTTTGTTCGCATTATGGCCCTATCTGTATATATCTGTTTGGGAGAGAGGGAGTACTTTTGGAGACACTCATATCTGGACTATTTTGATCTCTGCATGCATAACCCGCATTCTCGTATCATTTTCTTTCATTTTTTCCATCATGCATACATCCTCACCCACCCACACCCACTTTTTGCCTCTCGGTGTGCCACACTTTGCACATTGAGGACACTGTGCACTTTAGCTTGGGGGAGTGAGTTCTCACACTTTTCATTTTTTTGTCGCCTTTTATTTTTATTTTCCCACCTTTTCTTCGTTTTATACCCATTTTTACCCACCTTTTCCTTTATTATCATGCATCACGTTTTTTTTCTATTTCTTGAGTGTGATGCATTGTACAGTAGTAGTTTTCATTTCCTTTTTATCCTTATTTCTTTCATCTTTTTACTAGAGATGAATTTTCTGTGATGACGACGACGTGGTGTTAGCTTATATCTATATGCATATTACTTTGTCATGCCATAGTTTTTATTTCAGATATCATATGTTGTGTCTTGCTATGCATTTGAGATAGTAACCTGCACTTTCATGCATGAATATGGATGAAATTCTTTTATTAGCTGAGCCTGATGATTTTCACTGTATACTCTTCGTAGAAAACACGCCAAGCTTCACACATTGATTGCTTATATCTGGAGTACTGCTTTCTTTTCTTATATCACTTCTTATTGCATGAAAATTGTATGCTTCACTTTCAGGTTTAATGGATGTATGTTAGGTTGATATAACTGGATTAGTTTACTTTCTAAGATTAAACTGAGTAGATTACATTGCTCTGCTGAAAGTTGTCGTGCACGTCATATAGAGTGAACCGAGTGTTACATAAATTTCTTTCTCCACATATCTTGAGCATTATTTCTACACTTATATTCATTGGTGAATCTCCCTTTAGCGATTCTATCATTGGCATTTCCCCCGCCATTAAATCCATGCTCCAATTTCCCAAAATCAAAAAGAAAAAAATATAAGAATATCTTTCTATCTTTTGATTTGGGATCTCAGATGTATATATGCTATTAAAAAAGAGAGAAAAAAATAAAAAGAAAAGAAAAGAAAAGAGAAAAGAAGCTTATACATGATCCCATATCATACTCTTTCTCTCTTTCTTCCCTCTTTTGTTTTTATTTTTATTGGAGCTCCAAAAATGGGGAATGTACTTATTGATTTACTTATGCCACCACGCTTATAGATAAGCTTGGGGAAGAGGATCCAATGATGTGTGAGAGTGTGACTACTTGACTGTGCATGACAACCTAGGCTAGGTAATTTTCTATTCTCGGTGAGATTGCTGAAAGTTTTACGAAATCCAGGAATTGAAACTTAGCATGCATTTCATGAAAACCATACATTTCTATTCTTATTGATCCATGATGTGTGATATCTCTTATACTCCAAATAGAAAGCATTCAATTGAAAAGTGTGTGGTCTATGATTATATATACCGCTTTAGATGCTTCGGACGATGTTAATTCTAGAACGATTACATATTTCATACTATTTTGCTATTCTCGGATTTCCGATTTTGAATGCATCTTTATATCATGATATCGAGATAAAAATCTTTGGCATGTGTTTTATATTCGTCGTATGCTATATGAGTAAGCAAGGCCCACGTCCTGAGAAAATGATCTAGCACCTCTCTCTTTGCTTTCTTTCTTTATTTTCTATCTCTTCCATTTTTTCTTTTTATTATTTTTCCCGTCGGGTTCGCCTTTTACTTATCTTCCTCGAGGACGAGTAAGAGGTAAGCTTGGGGGATTGTGATCACTCCATGTTTATACCTTTTTTCTGCATGTTTGCATGTCGTTTTGATCGCCCATATCGTGTTTTTCATGATTATTCGACAATATTGCGATGCTTTTCACTATTTCTTGTTTTTGTCGTATTTTAGGAAATATGGAGTGATTTGGAGCGAATTTGAGATTAAGGGATTTGCAAGCGCTTAGGAGTGTTACCCACGGCTCATTTTAGGGCTTACCAGCAATGAAGGATGAGCGGAAGAAGAAGGAAATCAATAGGAGCCACGAGGAGGCAAAAAGAAGAAGAAACAGGCATTTCAGCACATCACTCGGCCGAGAATAACAGCCACTCGGCCGAACAAGAAGTCCCACTCGGCCGATCAGAACGGATACGCATATGGAGTTTTCAGCGTATACTCGGTCGAATGAAGAAAGCTTACTCGGTCGAGTGAGAAAGCTCACTCGCCCGAGTGGTACATGGAAATTGTCCAGAGAAAGGCCAGAGATACTGGAATTTTCAGAGATCCTGATGAAGCCCCACTCGGCCGAACGATATAGCTACTCGGCCGAATGAATAAGTCTACTCGGCCGAGCCATCACCCGAAGACAGACCCTGAAACATCCGAAGTTACTATTTTTTACAGGGTTTGTCACTCGGTCGATTGACAAGGGTCACTCGGCCGAGTGACCCGCTCCTCCTGCTGCTAGGGTTGCGATTTCTGGGCTGCGCAGGGGCAGTTTGATCACGATTTTTTGGATGATTTTAGAGGGTATTTAAACCCAGGTTTTGCCCTAGTTTAGAGAGATTTTTGAACTACTAATTTTTAGACTTTCTTTTAGGATTTTGACGGCTACTCTTTGTGAAATCTCAGCTGGAGATCGTCGGTGATTACATTGGTTTGTCTATTTCTATTAAAAACTTGATTTTTATGCATTATTTCTCTTTTGCAATGAATTGTGCCGAGATTATTATTGATTTTTCTGAGATTTGCATGATGTCTAGTGAGTAGTGCCGTCGTCCTAGGACGTAGGGATGAACCATATGGACCCTATTTCTAAATTGTGATGAATTTGTAGAATTGTTACTAGAATTGATTAAGGTTAGGTTGTGATCAATTGATTACGGATAGCTAGGAATTCATATCGATTGGGATTTGTAAGAGATTAGATCCCAATTAATAGGAAGTCCTAGATATTCGATTTAGATTGACAATTGGGTTTCTCTAGATTTGGTTTGTAAGAGATTGGACCAAAGCTAGGATTTTTAATTGTGATTCTATACTAATATCCGTTTGCAAGAGATTGAATGGATAGGAACTATCCTAACCTAGGTTGTAGCTCGAGTTTGCACGAGAGTGGGCTCGAGATACAATTGAACAATGATGTCGTTCTTCACGCTAGCGGCTTAGGCTAGGGTTTGCACGAGAGTGGGCTCTATCCTAGGATGCTATAGACCGGCAATAGCGCGAGAGCGTGAGCTTGGTTCTACATTAAGTTGCGACTAGTTCACCTATATTCAAGCTTAGCAACAATGAAACTTATGAATCACAAGGGTGAGAGATGGTCCGTAGTGGGGATTCCCTATACCTAGACATTTTATTATATTGATATTTCTCCTGATATTTGAACGATTGTGACTGTTATACCCAGAAATATTCTTGATTCTCTCGATAGCTAGGTGATCGGAAAAAGACACTGTCATTTGTCCTCCCTGAGTTCGATATCCGCTCGCCGCAACACCGTGCGCTTGCGGTAAGACTACAAGTCATTTTTCGGGTGTACACTCGGACGCGATCAGTACCACCTATAGCAAAAGGCGGATTCAGTATCTTTGCTGGTGCAAGCAACTGCTCCAACTGATCCTTCCGTGGCTCTGCCAGGTGCGTGTCTCCATGGACTCCATCAGATTCCAGCAATGCAACTCCCAGTATCTCTCCAAGGACTCCACCTGTATCCTGAAAGAGATAAGCCGCATTAATCTGATGTGGATAATTTTTCCCCATAATAAAAGTTTTCCAAAGAAGGTCATCAAATGAAGTATGTACGATAAAAAATGGTTGACGACACTTCCCTGAAAATATATCTCTGATCTCGTATACCACGACAGGCAATTACTAGTTATTTGCTTTGGGTTCTTCAGGCAACTCTAGCGTATAAGTGTGTATCTCATGAAGCGACTCCTCGCTGTGCTCCTCGGTAGGTTCCTCAAGCAGTGACACATTGACATGCATTTATATTTCATATATTTACGCACGTTTTCTTCCGTGTTTTTCCTTATTTTACCGCCGTCTTCTATTCGTTTTCTCGTGTTTTCTTGTTTTCTTTCACTTTTCCATGTTTTCCGTATTTTGCAGGAGTTTGCTGGCATATGGGGCATAAAACGATGATATCATGTGTCCCCGGAGCAACGGGAGGAGTAACGCGTGATCCAGGGGGTCAACCGACGAAGATTGCATCTTTCAGCCCCTCACCCGGTCGGTTGGTCATCTCCAACCGATCGGGTGATGCACGCGTGCACCACTCGGACGCAGCTTGGAGCTCACAAGAAGTCACCCGGTCGGTTCAGTGACCGGGTCAAAAGTTCAAACTCTCTGGAAATCGAAGCTGATTGCCAACCGATTGGGTGACCTTCACCCGATCAGTTCACCTGTAGCTGAATTTTAACAGCCAAGACTCGAAGATCCAACCGGTCTCCTCACCCGGTCGGCACCAAGATCCAACCGACCGCATCCAAGATCCAACCGACCGGTTCATCCTGACCGGGTGAAATCCCGCATTGCGCTGTAATTCTGTGAAGCGGTTCACCCGATCGGGTGACTTGTCAACCGATCGGGTGATGTCGTTTTCTATATATATAACCCTAGGTTTTCCAGATTCTGAGTTGGTTATTTTTTGCTGTTTTCTTCATTTTGTGACGGCTGTAATTTTTCAGTTTTTGTAAGTTTTCAGATCTTTGTCAAACTTTAGTATTATCTTAATTGCTTTACTACCATTGCATTTCTATTGTCTGATCATGATTTTTACGGTCGATTTCTGTTTAGATCGCTTTTTACTAAATATGTGTGAGTAGTTCCCAAATCTGGGATTTTGGCGGAAACCCGTTCGTGGGCTCTTCCCGATGCATCCATAGGGCTAGGAAATCGATAGGGATTAGGAATCTAATGGTTACGCGTGGTGTTTTATTGTTCTCGGCGGGAAAAAGACCGCCTTTGACCGTTGGGCCAAGGGGGAATAAACTTGGCGGTTGACTCCCTAGCCATAGCTCACGCCCTTAGCGTAGACGCTGAATCCTAGCGCGCGGGAGCGGTAGGATGAGACGTTGTGAGTTATCGTTGCGAGCTTAATGCTCCCAGAGTCGATCAGTGTTAATGGACACGGGAGTGCCCACTGATCGAACCCGGGAAGTCCGGCGTATCATCCTGGGCACCGACCGGAATATCGGGCCAATGGGATGCCGGTACCACTTTAAGAGGCAACATCTTACCATTAGACCCTAATTCCGATCGCCTTCCTACCCGTAGGCCGTATCGGTGAGAGTCGCTCGTTGGGGTGGAAACCAAAGTCCCAGGTTTTTCCTTCATATTGTCTATACCTTGCATTTCTTTACCGTGACAACCCATCATTCGATCTGGGCTAGCTCGCCCATGGGGTGATTTTGATCCTCTTTGACACAAGCACATCCACGCCTCCCTGTGTTTGACCCCCAAGCCACACTACAACACCGTGCGCTTGCGGTTACAAATATTTAAATTTCATGCCCCCATTCGCATCATTACACACACCTAGCACGGATCAGACGCGCCCGGTGGGGGCCGGTCAAGTTTACGGCTTACGGGCGATTTAGGATTTAGATTTCTCTTCTTCTCTCTTTCTCTCTATTTTCTCCCACCGAGCTCCTACTCTCACTCGTCTTCCTCGAGGACGAGGAAGGGTTCAGCTTGGGGGATTTTGACGTGCGTTTATATATCATATATTCACGCACGTTTTCTATTGTGTTTTCCGTTATTTTCCGCCGTCTCGTATCCATTTTCTCGTATTTTCTTGTTTTCTTTCACTTTTCTGTGTTTTTGTATGTTTACAGGATTTTACTGGCATTAGGGACATAAAACGACGATATCATGAGTCCCGGAGCAACGGGAGGAGTCGCACGTGATCCAGGGGATCAAACGACCAAGATTGCCACTTTTCAGCCCCCACCCGATCGGTTGGACACAGCCAACCGATCAGGTGATGCACGCGTGCACGACCCAAACTGAAGCTGGAGCGAAGTGCAAAGTCAACCGACCGGTTCACCGACCGGTTCATCCCAACAGAGTTCTCGGGAATTTGGAGCTTAATTCCAACCGATCGGGTGATATCTCACCCGATCGATTCATCTGAAGCTGAAGTTTCCCAAACGATGACCCGGTCACGCCACCCATTCTCCTCAGCGACCGATTGAAGCTCCTGAAGCCCGACGGCCATAGCAACAAGCGGCTCACCCGATCGGTTGATGTTTCAACCGATCGGGTGGCCTTTTCTTCCGCTTTCGCACGCTGCTGATGCACTCATTGAAGATCTGCTATCATTCCAGAGGGATTTTGGGTGATCTCTTATTTTTCTAGCGTCAGCATCGTCGTTAGCTTTCCAACGATAGGTCGCATGCCCAAATCCGATTTTTCTACATTTTTCTGGAATTTTCAGAGCGCAGCTATGTGCTGAAATTGGCAACAGTCTGAATTTTCATTTCACCCGATCGGGTGAGTTTCCACCCGACCGGGTGAGATCAATTTCTACCATTTTGATTCTCTGTTTCTGTCCACCCGATCGGGTGAACTTCCACCCGATCGGGGTGGGCCTGTTTTGACAGTTCTGGACCCGAACCAAGGGGTTTTGTGAGGGGTTATATATTAGAGTTTGGGGGCACGACTTGGAGAGATTCTTCTTCAGTTTTTAGGGCTTTTTGCCCCCTTCTCTTGTGAAGCCTAGGTTAGTTTAGATTAGGTCTTTTGGTTAATAAGTCTTGTATTGGATTGAAGATTCATACTCAAGATAAGTATTCCTTTCTCTTGTTTTCATTGTTTTGTATTGTTTTCATTTTGCTCAATGGTGAATGTTTGTATGTCATTTGTTTTGCTTGTTTCTATGTTTCTCACCATGGAGTAGTGTTGATGAACCCTAATACGGGTTAGGGTAGGATTGATGCTTGGAAATTTACATTTGGCTTGGTTACATGGTACGTGTTCGATGAAATGTGTCAATGGGGATTTCTAGCAATCTGAGTCCAATTTGTATGGCAACACACTAGTTGTGTTAGGGATTGGGGTCCGGTGCTTGTCCAGTTAAGATCCGCTTCGATGTATTACTAGAAATCACATTCGACCTATTTGGCCATTAGGGTTACGCGGGGATGTTTCATTGTCATTGGCGGGAGAAAGATCGCCTCTGACCGTCGGGCCAAGGGGGAATAAACTTGGCGGTTGACTCCCTAGCCATAGCTCACGCCCCTAGTGTAGACATCGAGTCCTCGCGCATGGGAACGGCTTGGACAAAATGTTGGGAGTTATCATTGTGGCCTTAATGATCCCGGTTGCGGAAGGTGTTAATGGACATGGGAATGCCCACTGTCCGAAACCGGGTAGGCCTAGCTACTTGGCACCGATCAGAATATCGGGCCATGGACGCTAGGTACCACCTTTTGGGGCAATGTCTCACCCTGGGTCAAGTCAAATGTCAAGTGTCATGAATGCTCTAGCCCGTGTTAGCGGGGATTCCTTTCGTGTCTTTTTCATTTCTTTCTTTTATTTCTACACTTTCACCCACATTATCCGTGTAGCTAGCACACAACCTAGGCGAGGCTAGTAGCCATTCAAGCCATCCACCTCCCTGAGTTTGATAAACCCGCACCCTACACTAACCGTGCACTTGCGGTAAAACGACACCACGCCCAAACCGTAAACGGGGTGTCGGTCAAGTTTTTGGCGCCGTTGCCATAAAAGAGAGAATAGAGAAGAAGAGAGCTCTTATCCGTCAGCCGCGCCGCCTCTGGATCTATCTGCTGTGGGGGTATTGTCACTCTTATCATCAGCTTTGTCCTGAGGATGCCCACCGACCTCCCTATTGTCCCGGGATGTAACCATATCGATCGCGACTACTTGATCTCTATCAGTATGCTTACTCCTTTTAGGGAGGATCGTGCAGCCTACCTCTATAGTCCCGCCTACACCCCTTTTGCCATCCTCCCACCCTCATCTTCGGAGCGTTTCCCCTTACGCCTTACACACCTGCCATGGGAGTTCTACCCAGATCCTTGGTACGCCTCACTCGTCCACTTCCCGCCCGTGGATCCTCCCGATCTCCCGATTGGCACCCGTATGTCGGTCCACCCCGTCCCACCATCATCCACCACGATCCACCGATGTATCTCGACCCTCCGGTTGTCCTGCCTGTTGCTCCCCCTTCTCCTATTCGCACACCCTCTCCTTCGTCCTCGGAGGATTCCTTCTACCATTATTCACCACCCTCCTCGCCATCCCCTTATCATTCCACCGCCAGCGACTCCGATTAACTTCCCCCTTCCATTATTTTGCTGTGTCGTCGTGTTTTGTTTTCTTTTTGTGTGGGTGCTTGTTTTATTTTTGTGTGTCGTGTGATCTTTCTCTTTTTCTTTCTTTTTCTATTTTTATGTCGTGTGGTTTGATTTTGATTTTTCTTTATTTTCATTTTTCGTATCTGTGTTTTCCTTGTTTTTCATTTTTTTGTCAGTGCGTATTCCCCCCCATTTTCATTGCCCTCCCGTACTCACTCTTATTGCATTGAGGGCAATGCCAGCTTCAGCTTGGGGGAGTCGCACTTTGTGCGTCATTTGAGTCTTTCTTTTTCGTTTTTGTGTCGTTTTCATCGTGTTTTTAATTTTTCTTTTCTTCTTTTTATCTCTTTCTCCTAGAGATGAACCCTATGATGAATTGCCACAAAATCACACACACCTAGCATAGCATCGATAATCACACTCACTAACCCTAGGATATCGAGTCCCCTGCATTTCACGCATCGTGGGTCCACTTAGCTTTTTGTGAGTCGTGCGGCGTGCCTAGCTGTTTGGTGTGCTTCTGCTTTGTGATTTTACTTTATATACCTGTCCAGGAATGACCCCTAGTTTATCACGAGTCGATATGAATAATGCGGTATTTGCTTCTCTTGCCTGTTTCTGTATGCATGATTATATACATGTCATATGCTTCATTTCGCATGTGTCGGGGTTCCACAATTAAGGACTAGGATAACCCATATAGCCCATGCTCTATTTAGCGAGAATAGTTTCCTTTGCCCAAGTGTTTAGATTCCGACTTCTTTTTTGTTTTACTTGGTGCAAATCCCCTCATCGTGTACCGTTCTCCCACTTGGGAGTGTACACATGTGTATAGCCCAAAAACCACAAAAATTCAAAAAAAAAAGAGAAAAGAAAAGAAAAACCCAAAAAGAAGAGAAAAGAAAAGAAAAAAAAATTGTATAGCCAAAAATCCAAAAAAATACAAATACCCAAAACCCAAAAAAATTCCAGTGTGAATATTTCACTACTTGCCGAGAATAAAGGGAACGCGAGAATTTGCACCGAGTGTCCTACTCCACATCATCTCAACCCCCATCGTTTTCGAAAACACTTGGCTTAGGAACTTTTTAGCTAATATCTTGGCTATAGTGGTGTGACTTCCTTAACCCTAGTTGTGGAGCCCCTAACGCATGATTTGTTTCGATTCTCTCTCTATTCTCATGCATGCTTGAACTATATATTCACCGCTTTATTCAATTCGAATCGATATTTGGGTCATTTCCTGGATTTGTGTATATCGAGATTTATCGCACATCGTAGATAGTGACAAGGACTGCTAGCGCACGACCACACTCACTCGCGCTTCACCGCGTGGGCCCACGGCACTTGTCTGGACTTGTATTCTTTGGTTTAGTGATGTGATTTGGCGTTTCCTTGCTTGGTGTGTCGTTTTTGATTTTGTTGGCCCTTATGGGCGATCTAGGATCTAGAGTTTTCTTTCTCTCTCTTTCTCTCTTTTTTCCCCTCCGAGCTCCTACTCTCACTCGTCTTCCTCGAGGACGAGGAAGAGTTCAGCTTGGGGGATTTTGACGTGCGTTTATATTTTATATATTTACGCACGTTTTCTTCCGTGTTTTTCCGTATTTTACTGCCGTCTTCTATTCGTTTTCTCGTGTTTTCTTGTTTTCTTTCACTTTTCCGTGTTTTCCGTATTTGGCAGGAGTTTGCTGGCATATGGGGCATAAAACGATGATATCATGTGTCCCCGGAGCAACGGGAGGAGTCACGCGTGATCCAGGGGGTCAAACGACGAAGATTGCATCTTTCAGCCCCTCACCCGGTCGGTTGGTCATCTCCAACCGATCGGGTGATACATGCGTGCACCACCCGGACGCAGCTTGGAGCTCACAAGAAGTCACACGGTCGGTTCAGTGACCGGGTCAAAAGCTCAAACTCTCTGGAAATCGAAGCTGATTGCCAACCGATCGGGTGACCTTCACCCGATCGGTTCACCTGTAGCTGAATTTTAACAGCCAAGACTCGAAGATCCAACCGGTCTCCTCACCCGGTCGGCACCAAGATCCAACCGACCGCATCCAAGATCCAACCGACTGGTTCATCCTGACCGGGTGAAATCCCACATTGCGCTGTAATTCTGTGAAGCGGTTCACCCGATCGGGTGACTTGTCAACCGATCGGGTGATGTCGTTTTATATATATATAACCCTAGGTTTTCCAGATTCGGAGTTGGTTATTTTTTGCTGTTTTCTTCATTTTGTGACGGCTGTAATTTTCCAGTTTTTGTAAGTTTTCAGATCTTTGTCAAACTTTAGTATTATCTTAATTGCTTTACTACCATTGCATTTCTATTGTCTGATCATGATTTTTACGGTCGATTTCTGTTTAGATCGCTTTTTACTAAATATGTGTGAGTAGTTCCCAAATCTGGGATTTTGGCGGAAACCCCTTTGTGGGCTCTTCCCGATGCGTCCATAGGGCTAGGAAATCGATAGGGATTAGGAATCTAACGGTTACGTGTGGTGTTTTATTGTCCTCGGCGGGAAAAAGACCGCCTTTGACCGTTGGGCCAAGGGGGAATAAACTTGGCGGTTGACTCCCTAGCCATAGCTCACGCCCTTAGCGTAGACGCCGAATCCTAGCGCGCGGGAGCGGCAGGATGAGACGTTGGGAGTTATCGTTGCGAGCTTAGTGCTCCCGGAGTCGATCAGTGTTAATGGACACGGGAGTGCCCACTGATCGAACCCGGGAAGTTCGGCGTATCATCCTGGGCACCGACCGGAATATCGGGCCCATGGGATGCCGGTACCACTTTCAGAGGCAACGTCTCACCATTAGACCCTAATTCCGATCGCGTTCCTACCCGTAGGCCGTATCGACGAGAGTCGCTCGTTGGGGTGGAAACCAAAGTCCCGGGTTTTTCCTTCATATTGTCTATAGCTTGCATTTCTTTACCGTGACAACCCATCATTCGATCTGGGCTAGCTCGCCCATGGGGTGATTTTGATCCTCTTTGACACAAGCACATCCATGCCTCCCTGTGTTCGACCCCCAAGCCACACTACAACACCGTGCACTTGCGGTTACAAATATTTAAATTTCACGCCCCCATTCGCATCATTGCACACACCTAGCACGGATCAGACGCGCTCGGTGGGGGCCGGTCACACATCTAAGCATACCTCTGGTCCATAATCGTATGTGTGCTGCAAAAGGTATGACGTGTCAAAGATATCTGAATCAAAATAAATGTCAAATGGAATATATGATTCAGAAATGGAATGTGTAAAAATATCTCCCTGAGTGGGAGTAGTAAGCTCTGGTGGGTGGTTCTCTGCCGAATGCTCAGCCCTGGTGATGGAAGGCAAAGGCGATGTAATCTTTTCCGTGGCCTCCTCCTGAACAGTAACGTCCAGCTCTGCAGCGATACTCCTTGAGTGTCTCGTCTCGGTTGTCTCATCAGAAGTAACTACAATCACGCCAGGGGTCACTGTCTCGTCAGAGGTGACATCGTCCACCTCCATACAATACACTGCTTCGGCCTCATCCTCGGGCTCATCAGGTATAGAAGGCAATGTTAATTTCATCTTCTCCTTTTTATGCCTACTACTTTGTTTCTGTCCTGGAACTCGAGGCATCAGATGGCATGGCTTGGCCTTGTCAAAAGTAGGTGCAGGTGGCCCTGTGGGCTCAGGTATCTCCTCCACGATGTAGAAAGGGGTCTTGTTACTCTCAACAACAGAAAATACCTCACTACTGATTCTACCTGCAGGAGAGAGACAATGAGTAATAAAATCTTGAAATGCAAGCTCAAAAGGATCACCTGCCGTTATTGTCAATGGACTGGTGGATTGAACTACGTCCACGATTCTTCTCAATAAGTTCATATATGTGTCCTCATTTTGCTCAACCTGAGGGAAGGTGTCAAGAACGGGAGAAAGCTCGGGCATGACATTAGAAGCAATGTCATTTTTTCCTTCGCGGCTCTCATCCTTGATTTAATGGTGTGAACCTTCTCCCCCAAGCTGAATATCATCGTCACTCTCCATAGCCGATCTGTGTTCTTCGTGTGCCTATGGAGGTGGATTATGGAGTGTCGTAATGACGAAGGATGTGGAATGCGAGGGTGTCACAGTCAGCAAGTCACATCAAACATAAAAGAAAGCAAATAGAACAAGAGAAAACGAATGAGGGAAATATCACTAGGGTGTCGGGAATCCCCACTAGGACTATCAGGCTTGGATAACAGGTTAAGGATCCGTTCGTTGAACGACGAATGCGGGTCGGAGTGTCACATCCAGAGATGGGAACGAGCACTTGACTTTCGTCGTCACGCTCGTCTAACGCCTTCCCATGCGCAACTGTGCTTTCGCAGTCGACTTTGCACGGGGATGCGTGCATTATGCTCAACACTTGGTTCCCGTACCACATATCCGAATCCACTCCCGTGATCTATGGACTATGTTACCACTCTACATTGGTTATAGTAGTCAGGCTACTCTCGTAGTCACCGACTAGCGGATCGGGGGTTAGTAATCAACCATAGAGCATGAGTCACTGTCGTGATCACGAACCCCATGAGATGACCACTAAACCCCAATCAGATTTGTAGGGATCGTCCTATAACTTGGAGCTACTTTCACAATCCGCCATCCTAGGGATATTCCCCCAAAACCCCTATTCAAACTACCGTAGAGCAACCCTAGATTCGTCCAACTAAGGTTAGCCTATCAGCCAACCCCTAGAATCCTAGGGTTCTTCCCTAATTCTAGCCATAGATCTACTCATCATTGCACAAGATATAGAAACGATAGGAATCAACATCACAAACAAGTAAAAATGAAAGCAATAAAAGATTCAACAACAAAAACATATGAGAAAAACAGTAAAAGTGATTTAACAAGGGAAAAATACTTATCTAGCGAAGATCCGATACATAAACATCGAAGAGGGGGCCGATGGCGTAGCCTAACCTTTTAAAATAGACTTTAAACCCTAAAAACTAGTTGAAGGGGATAAAAACATGTGTCCCTAAAATGACGGCCGCTCATTCATATATATAGCCCCTAAGAAAAACCCTAGAAAAAGCCCTAAAAAGTAGTCTGCCGACATAGCGCTCGGTCGAGCGAAGTGGTCGCTCGACCGAGCGCCCTCCTTGACGCTTCGTGTTAGCACTTAGAGATGAGGGCACTCGGTCGAGCGGGGTAGCTGCTCGATCGAGCGCCCTATTAAAGGAATCCATGTCTCTCGATTGGAATTGATTTCACTCGGTCGAGCGGTTGGCCGCTTGACCGAGTGAATTAAATGCAAAAATGACAGAGAGTTTGAAGGCCAAAATGAGCTCTCTGTAAAGGATAGCTCGGCCGAGCGAGTGAGATCGCTCGGCCGAGCGAGTTGGGTCGCTTGGCCGAGCGACCCCTTGAAGCTTTTCTTCTCCTCTTTGGAATCCTAGCTCGATCGAGCACGGGGCATGCTCGACTAAGCGATCAGGGAATCCCTCTTGGGCCTCTTCCTTCTCTTCTCTCCTTCTTCTTTCTTTCTTTTTTCCTCATTTGCTTCCTCTTCTTGCTCCTCTCCAGCAGCATAAGCTCCTTGAACATGATGCCGATGATGCTCAGGCGTCGATGATCATGTCCTCCTCTCCAACATGCTCCAAATCGCTCGATATTCCCTGAAATTCATCCAAACGCTTTCGAAGTCAAATAGTTCCAATTATCGATATAAAAGTGTATAAAATCGGGATTTAAGCGATAATTTTGGCGTGTAAACATATAGACAAGATTTGGAATATTATGACACATCATAGGGTCTAGCTGTAGGGTCTCACACATAGTGAGACCTTCGTCAAGTAACTGTAAGTCTTAGGGGAGATTATACATCAGATGTATGTGCATTAATTAAGTCGCAAAGAGTTTGCGAAATATGTCTAAAATATTAAAGATGTGGGTTTAATTGCATTTGATGCAATAATATTTATATATGTCGTAAAGTGTTTGCGAGCGTATTTTAAATTATTGATGCATAGAAATTAAGAAATGATTTTTCTACGAAAGTCGAGGAGAAAACCGTGCTCAAATCATAGTCCAAAAGGGCCCAATATGTCTATTTAAAAGGTGTTTTAAATGGAAGAAGAAAAAAGGTCCCAAAAAGAATAATGGTTAAAGGGGGCATATGGGCCCCTTACTAAAGGCCCGGCCTAAAGGGCCGGGCAAATGCAGACTGACACCCCATAGGGTGCCTGGCGGCCGATGGGTGCGTGCCTGGCACACGCCTCGGGGCTGGGCTGGGTCAACTCATGGGGCCCACTCTGTGGTCCCTACAATTAGGGTTTTGAACCCAAATAAATTATTTTGGGCGGCTGAATTTTTCTGCAAAAAGTGGATTTTGGGCCATATTTGAGACATCATTTGAGGGTGTCAAACGAAGTCGGAATGGATCACTGTTTGTTTCAATGCGATCACCGTTCAGTGCTCTTCGATTTGATATATGATATCACTTATGAAACTCAACCGTGAGGGATGAAAATTTAGCTAAAGATTGGCCTTCGTGGAAGGCAAACTTTAATTGAATTTTTCCTCCAAACTTTAGTCCCACATCGGATATGGTGAGAAGGGGAGGGGTTAGCCGCCTAAATAAATATGGGCCAACCCACTTCCTTGATACTTGCACCAAGTCTTCAATTTTGAGAAGCTCTAAAAAGTTTTGAGCACGCTCGAATTAAGACTCAATAAATATTCACTCTTTCTCCCAAATTCTTCATTGCTCCTGATCAGGCTCTAGCAAAGCATGAATGAGTTCAGATCGGATCCGAGGTCTTGACGGAGGACCCACTTAAGGTGAAACTTTCTGGAACGTGTGGTTGCCTCGGCAACAAGGGTGTCGCTCGCCTCGAGACGCGGTTCGGTTCAGGATGCAGTTTGGCTCTGGACGTGGTTCAGCTAGGGATGCGGTTCGGCTTGTGAGAAGCGGCTCGGGGCCTCGCTTTGGAGTCAAAGAATGGTTGCTGAAAACGACGCTTCGTATTCTACAGAAACAAAGTTCAGGGTATGTAGTTTAATTTACATGCATTTATAATTGCAATATTTAGATAAATCTATCTTTAGGGGTTGGTCGGACCCAACCATGGGATAGTAGAGATTCTGGCTAGGGTTTACTCTTTAGAGCTAGACTAAAAACTTTAAGTTGGTTTTCACTATTTTTATTACTTTCGTCGTCCATCCGACTTAGGCCGGACGTCGATTTTATAGCCATAAGGACCCAGAAAACCCTTCAATGGTATCAGAGTGAGGTCTACCTTAATATATGGTTTTGCAATTATAAAGTGCATACGATGCAGCATGTTTTCTCCATGAGATGGAGGTTCATTAAACTATTAATAAATTTGTTTTTTCTCATGTGATTGTTTTATCTTCGAATTTTTTTTTGGAAAATTAGATCTATATTTAAAATCATGTGATAATTTTAAAAATTGATCTTTATAATTATTTGATAATTATTAATGTAACTTAAATTTATGAGATTTTTTAAGTTGTATGTTTAGCTAAATTTTATGAGATAATTTTTAGTTTATCTGTTATCATGCAAAAATGTTTTTAGTTGATATTTTTTGGTTATATTATTTCTTGTTGATTATGTGATAATACAAGAAAAACTTTTTGAATAGCCATTAAAATCTTTCTGATAATTATAAGATAATTTTTATGGACATGCTATAATTTAAAAATTTGTTGCAACAAATTAAACTCCTAATATTTGATTAGGGTAGCCCCCTACAATAATTATTATTTTAATGGCTCTAATAGTACTTATGAAATAGGCTATGATTTAAATTGTTGCAACTTTAATTTTAAATCCCTAATACGTGATTAGGATAGCACCTTAAAATTCTTTATGGTTGGTAAGGACATTAATAAAAGTTATTAACCAATCTTAATAATTTCAAATTTTAGGATTCAATTAGTTGATAGGATTAACTAGTTTTAATGAAGCCATTTCAAATCGATATTACACATATAAATAATTCGTATCCTTAAAGGATCATGATCTGGTCTAGCGTTTTTTGATTAGTGTTGTGGATCACCATAGCTCGATTTGGGATAGTGATCCTGGCCTAGCCAAATCCCTGGCCGTGTTCCATTGGACCACAAGGATGCGAATCATCATTATATGAAACCATCGATCACATCTAGTCAATTATGTTTAAAATATTCTTCAAGATTAGCCGTAGTCCTCCTTGTTTTAGAGGTTGTCACCTATAGATTCCATGTTGTAGTTGATGAGCACACTCCAGCTATGGCATAGCTACTTTACGGAAACCAACTTCTTAATACATACGATGTAGTCTAGACTTAACCCACACCGTCGTGTCGTCCATACACCGAGCGTCAGCGTAAGTTAGGCTAGACATGAAAACAAGGGTCTGACTAGACTAGTCATTATAATTTGGATGAGCAAACTCGTGATCATAAGTGGCTATGGGTAAAAACTGATAAGGGAATCACATATGATGTGATTAATGAAGAGTCGTCTACCAATCACAGAGGTAAGCAACTTATTGAGCACACTCAAGGTTGTGAAGCTCAGGGTGGTTGGGTCCCATTTCCATTAATTTTAATTTAACTATTAAAATCATTCATTATTATGGCTTAAAATGATCGCTAAAATAGTGGGAGGATATAGTTAGATAAAAGCCATTCTATCTATATTTAATATTGAACATAAGCTATACTAGGGTAGTTCTATGTTTTCCAATGGAATCCAAAACATAATATCCTAAGAGAATAGGCTAAATGGTCATGAAGATTGATTAAAGAAATATCAACTCAAATTCTATCTGATAGAATAAACTATGTTCTCACTGACATTAAAGTGTCCTTCTTAACACTGGCTCAAGGATAATGACTTCCTTGAAGCCTTAGACCCAACACAATGCAATCCGCAAGGTGTAGAACTTCATGCAAACTGTTTGGCTCGAAGATGAATACATGAGCGGTGCAAGACTATGTATCCCAACCGGATCTTGAAACGAGCAACTAGTTGAGCACACTCAAGGTTGTAAAGCTCTAGCGTTTGGATACATGAGATGTTTTCTCAGCTATTATTTGTGTTGAGACGCGTAATATCTAAATGAGATTTAAAAAAGAAGAAGGCATTCTGGAAAGTCAATTGATAAAGAAAGTTTCATCTATCATTACTAAAGGAAAACGTTGGAGGAACAGAAAATGTGACATGTTTGATGTCATGGTTTCAGGATAAATCGTTATACAAAAGGAATAAATTATCCAACGTGTTGGAAAAAGGAGCAATTGTTGTTTCTTGGACCATAGAGGATGTCTAACACATTTTGGCGAATGATGTCACCTTTCTTCTGAAGCAATAAGTAATTTGTATAACGATATTGTATTAGGTGGTACTACATGAATGCGCAAGTTTTCGAAAACTTATCTATGGAAAAATAGACTAGGTCGTACAGAAGAGAACAGACTTGACAAGTCACATAAAGAGAGAGATTTTGACCTCTCTTATTATGAGTCAAAAGACACTTGAAAGTCTTGTCTCAAAGGTATAATGGCCAAACTCCTTCTGTAAGATAGTGGGAGAAAGAGTTGGAGAACTCATGGTCTTGTACATACCGATGTATCCAGACTCAAGTCTAAATTAACCTAGATATGTAATACTTATTTTATTACGATATGTGTTCTTGATGAAACACAAGGCTGATAAAATAGAGAACGCAATGATAGAAGTATTTGACCCACTTCGATCAGATCAAAAAGAAAAATACTTAGCTATGTAATTCTTGCATAATTAAAATAAAATGAGATTTTCTCTTAAGTCAAGTCTCTTAATACATCGTGTTTTGGAAAGCATGAATCACACTCTGTTAGACATGATGTGATACATGACAAGTGACTTTGAGTTACAATCCTCATTATGGGGTAAGCCCTAGATAATAGTGCCTAGGTTCTTGATAAGGTTTTGTCAAGATCTTATCAATAAGATATTCCATAAATCAATCGTTAGGAAGTCACAGGATTACGTGAGGCTCGTGAGACGAAAGAGTCGAGTAAAACATCATAGTTGATGATAGCTTAGACAACTTCCAAGATGCCATTCGGTGTAGTGACTCTAAGAAATGGCTTAATGCAATCCGGAAAAGGTCCTTGCACGTAAATAAGGTATAGACCATAGAGGACGTGCCCAAGGGAAGTGTTCCTTTTGGTTGCAAGTGAATCTTCGAGACAGAAGATTAGTGCAGATGGAAAATAGTGAAGTATAAGTTATGCTGGTTGAGAAATGTTACCATCAGAACACTTATAACCAGATTGTGATGATACTTTCTCGCCAGTAGCTCTGTACAGATCTATTCAGATCAAACTCGATGTCAATCTCAAGATGACCATGAAAACTGGAGCATACTTGTAAAGTCTGTTTTCTAAATATGATTTAGAAGAACAAACTTATATGAATCGGCCAGAGAGTTTTCAAGATCAGTGGAAGTGAATAAAAGGCATGCAAAATATTAAGGAGCCGGAATATATGTTTAGACAAAGTAGTCAGAGTTTGATACTTTTCAGAAATGATTATGAACCGTGCAGATGACCAGTAACTATTTTGGAGCATTCTCGTAATGTACGTAAGGGATATTGTCTCAAGTAAGGACGATGAGCTGGATAAGTTCCAGGCAAGACACAGTTTACAGGTTCCAAAAGACCATGGTAATAATTTAGATGAGATTCAAATGTGAGGTCTAGCATGAACATAGAAACTCATTAAGTCTATACTAAAGACGGTTTAGCGATCCACTCACGAATGCTCTACCACATGAAGTCCAGAGAGACTTATGTGTAAATACGATATGAGATACCAGGATAAATGGGCCTGATGTCAAGTGGGAGATGTTGGGAGATAGGTATGCTCTCGAGGTAATTTATTTCTATGTATGTAGACAAACGTTTTGTTCAAAATAACAATAAGATGTTTGGTAAGAATTTACCTTAGTTAATAATAATGTAGTCGACATTAGAACTTAGGTAAAGTCCTGAGACTCGATGCGAGGTTAAACATGTATTAAGATGAGGATCTCGATCATAGAGAATTGTTTGACTGTTAGTAGCATAAGTCTAAAATCATTTGTGGTCATATATGTTTCGAGAAAAGGATATCGATACATCGGATAGACCATTGTGTCTTTGTCTTCACCATGGAGTGGTGACGCTGATCTCATGGTCGTTCGACTTGGCGAAGTCGGAGACTAGACACATGTGCTCATTGGACAATGAGTTCACTGAACGACCCAACGAGAATTATCACATGGTTTACATAACTAATCTGTCAGTGATTATTGAGGGATGTATGCCCTCAGTTCATTTGTATTTGATGCAAATGGATAAAATTGCATTTGATGAAATAATATTTAAATTCGTCGCAAATTGTTTGCAAGCGTATTTTAAAGGCATAGAAATGAAGAGGATTTTCCACAAACGTCACGGAAAAAACCGCACTCAAATCGGAGTTTAGAAGAAGCGTAAAAGCTCTTGTAAAAGGACAAATGGCCAGAACTGGGCTTTTGCCCAGTTCTGGCCCAAGCTAGCCCAATCTGGACGGACTAGCCCAGCCCATGCGGGCTGTACTAGCCCTCCCAAACTGGGCGGGCGGGTTAGAGCCCACCCAGCCTGGTAGGCTAAGCGCGCCCACACTTGCAGGTGGGGCGAGCCCACCAAGCGGGCTCAGCCCACCCGTAAATGCGGGCGGGTCTGACCCGCCCGTGCGGGCAGGTTCACCCAGCAGACTGGGCATACACAGATGCCCTTTGGGCCCCATTTGTGGGGCCCACTCTAAGGTTTTGAACCCTATTTTCTGCGGCGGCTAGAATTTCAGCGAATTGCTGATTTTAGCCCAACTTTGGGACCACGTTTGAGGGGTCAAACGAAGTCAAAATGGAGTGTCGTTTGTTTCAACGTGTTCTGTTGGATATGGAAGACGTTAGTACACCCTTGTGGGGGATGTACGAGGGAATACGGACCTCGAACGTCGCGTACACAAAGTCGTACGCAAAGGGAATATGTTCCCTTGCGGAGAGGATCTCTAGATTGATGGGAAAGTCGCATTATATGTGCATAAGTGCATGCGACATATGGCTAATAAAGGGGTAATATCTTAAGCTTATATTGTACCATGCATATGGTACATCTTTAGCTTATAATATGCCATGTACGATGGTACACCTTAGTTAAATTGTTCCAAAGGAACAATTGATCCTAAAATAACTACCTTGGGGGCTATAAATAAGACCCAAGGGTTAGCCATTTTCCTTACACTTTGCATGGCATTCTTGCATGCATCTTCATTCTAGCGAAGCTCTGCCGAAATACTTCCTCTCCCTTTATCCAAGTTCTTAATCTAAAAGTAGAGATTTAGATTGTGGATTTAGTAGCCTTACTCCGTTCGTGAGAAGACTCGATCCGTTGTGGCGAATCCGAAGGCGAAGTTCGTAGACTACCGTGCTGCATACGCAAGCGTAAGTCTCAACTTCATTTATCGATCCTAACTCTGTTTTGGCAGGATCCTACATTGGTATCAGAGCCATACGGGTTCGCCCCGGAGAAACTATGAACGAGTCGTTGTCTTTTTCACGGATGGGTATCCTACCATTACGGATATGGTAGGAACGCTTCGTGACGGAGAGAACGCAGCGGTTGTTCTTTTCACGTTAGGGTCTTCTGTCATTACGGATATGGCAGGAACTCTCCGTGACGGGAAGAACCGACCGTTCATATCGTCAAACTCGCTCTCTTCATGGATGCTGAGTCTCCATTCATAGGGAATGGGCGCTCTCTTCATGTGGAGCGCGTAGTTTACGAATTTTTTGAAGTGGGTTCATTTTTTGGCACACGGCCATTGGAGGAAAACTACTTCCTCGACGAACGGGTGCTTCACCGGAGAAGAAGGTGGTGGTTATTCCCATCGGGGAAGATGAATTTTTTTGTGCATGTGCACCATGACCAAATGGGTTATGAAGGCCATGCACCCCCCTCCCCCATGCGGAGGGGGTTGGCTACGGCCAATAACCACCGCGGCAACCCCCTCCGGCGGGGGTGTGCGGCCACCCATGAAAGGGGGAAACCGGCCATGGCCAAAGGGCCATGGCCGGTCAAGGCAAAAATGCCATGGCCGGGCCATGGCCGGCCATGGCCATGACCGGCCGGCCCTGGCCGGCCACGGCCAGAAGGCCCTGGCCGCGGCCAGGCCAGGGCCTGGCCTCCCTGGCCGAGGCCAGGGCAGGGGCCCTGGCCCCGGCCAGGGCCTTGCCGCCCTGGCAGGGGCCAGGGCAGCGCCCTGGCCTCAGGCCAGGGCCCGGCCGCCCTGGCCGAGACCAGGGCCCGGCCGCCCTGGCCGAGGCCAGGGCAGAGGCCCTGGCCCCGGCCAGGGGCCTCTGGCCAGGGCCTGGCCGCCCTGGCCGAGGCCAGGGCAGGGGCCCTGGCCCCGGCCAGGGGCCTCTGGCCACCCTGGCCGCCCTGGCCGAGGCCAGGGCAGGGGCCCTGGCCCCGGCCAGGGGCCTCTGGCCGCCCTGGCAGAGGCCAGGGCAGCGCCCTGGCCTCAGGCCAGGTCCTGGCCGCCCTGGCCGAGGCCAGGGCAGGGGCTATGGCCCCGGCCAGTGGCCTCTGGCCGCCCTGGCAGAGGCCAGGGCAGCGCCCTGGCCTCAGGCCAGGGCCTGGCCGCCCTGGCCGAGGCCAGGGCAGGGGCCCTGGCCCCGGCCAGGGGCCTCTGGCCTAGGCCAGGCCAGGCAGAGGCATGGCCGGCCTCTGGCTGAGGCCAGGCCAGTGGCCCGGCAGGCCCTGACAGTGGCCAGGGCTGCCGCAGGCCGTCCCTGGCCGGTCAGGGCAGCGGCCCTGGGCCAGGGCAGAGGCCCTGGCCGGGAGAAGTTTCAGACCAATTCGGCAAAAGGCCTTGGTCGAACTTGAACGTGCCGACTAGCCCATACGGGGCCAAACGACAGTCGTCTGCATCAAAATTCTCTCATACGGGGGGAAACGCCTGGATCCATACGGGAGCCAGCGACGATAGTTTGCAGAAAAATCCCAAAAGTGGGATCCGACCTTGGCACGGATACGGCTCATTCCCGACAAATGGTCAGGAAGTGCCGAATATTTCACTAGTATCATAAGGGTACTAAGTTGAAATATACATTTTTTTTTTGAAAAATACGTTTTCATACGTTTTGAAAAATACGTTTTCAAAAACGCTTTTCCGCTGCAAAGTACTATAAGAGTACTAACATTTGATAAAGTGAGGGAGAAGTATTGAAAGTTACTCTAGATGGTGATTGGAAACATAGTGACCTTTCCGATTCTAGAGTAACATCTTCAATATTTTTCGAAAGTAACTTATCAAATTATGAATATCATTCCAAGTGGGAGTTGATTTTAGAACTATCCATATGGGATATTCTATTATCATTTCAAGTGGGAATTATATCTGAAAAATACGTTTTCAAACTCGTTTTCCGCTGCTAGTACTATAAGAGTACTATTGTTTGATAAGTGATGGGGGAATATTGAAGGTTGTTCTAGATGGTGATTGGAATCGAAGAGACCTTTTCGATTCTAGAACAACATCTTCAATATTTTTCGAAAGTAACTTATCAAATATAATATAATTCCAAGTGGGATTTGAATTTTTAGAACTATCCAAATGGGTTTTTCTATTATCATTTCAAGTGGGAGTTATATTTTAAGAATTTTTATGCAATGTTTTGATCAAACCTTCGGTTTTGTGTCTTTTTCAACATTTTAAAAGTTAAATGTCTTCCGCTTCAAAGAATATCGTCGCTGAGTTAAACAGAAGTGAAAAACTCAACGGCGATAATTACAAACTTTGGTCCATTAAAGATACAATACGTTTTAGAGGAGCAAGAAGTGCTCGAAACTCTAAAGAACGTAATGATTGAACCCGAGTTGGGCACTACGGCCCAACACAGACGAGACAAGGAAGCTTTTGATGCTTGGTCTCAGAAGAATAAGATAGCACGCATTACGTTATTAAGCAGTATGGCTGATGACATAATGCGCATCTTCCGGGAACATGACTTAGCCATGGACATATGGTCCAAGCTTGAGGAGAAGTTTGGTGGCACATCGGTGTCCAAACTTCGAGCCTTGACTATAAGATTTGATTCATATAAGAAATGTCCAGATCATTCCATGGGGAAACATCTGCGACATATGGCGAATCTAATCTCAGAGTTAAAGGATGCAGGTCATGTGCTCACAGATGAGCAACAAATCCAAGCAGTCATACGTTCCCTACCAAATGGGTGGGATCAGATGAAGATGCATCTCACTCATAATGAGAGCATCAAGACCTTCAACGATGTTTCCAAGCACCTCGAATTAGAGGAAGAGCAGCTTGCGGATGCCAAGCCAAGTGCAGAAGTGCACATGGTTGCTAGTTCCTCACACGGGGGAAAGAAACGTAAAGATCGTTCGAAGTCTTCTAATGATCGTAATAAGCAACCTGAGTCTACCAAGGAACCCAAACATAAGGGTGTGCACAAGAAATGACACAAGAAGAAAGACTTGAAAGGGATCAAGTGCTTCAAGTGCAACAAGCTCGGTCACTATGCTCGTTCGTGTACGAGTGGAAGTGACGAGGTGCCACCAACCACATAACAAAGGGCAGACGGTCCTTCGTGGAGTATCACCGGGTACCCCAAGGAATGAAGTGGATCAATGTAGGAAACAACACACGTGTTGAAGTGAAAGGCGTTGGGACTCGCAAGCTAGTCTTGGACAACGGCCGCACTCTCCTACTTCATGATGTCTTCTTCATTCCATATATTCAAAGGAATATTAAAACTGTGGTCAATTTAATGGGTCTTGGTTATAGTTGGTTCCTTCATGATTGTAATATGGACCTATTTTGTAATAAATCCTTTATTGGTACTGGGTTTGTATTTCAAAGGATTTATTGTAATGAGTACAATGTATGATTCCTCATGTAATGAAAATTTCCTTATTGCAAATTCTAAGACTTATGAGTCTGATGTGATTTGTTGGCACGCAAGGCTTGGTCATATTGGACCAACGCGTATGGATAGACTTGCCAAACGTGGCCTTCTATCCAATGTTTCAAAGGTTGAAATGTCGACCTGCGAACATTGCCTTGTGGGAAAATCTTGTCGCAAGCCGTTTGGAACAGGCACAAGGGCCGAGGTTCCATTACAGCTTATCCATTCGGACATATGTGGTCCGATGAATGTCAAGACAAGACGCGGAAAGTCCTATTTCGTCACTTTTATTGATGATTTCACCCGATTCGGACATATCTATTTGATATCCCACAAAAGTGAAGCTTTGGCTTGCTTTAAAAATTATATGAGTTTAGTGGAGAATCAATTAGATCGCAAGATTAAGGTCTTGCGAACCGATATGGGCGGTGAATATCAATCAACAAGTTTTAAGGAACTTTGTGGTGAAAAAGGCATAGTACATCAGGTAACTATGCCTTATACTCCTCAACAAAACGGTGTTACAGAAAGGAGAAATAGGACTTTAATGGAAATGGTTCGTTCAATGATGGCACAAGCTAACTTGCCAATCACCTTTTGGGGTGATGCATTATTGACGGCCGCTTTCATTTTAAACCGCGTACCCTCGAAATCAGTTAGCTCCACTCCTTATGAGTTGTGGAACCAAAGGTCTCCTGACTTAAACATTTTTGAAACCTTGGGGTTGTGCATTCTATGCACATATTTCCTCCCATAAATATGGCAAACTTGGGCCAAGGGGAAGGAAATGTATCTTTAAACGATACGCAGAAAACTCCAAAGGTTATGTTTTTGTTAGTCAGGAAGACAATGGTGGGCTAATTGAGTTTGAGTCGAGGGATGTCACTTTCTTGGAAAACGAGTTTCCAAGACAGGGCGAGATAAGTCAGGACTTATCTCTATTTGAGATTTATGATCAAGAAGGATTACCTCATTCGAGTGGGAGAATTCTTGGTGAAAACGAAAATACGTTTCAACCTTCATCAATGGATTATACGAATGACGATTATCCTATTCCATACGGGAATAATGATCCAAGTGGGAGCAATTCTAACGACATTTCAAGTGGGAGTGATATTAGAATTGATCTAACTTCGAGTCAATAAGGACTTGAAGAATCTCAAATACGCCGTAGTAGTCATACAAGGTTGGCTCCTCTAAGATTTGAGGTTGAAATTTTCCGCAAACCTTTATGACTTTACTACAAGATGATGATGAGCCTACTACTTTCAAACAGGCCGCATCATGCCCTGCAAAAAGACAAATGGATGGAAGCGATGAAGGAGGAATTGAAATCCATGAAAGTTAACCAAGTCTGGGACTTAGTTAACTTACCCAGAGGACATAGAGCAATTGGGAACAAATGGGTTCTCAAGATCAAGCATAAGGCTGATGGCTCTATAAATAGATATAAAACTCGCCTTGTCGCGAAAGGTTTTACGCAACAGGAAGGGATAGACTACGAAGAGACCTTCTCACCTGTTGTGCGTTTTACCTCGATTCGACTGATTCTGGCAATGGTAGCTTGCTTAGACCTCGAATTACATCAAATGGATGTAAAGACTGCCTTTCTCAATGGAGAATTGGACGAGGAGATCTATATGGAACAACCAACAGGGTTTGTAAAAGAAGGAAACGAACATAAGGTTTGTAAACTTCATAAGTCCATATATGATCTTAAACAATCCTCGAGGCAATGGTATATACGATTTCATAAAGTTATCAAATGGTTTTACCATGCTTGATGAAGATAACTGAGTATATATCAAGAGGATTAAAAGCAAGTATATTATCATGTCTCTATATGTAGATGACATTTTAATAGCCGGAAATGACAAGGGCTTTGTGATGGATATCAAGGCTTGGCTTTCATCAGTATTTGAGATGAAAGGCATAGGAAAAGCCGCATATATCCTTGGAGTTAAGATTTCAAGGAACCGTTCGAAGAAACTTCTTTCTCTTTCACAGGAGACTTATATAAAGAAGGTTCTAGAACGATTTAATATGCAGGACTGCAAGTCCATTGATATTCATATAAGCATATGCGATAATTTATATCTGGAATCGTGTCCAAAGAACCAAAAGGAAAAGGAAATTATAGAAAAAGTTCCATATTCCAGTGCAGTTGATAGTCTTATGTACGCTATGGTGTGTACGAGACCGGACATCTGTTTTGCCGTTGGAAATGGTAAGCTATTACCAATCCAATACAGGGCAAGTACCAATCATATGGATGCTTACAAAAGATCTGAGATCTGTATCACAAGGATATAAAGATCTCATTGGATTTTTTAAATCCTATCTGTCTTATGCAGGATGAGAGTCCGGGAATATTTCCTGGGTAGTAAGGGGACTCAAAAGATAGGCACTGTGGTGTCTGATCTTTCATCCGTACAACATCATTAAGACATACTCTCCCTGGGAAAGGAGTGATGTTGTAATACGTGTTCATACCACGTATGCATTTCGACCACTGAGTTAGTAGCAATAGTGTTTGCTATTATGTGAGACTCAAAGGCCATACGGGTCTTAACTCTTACCCTCAAGGACTCCAATTGGTTCCTTTAGATTTGACGAGATGATCGCTATCTTAGCGTGTTACTTATGGGCTATGATAATTCGGCTCGGCGGGGCACGTTAGAAAAGCGAGTCTAGTCAAGATCAGAAGGTTCGTAAGAAGAGGAAGATTGATTTCATATTCGCATTTGGACTTTAATGATTCAAAGCTGGCCAGCCAATTGTAATCCAGATGGGATTCAATTGTTGAATATAAAGTATAAGAAATGTGAAGAAATAATCTAGGGTAAAGCATGCGTTGAACTACTCAACTTTGCACCTTCGAGGTCGTTGTGTATCTCTAACAAGTGCACAACAACAGACTCTACGCGCATGACGGTCGCACGGTCTATTTCTCGGTATGATAGATGAAAGAACTAAGAGAAAGACGTTCTCTTACAATCCCCTCAAGTGTGAGTGGGAGATGTTGGATATGGAAGACGTTAGTACACCCTTGTGGGGGATGTACGAGGGAATACGGACCTCGAACGTCGCGTACACAAAGTCGTACACAAAGGGAATATGTTCCCTTGCGGAGAGGATCTCTAGATTGATGGGAAAGTCGCATTATATGTGCATAAGTGCATGCGACATATGGCTAATAAAGGGGTAATATCTTAAGCTTATATTGTACCATGCATATGGTACATCTTAAGCTTATAATATGCCATGTACGATGGTACACCTTAGTTAAATTGTTCCAAAGGAACAATTGATCCTAAAATAACTACCTTGGGGGCTATAAATAAGACCCAAGGGTTAGCCATTTTCCTTACACTTTGCATGGCATTCTTGCATGCATCTTCATTCTAGCGAAGCTCTGCCGAAATACTTCCTCTCCCTTTATCCAAGTTCTTAATCTAAAAGTAGAGATTTAGATTGTGGATTTAGTAGCCTTACTCCGTTCGTGAGAAGACTCGATCCGTTGTGGCGAATCCGAAGGCGAAGTTCGTAGACTACCGTGCTGCATACGCAAGCGTAAGTCTCAACTTCATTTATCGATCCTAACTCTGTTTTGGCAGGATCCTACATGGTCATCATTCAGTGTCCTTTGATTTGATAGGTTGTATCAATTACGAAGCTCAACGGTGAGGGAGGAAAAATTCGCTAAACATTGGCCTTTTTGAATGGCAAACTTTATTTAATTTTTCCTCTAAAACTCTTTAGTCCCACATCGAATATGATGAGAAGGTGAGGGTCAGCCGCCTATATAAATAGAGGCCAACACTCTCCTTGAAAACTCGCACCAAGTCTCCAAATCTGAGAAGCTCCTAACAGTTTTGAGCACACTCGGATTAAGACTTAAATTAATTATTCTCTCTCCATAAATTCTTTCTTGCTCCTGATCAGGCTTTAATAAAGCTACGAAGGACTTGGATCAGATCCGAAATCTTGACGGAGGATCCACCCAAAGTGAAATCTTCTTCGATGTGTGGCTGGCTCGGTGACAAGGGTGTTGCTCGTCTTGAGACGCAATGCGGTTCGGGAAGCGGTTCGGTTTGGGACGAGATGCGGCTCGGGACACGATTCGGCTTGAGAGAAGTAGCGGGGGGCCAAAGAAATGTTGCTGAAAACGATACTTCGTATTCTGCGGAGACAAAGTAAAAGGTATGTAGTTTAAATTAAACATGTGTTTATAATTGCAAATATGTTAGATAGATCTACCCATAGTGGTTGGTCGGACCCAACCCCGGGATAGTAGAGATCTTGGCTAGGGTTGTTCTCTTTAGGGCTAGGTTTAAAATAGTTTTAAATCTGTTTTTTCGTTGCAATTTTGTTTTCGTCGTCTGATCGACTTAGGCCGGACGCCGATTTTATTGCCCTAAGGACCAGAAAACCACAACATTGCTATCAGAGCCAGTCTACCTGATCTATAATCTGCATTTATAAAATGCATGTGATACAACTTGTTTCTCCATGAGATGGAGGTTCTAATTTAAAATATTAAAAATGTCGGTTTAAAGCAACGTTTTTATTTTCAAAAATTGTTTTTGAAAATTAGATTTAATTTTATTTTAAAATTATGTGATAATTTTTTGATGTAACTTACAATTATGAGATAATATTTAAATTGCATGTTTAGCAAGAAAATTTTATGAGATAAATTTTAATTGCTTAGTTATGCTTAGCTAAATTGTTTAGTTGATAATGGTTATATTAGTTTTATTGATTATGTGATAATTCAAAAATAACTATTAGGATAGCCATTAAAAACTTCCAGAAAATTATAAGATAAATTTTTGGTGGACATGCTATGATTTAAAAATTGTTGTAACATATTAAATTCCTGTTTAGGGTAGCCCTCTCCTAATTATTATTGTTCTAGTAATAATTTCGAACAAAAGGCTATGATTTAAATTGTTGCAACTTGAATTTTAAAATGCATAATACATTATTAGGATAGCACCTTAAAAACCTTATAGTAGATAAGGACATTAATAAAAGTTATTAACCAATAATAATAATTTTGAATTTTAGGATTCAACTAGTTGATAGGATTAACTAGTTTTAATGAAGCCAATGTTAATCGATGTGACACATATGAATAATAAGTTTCCTTCAATGGACCATGATCCGGTCTAATATTTTTTGACTAGTGTTGTGGATCACCCTAGCTCGACTTAGGATAGTGATCCTGACATAGCCAATCCCTAGCCGTGTTCTGCTGGACAGCAAGGATGCAAATTATGATTATATGATTTCGTCGATTATATCTAGTCAATTACGTTAAAAATCTTCTTAAAGATTAGTTGTAACCCCCCTTGTTTTATAGGTTGGCAACTATAGGTTCTTTCTTATAGTTATTGAGCACACTCAAGCTATGTCATAGATATTTTATGGAAACCAACTTCTCAATACTTGAGATGTAGTCCTAGACTTAACCCAAACCGTCGCGTCGTGCCCATACACCGAGCGCTGGCGTAAGTTAAGCTAGACACGAAAACAAGGGTCCGAATAGACTAGTCATTGTGATTTGGATGAGCACACTCATGATCATAAGTGGCTAGGGGGAAAAACCAATAAGGGAATCATATATGATATGATTGATGAAGAGTCATCTACCAATCGCAGAGTCAAGCAATTTGTTGAGCACACTCAAGGTTGTGAGGCTCAGGGTGGTTGGATCTCTTTCCCATTTAATTTAATTTAATTAAATCGTTGGGCTAAAAATGGTCGCAAAAATAGTGGGAGGATATAGTAAGATAAAAGCCATTCTATCTATATTTTTAAAATTGAACATATGCTAAACTAGGGTAGTTCTATGTTTACTAATGGAATCCAAAACATAATATCCTAAGAGAATTATTTAACTGGTCAAAAGGTTGGTTAAAAGGAATATCAGTTAAAATTCTAATTGATAGATTAAACCATGTTCTCATTGACATTTAAATGACCTTCTTAGCACAGGCTTTAGGACAATGATTTCCTTGAGCTCTGGGTCCAAAAAAAATAAATGCACGCTAACCTGTCACTCGCCTCTATGATAGGCAGCTTGAACATACTGATGAAGCATGTTTCTCCATACAATTTGTTGAGCACACTCAAGGTTGTATGGAAAACGGTTTCGATCCACAAAGCTCGAAACTTCAATCAAATTGTTTGAATCGAAGATGAGTGCATAGGCAATGCAAGACTATGTATCCCAACCGGATCTTGAGACGAGCAACTTGTTAAGCACACTCAAGGTTGCAAAGCTCAAGCATTTGGAAACATGAGATGTTTGCATGGCTATTATTTGTGTTGAGACGCGTAATATCTAAATGAGATTAAGAAAAGGAAGAAGGCATTAATGAAAGTCATTTGAGAAAGAAAGTTTTATCTATCATTAATAAAGGCAAAAGTAGGAGGAACTGAAAATGTGACATATTTGATGTCACGACTTCAGTATAACCGTTATACAAAAATAGATTGACATACATGTTGGAAAAAGGAGCAATTGTTGTTTCTTGGACCATAGAGGACATCTAACATTTCCAATAAATGTCGTCACCTTGCTTCTGAAACAATGAGAAATTTGTATAACGATAATGTATTAAATGTTAATACATGAATACGCAAGATAGTAGCAAAACTTATATGGCAAAATAGACTAGGCTGTACCAAATAGACTAAACTTCACAAGTCACATAAATAGGGGTCTGACCTCTCGTATTTGGAAGTTAATAACCACTTGTGAATCATGTCTCAAATGTATGATGGCTGAAATTCCATCTGTAAGACAGTGGGAGAATGAGTTGGTAAACTCGTAGTCTCGTACATACGGATGTACCGAACCCAAGTCTAAGTTAACCAGGATAAGTTGTTCTTATTTTATTACGACACGTGTTCTTAGTGTCTCGAATATAAATCTAATTGGGGCATGGCCAAGCGGTAAGGTAGCGGGTTTTGGTCCCGTTACTCGGAGGTTCGAACACTTCCGTCCCAGATCGTCTCTATCAAAAACGAAAGTTTCTTCTTTTACTATTCATATTGAAGTTAGTTACTTATGGAAACTTTGTGTTATATATCCCTGAAATGTGGATTCTCACATGATGCATTTTGAATCAAAATGATAAAAAGGCTTTTTATTCCATTACCCAAGGGGAGGTCAAAAGAAAATAAATGGTGTATCCCAATCACACACTTTATGTGGAGACTAAAGATTACGTTGTTTTGGTATTAATTTGATTTCACGGCTCGTCTTAAAACTTCTAAGGAAAAAATAGGAAAAACGAATTAATCTGGTTTTTGCATTTTATCTTATTCAAATGAATAATTGGAAATCAATGTAACGATCGGGTGGATGGACATTTATATATTCCAATTACTTGATGTAATTGATGGAAAGATTCTTGGACCTGAAGTAAAACAAAATTTGTCTGTAAAATATTATAAAATAAAAATAATATATATCCTACGTATATAATACATTATCCATTGTTATTGTATTGTTCTATTTCAGTAATAGTGGCCTTTTGGCTATGTCAATAAAGGCATGTGATTCTTTAAATATCCACGATTACTCCTGGCAAGAATTGTTCGTTGTATATGATGGATACGAAAAGATTAGATTCTTCTTAGTCTTGATTCTGATCTTTTCTTTCATCTGAAAGAAAGAATAACAACTTTCATCTTACCCCTTACACAAAACCATTTCGATTCCACACTCATGAAAATAAAAAACGATCTGAATCTTCATTTTTATGAACCCTTGGTACTCGAAGAAGTGTGAAAAATCTCTATTTATATTATAGAGAAACTTCCTCCCTTTTCGAGTCATCGGAATAGCTTAGATTTGGTTAATAACTGGTTTTGTTCCGGAATTGGAAATCTATTAAAGGCTGTTCTTTTGATGTTTAGAATTTATTTGTTCAAGAAAAATAGGATCTTTTCATGATTCACTATCCCGAACAATCTGTTGAAGATGTAAATAAGACTTCAGTTTCAGTAAACTCGTTTATTTGTCTTTTTTAAAAATCTGTTTCATTCATATGATAGAATATGGGGTGAAATAGCTTAAACCTTTTCTAAGACTTTTCCGGATAACTATGTATCTATGAATAGATACATAGAAAGTATTATATATATACCGTTGAGCCAATGACTATACATGATTCCATCTTGAATCAATTCCATACCGGTTTCAAATTTATTTAATTAAAGGAATGTTATGGTAAAACTTCATTTGAAACGATGTGGCAGAAAGCAACGTGCGACTTGAAGAAAGCAACGTGCGACTTGAAGAACATAATTCGTTATGGATTCTTACATCCACCATTTTCTATAGGAATGAAGATGCTCTTGAATCGACATAGTTTGTTCTGCTCCTGCTAGGAACCTAATTTGTGTTGGGTTGGTAAATAGGAATAGCACATGATGGAGCTCGAGCAAAAAGTATGGATTCATTTTTCGGGGGTAGGAATCTAGGGTTAGTAACAATTAATAAGTTAGACCAACTTTGTAAGTACATCTTCAATATTGAAATCGAAGGGTAAAAATTGGAACAAGTTTGAAATGAAATAAGAAACATCAAACAAATTTGTCTGAATTGGAAAAACTTTTTCCATTCAAATTAAAATAAAAGTGGATTAAAAGGTAATCTATCGTTCGTATTATCTTTCCATAGAAAGAAATAACAAAAAACAAAAGGCATGTTGTTGCCTTTTGAAAAGGAGTAAGGATCTCTGAAGTAATGTCTAAACCCAATGATTTTACAAAGCAACGAGAAAGGATTCCGGAACAATGAAACACTATTTTCAATTGTCTCAATAATTTTATTATAATGATGAGTAAAAATAGATTCGAGACGAGACAAACAAAAGAGGTTAGAGACGACTCAAGAAATGTCTAAGGATTTATCTTCGAACTTTTTTGGAATTGCCCAACTTGAGTTATGAGTATAAATGATATTTCTCTTTTTCTATAAGTAAGACCAAAAACGACTAAAATCATAGTCCATGATTTTATGCATATATTTGCTATTATCTACAGAAATATTAGAATCGTTTTTTCTCGAGCTGTATGAGGAGAAAACCTCTTATACGTTTCTAAGGGGTATTGTTTATCTACATCTATCCCAATGATCGATTTATCGATTCGTTGCAATTGATGTTCGATCCCGAAGAGAAGGAAAAGATATTCAAAAAGTGGGTTTTTACGATCTGATATAGCATCAAACTTATTTAAACGTTCCTACTATTTGCTATTTCCTTGAAAAAGGTGCTCAACCTATAGGAACTGTTCATGATATTTTAAGGAAGTCAGAATTATTTAAAGAAGAAGCTTCTTAAAGAAAAAACAAAATAATAATAATAATAAAAGAAAGGTAACTAGTATCAATTTTAATTATTTACCCACAATTTGCGCTTTTCTTGTTCTATTCATACTTATTTTTTGACTTTTTTGTTGTGGAAATCCACCAACAAACAAACAAAGGATGAACTTTGCTTATTCTATCTCTATTGATTGAGTAAACCTGACATTTTTTCTCTATCTTTTCCTTATTTGTTTCATCTAAGTTTCTTATTTATCTTGTGCCAATCTAACACAAATATTTTTTTACTTAACCAATTGATTACTAATTAATTTAATTTATTTTCTCATCATTTCATTCATATTGACAATGGTGTATCGAATAAATATAATTTGATCGTAGATAAATGGCTCTGTTTATTCCAACTCCTATTAGTTTTTCCTTTACTTCATTCAAGCAAATGATGGGTTTGTCGTGTTTACTGTTATACAAGATGTATTTTCTTAATGAGAATTAAAAATTTGGAGAAAACGGGCGGTCTCCAAATTTTTATATTATTGAACATAAACCTTTCCTTTATATTTCTTGTTAGCTCAATGGTTTATCGTATTTGTACAGTGCAATTTCATTTTTTTTATTTCGATCGTATCTGCATATCATATTTATCTGGGTTGCTAACTCAATGGTAGATTATTCGGCGTTTAAGTGCGACTATGATCTTTTACAAATTTGGATGAAGTAAGGAATTCGTCTATACTATTAATAGAGTCTATAAGACTGCGACTGACCCCGAAAGGTAATGGATGGAAAAAATAGCATGTCGTAATAATAATAAGAATTTTTTTATTATATTCTAATTATTTTTAGTAGAATTTTGAGTTGATCCCTATCGGATTATTCCAAAGTTGTGTTTTTATTTTTGGAGGAAGACAAAAGAAAGTCACATTTACAGTTGGGTCTAGTGAATAAATGGATAGAGCCCCATGGCTCCAATTCTGGTAAAAAATAAGCAACGAGCTTCTATTCTTATCTTATCTTAATTTGAATAATTACCCGATCTAATTAGACGTTAAAAAAATTAGTACCTGATGCGGGGGAGGGTTCTCCTGTAAGGAGTTCCTTGATTTTTTATTTTTTTAATCCTAACTATTCTCTATTATGGATTGGAAACAAATGTGTAGAAGAAACAGTATACTGACAAAAAGAATTTGTTCCAAAGTCAAAAGAGCGATCGGGTTGCATAAATAAAAAGATTTTTGAACCACTGATAATTATAACGAGGATAAACCCCTTGGTATAGAAGGGGAGGGAGAGGAAAATGATCTGTTGATTGGACTCTCAGTTTCCAAGGTATATATATGTTTACATACATAATGCATACCCTGTTCTGACCATATTGCACTATGTATAATTTAATAACTCAAGAAATGCATAGTGTTTCTAGTTCAAGTAGAAATGTAAGTCAATTGAAGAATTACAAGGATATTTAGAAAAGGATAGATCTCAGCAACAAAACTTCCTATATCCGCTACTTTTTCAAGAGTATATTTATGCACTTGCTCATGATCATGGTTTAAATTGTTCAGTTTTTTATGAACCTGTAGAAGTTTTTGGTTATGATAATAAATCTAGTTTACCACTTGTAAAACGCTTAATTACTCGAATCTATCAACAGAATTATTTGATTAGCAGGGAGTGTGAAGGCTTTGGTCACATACAAGCTGAGTGTGCTAACACTCTCAAGAAGCAGAAAGGGAAATCTCTAGCCAGTACCTGGAGTGATGAAGATTTTGAAGGAAGTGCTGAAGATGAGGACATCACCAGTAACTATGTTGCATTCACTGCTACTCTTAAAGATCAGTCTGAGTATGACACATCTAGATATGTTGAACGTAATGTTGCAACATCAGTTACAACATTGGAGACCATACGGAGCAATGTGAAACAGGATGTTGAAACATCAAGTACAACGCTTAGCAGTGAATTTGACTCTAAAGGTGATAGTCAGGAAGATGTTGGTGAAGAAGACATTCGGTCGGCATACCAGACTATGTTCAACAAATGGATGTAGATTTGCAAAGCTAACGAGAAATTGAAAGATGAATGCTCCAAACTGAGAAGTGAGAAGGATGATACTAAGGCAAAACTTCTGAAGACGGAGCTCAGTCTCAAGAATGTTATGAGCAGTCTCAGTAGAACTCTGCTTAGAGCTGAGAAGACTGAGAGTACCCTCAACAAGTGGAACTCGAGGAAGTCAAAGCTTGATGATATTCTCAACATGGGGAAAGTCTCAGTAGATTGCACAGGGGTTGGATACAATAGAGGAGACTATTTGCATGATCCCAATACAAGGCATGTTCTCACTACTAAAGAACATGAAAAACTAGGTCAGGACAAAGGGCATGAGCCGAAGTTGAAGGAGAGCAAAAGTTCAACATACAGGCGTCACGTATGTGATTACTGTAGTCAAGTAAGGCACACTGGCTGGAGTTGCTTCAGCCGTATGAAGCACTGGTGTGAAGGAAGAAGTGCTAGACATCCCAACAAAAGGACAACGAAGCAATGGGTTAAGAAATCTGAGTTGTACAGCATGGCGGCATACATTCGTTGTTTGCGTACTCCGAAAATCTTTGGTATTTTGACAGTGGATGCTCCCGACACATGACAGGTAATAAGTGTCTTCTCACTGAGTATTCAGCTGGTAACAAAGGTCATGTACCCTTTGGTGATGGTCAGAGGAGTTAGGTGGTTGGAAAAGGGAACCTCGATGTGACAGGGTCCCTGAAGCTGAAGGATGTGATGCATGTAGAAGAGATTCTGACAGGTCTGAGATTCTGACCCCTGTTGCTGATCTTCCTCATCATCCTACTGAAGTTCTTGGTTAGCAAAGAAATGTCTTCATCTAGCTCCGACTTATTCTCATATTTAGGAGTTTCACTGACCTCCGCCTTTAATGCCACCCCCTTTTCCCTTCTATTCTTTTTGAAATTTATCTCATAGGTTTGAAGAGAACCCATGAGTTCATCCAATCTCATAGTGAAGGTGTTTCTCACTTCTTCAATAGCCACTATTTTTGCAGAAAATTTATCAGTGAGAGATCTCAACGTCTTCTCTACCAGCTTCTTTTGAGAATATTTCTTGCCTAGTTGAGAAGCCTGGTTGGCTACGTCCCTCAGCCTACCGTTAAATTCGGCAACAGTCTCATCATCATTCATTATAAGATTTTCGAACTAGGAAGCAAGCATTTGAAGTTTGGAAGCCTTAACTGTACTCGTTCCGTCATGAACATTCTAAAGAATGTCCCAAGCTTCTTTGGCATACTCACATGTGGATATCAGCTTGAACTGATCTTCGTCAACTGCAGTGAAAATATCATTCACGGCCTTAGAGTTTCCTAATGCCGCTCGATCTTCTTCTGGATCCCAATCTCTTGTCGGTTTGAGATATTCTTTGCCTTCTTTGTCTACTTCGATCGGTGGACTCCATCCTTCAACGGTGGCGACCCATGCCTTCTCATCCATTGACTTGATAAAGGCATGCATCCGGGACTTCCAGTATGTGTAGTTTGTTCCGGTAAGTAGCGAAGGGCGTGTAACGAAAGCGCCTTCTTTCGTATTCATGACTTGCATACTGCAAACACAGGATCACACCCACTTTGACAACACAAAGCAACACGGATGACCTACTCTGATACCAATTGAAATTCAGTACGCAATAATAAACAGAAAATCCAAAGGATTAATACAAACCAATCAGAGACACACAAGACTTGGTAACGCAGTTCGGTGCGCACACCTACATCTGCGGGGCCACGCCTAGAAAATCAGAATACTCCACTAAAATAATCAATGAGAACAATCACTAATGTCGCGATTCTATTAGGAGGAACAACCTCCCCCTTAATACAAACCGTGATGGTTAGTCACTACCAACCCATGGAGTATTCTTGGCAAGCTCCCCTTGCACGCAAGCTCCCCTTGCACAACCGACTAGATCAACTCCCTTGATCCTACGTCTATAGCCGTCGGCCTCCCTCCCAGAGTTCAAACAAACTTTTTTCCAAAAAGTCGTAAACATAGCCGTCAATGCTCAACCCTAATAAACCCCGCTACCCCTCAATCCGCGGGTCAATAGGGAAGATCTACAATCATCGCAGCAGCAGATCGGCAACCCACAATTTTTGGAACTACATTAGGCAAGTGGTTATGCATATCTTCAAGGATCCGATGAAAAAGGAATTGTGGGCAAGAATCTCTCTAACTGTCTCAACAATAAAACCGCGAGATATTAGCTTCCAAATATATCTTCAACAATTTTCAACCATCAGAAAAACCAAATAATGTTAAAGATACGAAGCAGGAATCACGAGCTTCCATCGACACAGATCCCGTACTCAACATACAAATATTTCTACTATCCGACACAACGTGTTGAACATTTTGTTATAACATAATGTTCAACATATCTTTCAACATGACCAAGATATGACGTCTCTATTCTTCAAGATAATTAAGAACAGACAAAACAATATCTTGGTGCCACTATTGACAACACAGTCACGAACGAGACCTAACAATTTCGGTCAATGATTCTAATCAAAATAGATTTGTTGGGAACAACCATTTTTTTATTCTCATTTTGTTTCTCAAATGATATCAGAAAGTTTTGCAATTATTGTAGAAATTCCTTCTCGCCGCAATTAGTATTTGATTTCAAAGAAAAAGAAATATCAAAATCTTATTAACGATCAATTCATTCAATTTTTTCCCTTTTTAGAGGACAAATTATTACATTTAAATTATGTCTCAGATATACTAATACCGCATCCCATTCATATGGAGATCTTGGTTCAAATTCTTCAATGCTCGATTCAAGATGTTCCCTCTTTGCATTAATTACGATTCTTTCTTTACGAATGTCATAATTCGAATAGTCTTCTCATTACTCAGAAGAAATCTATTTACGTTTTTTCAAAAGAAAATAAAAGATTATTTCGGTTTCTGTACAATTCTTATGTATTTGAATGTGAATTTTTATTAGTTTTTATTTGTAAACAATCTTCTTATTTATGATTAACATCTTCTGGAATTTTCTTGAATGAACACATTTCTATGGAAAAATAGAACATCTTCAAATAGAACATTTTATAGTAGTATGTTGTAACTATTATCATAAAACTCTATGGTTCTTCAAAGAGCCTTTCATGCATTATGTTCGATATCAAGGAAAAGTGATTCTTGCTTCAAAAGGGGCTCATTTTCTGAAGAAGAAATGGAAATATTATTTTGTTAATTTCTGGCAATATTATTTTCACTTCTAGTCTCACCCATACAGGATCCATATAAACCAATTATCAAACTATCTTTTCTATTTTCTGAGTTATCTTTCAAGTCTATTAAGATAATTTTTGGAGGTAAGGAATCAAATATTAGAGCATTCATTTCAAATAAATACTGTTACTAAGAAATTTGATACCATAGTCCCAGTTATTCTTCTTATTGGATCCTTGTCTAAAGCTAAATTTTGTAACGTATCAGCTCATCCTATTAGTAAGCCGATCTGGGCCGATTTATCAGATTCTGAGATTCTTGATCGATTCGGTCGGATATGTAGAAATCTCTCTCATTATCACAGTGGATCTTCAAAAAAACAGGGGTTGTATCGAATAAAGTATATACTTCGACTTTCGTGTGCTAGAACTTTGGCACGTAAACCTAAAACTACAGTACGCATTTTTTTGCGAAGATTAGGTTCGGAGTTATTAGAAGAATTCTTTACGGAAGAAGAACGGGTTCCTTCTTTGATCTTTCCTAAAACAACTCCTTTGACTTTACATGGATCACATAGAGAACATATTTGGTATTTAGATATTATTCGTATTAATGATTTAGTGAATCGTTCATGATTGATCATGATACCTTTTAACTAGAATTGAAATGATCTATGAATAATCAAAAGGGAAAACAAATAATTCATGAATTTTCATTCTGAAATGCACGTTGTTACGCCTATTTGACTGAGGCCCGAAAGACCCAAGCCCAGAGACCCGACCGCCGGTCAAGAGCCCATCTGCGCACTCAGGCCCACTCGATAAGGCCCTATGGGGGACGCCCCCACATGTCGATCCGACCCGGCCCCGGTAACACACCGGTCACTCGCCCACTCCTGCGATAACCGCCCCCTCGATCCCGCTACCACTTAATGGCAGTTATAGGGAGGTGCGAGCATGGCGCAAGGAGCGACGACCGGGGGGGCGGATCGAGGGGGCACGATTGAGGGCGGGCGAGCGACGTGGCTCGGGGACAATCACGGCGGAGGTCTATAAAGGGGCTAGGAGGACGACAGGACAAAGGACCGCCTTTCAGGTATCTAGAACCTAAGGTACTCCATCAACGACCTAGTTCCCCCATTTTAACTCCTTCCTCCCCCGCTCGCGCCGTGAGACGCCGTTCCGATCTCCTCATGAGTCGAACCGTCTCCGTCGGGGCTCCTCTTTCAGATCTCTGTCTGACTTAGGCATCGGAGGGGATTTGGCCGGAACCAAGGTCCGGCCCCCTGACGAGTGTTCTCATCTACACATGAGGGCATCAGATCCACGGGCCGAGGCTTCCCCTCCGCCCCTCGCCGACCACGCAACCAGCTGAACGATTGAGGCTTCCCCTCGTCGTCCGACCGCCGAGGCCGAGCGCAACCGACCGAGGCCGAGCGTCTCGACCCGGGCCGAGGCTACCCCTCGCCTTATCAACGGTCGAGGACCCCAATTCAACCCAGTCGACGCGCTCTACGTCGTCTGCTGGTCCGACTCGAGCCTCAACTGCACCAACTCGACTCGCCCGAGGGACCCAAACGGGCCCCTTGACCACGTTGACCGGGTTGTCCACGGTCAACGCTTTGTAGTGAGAAAACACTCTGAAACATCTGGCGCCGTCTGTGGGAACCGAAAACCGTCCCACGAAGAAGCAAACCACACCAGCAATGGCACGAGCCAGCAATGGAAGGAAGCGCATGCCCCCCATCCCGGAGGAGAGGAATGGCGCATCCAACGGCAACCTCGAAGACATGCCCGTCGACGATCACCCCGCCCCCTCAACCGAAGAGACTGGCGGCTCAGGACTGGCCACACAGGGACAGCTCCGCGCCCTGGCTCAGGAGACCAACACGAGCCTCCAGACGTTGGTCGCGACGGTACAGCAGCTCGTCGGTCCTGCGCCATCCAACGGAGGCACGTTGGGCGATAGCCATCGATGGGCGGGGGGTCCCCTGCTCTTGCGGTCTGCCGTGGTCGATGACCACGGGACCCAAAAACCGAACACGGATCATCGGTTCATGCTGTCCGGCTCCCGTCAGGTGAGATCACGCGCCTCCTCCCCTTATCGTGAAAGGAGCCGAAGAGAAACCGAAGGGACGGAGGGCGAATCGATGACTGCATCATCTCGTCGGTCACGGTCGTCCCGCCGCAGGAGAAGCGAACGACACCATTCGAGAGACCGGTCACGGCGGAGCAGGAGCTCCCGCCGGAGGAGCCGGGAGCGCCGGGTCAGCCCGACCCCCAGCGTGGCGAGGGCCGTGGAGCCAGCCCCGCCGGCGCCTGTGCACCCTCCACCACCGAACAAGCCAGAGGCAGGCGACTGTCGAATCCCCGGGGGCATCCACGGAGACCGATGCCCCCTATCACGGAGAATAACCGACGCACAGGTCCCCTCTTGATTCAGGATCCCGGCGCTGGGGAAGTACGACGGGATAGGGGACCCGGGAAACCACGTAATGGACTACGAGGGGGACATGTCCTTCCAAGGAGCTGACGATGACCTGCTCTGCCGAGGCTTCTATTCTACTCTCAGGGGAGCGGCGAGGACCTGGTACCGCAGCCTGCCCAGCCGCTCCATCGACAGCTTTGAGGAACTCACCCAGTTGTTCTGCAAGCAGTTCATGGCAGGGAGGCAGATCAAGCCTGATGCTGAACATCTGTTCAACATAGTGCAAGGCCCGGCCGAGCCGCTCCAGCAGTTCATGCGCCGCTTCAATGCGGAGAGGCTGAACGTGAACAGCCCTCCCGACCTGGTGGTCCAAACGGCCCTTAAGAAAGGGCTCGCCACAGAGGCCTCAAGAAGTCCCTGCACAACGATCCCCCGAAGGACCTCCCCGGGATCATGGCAAGGGCCGAGCGCTTCATGTTGACCGAGGAGGCCTTGGCCGTGGATGCAGGAAAAGCCACTCGAGGGACCAAACGCGACGACAGTGGACGAGGCAGCCCCGAAGGATACCGGACCGAGAAGAGGCCGAGAAACAGGCAGCACGAAGAAGGTACGAGAGACGCCACCCCAGACGCCGTCCTCGCCCAAGTGCAGAAGGAAGAACGCGCCGATCGCCCCCCACCGAAGGCGAAAAGAGGTGGGAAGAATATGGAGAAATACTTCAAGTACCACAAGGACGACGGCCACGACACTGAAGACTGCTGGCATTTAAAGAAGGACATCGAGAAGCTGATGAGCCGAGGACACGCCAGGAGCTTAACCGACGAGCCAGCCCACGGAGAGGGGACCTCCATGCAGCCAGACAAGGGGAAGAAGATCAACACCGTCCAAGGGCCCCTCCGCATCATAGAGTGAGCTGGCGAGGTCTCTCCCCCCAGTCGCAGCCTAGTCCGAGGGGATTATCTAGGTTCACATCCCTCTGTCTAGCCTCATTTCCTTTTTCCTTTTTCTCCAAATGTACTAGTCCGACAGGACTCTTATGAGTACAATCGCATTCCCTTTTATCTTCCCTTAATCTTCGATGGAATCAACGTTTCACTAAGGGTGCAAAAGAACGAAGACCTCTACTGGAGGGAAGGCGTTCATAGGTCTGGGGGCAGTTCCCCCAGCCAGCGCGGACGCTGACCGGTCCTAAGCTGAGGAGCTTTGCCCTCGCCGACCGACCCTCGCACTCATAAGTCTGGGGGCAACTCCCCCAGCCGGCGCGGACGCCGACCGGTCCTAAGCCGAGGAGCTTTACCCTCGCCGACCGACCCTTGCGCTCATAAGTCTGGGGGCAACTCCTCCAGCCGGCGCGGACGCCGACCGGTCCTAAGCCGAGGAACTTCGCCCTCGCTGACCGACTCCTGCGCTCGTAAGTCTGGGGGCAACTCCCCCAGCCGGCGCGGACGCCGACCGGTCCTAAGCCAAGGAACTTCACCCTCGCCGACCGACTCAATCGTTCTAAAGCTGAAGACAACTCCCCCCGCCAGCTCGGGCGCCAGCCGGTCCTAGGCCGAGGACGAAGCAACAAAGAAAAATATACGAGAAGCTCGGGTAAGTCAAATTTCGTTCATAACAGTATGTCTTATTTACAGGAAATCAAAGTGAAGAAACCTCTCTACAATTAATCCGCTCTCAACGGACAACAAAGCTCGTCACCTACAGAAACTAGGGCCACACCGACGAAGCAAAACTTGTCGACTAAAAGAACTCGAAGTCGCAGGCCTAAGCAAAAATCCATGCAACCAGCAATTATTGGCTCTGGACCAGGGAGTCGCTGGCGAGGCCGAAGGAGAAAGCGGTGTCAGGGGTCCATTCCAAGTAGACTGGCCCAAAGCGAAGCGGATGCTAAAAAATTGAGGATAAACAGCCAGGAGGAACGACCTAGGGAACCCGGGCTCGAGAGGACACATCCTCGGGCACCTCCCCCTGCTCGGATCAAGGAGGATCGACCGGCGGAGGGGCTTGCCGAACACGCTCCGCACATTCCCGGAAGGAAGACTGGGAACCTCGACGATCCGAGGGGCGATGAGGTCTTCATACGCACCGAAGGCCTCCCTAAGAACCTCGAAGATCCTCTTCCCCAGGGTCTCGACGACGCCCCTCTCCACCTCCTCTGCAAGCCGCGTCACCTGGCGCCGATCCGACAGTTCCCTCTGAAGCTCCTCCCTCTCCAGGCGGAACGACTCCGCCGCTTCCTCAGCCGACTGACGGACATCCTCCAGCTTTCCCTGGAGGTCACCCACTCGTCCCTCCAACTCGGCCACACGGAGCTTGAGACATCGAGACTCCATCTGGGCCTCCGTCATAGCCACCTCCGCCGCCCCGGCCCGCTCCTGTGCCCTCATGGAGGACTCCTCCAGCTCCCTCAAGCGGACGGCTCGACACTGCAACTCCACAGCGAGCGCTGAACCCCGGAAAGACGAAACATGGGCTAAGAAGAGGATAAAGGGAAGGAGAGGATAGCAAGATAACCGAACCTGTTGAAGGATCCAGACCAAGGAATCTGACATCTTGTCGGCAGGGATCTTCTTGAGGAGGCTGCGGTCCCGGGGAGGGACGGAGACCTCGGCAACCTGCTGGGCCAAGGCTCGGTCGACAAACATCGAACTCCCAGGGACGACAAGGGAAGACAAATTGCTCGCCAACAAGGCCCCGATCCCCGGTGATACGGGCGAGGACGCTGCGAGGGGGGTGGTTGACAAGGCTACCGAAGGATCCCCGGTGGTCTCCGCAGGAAGCGCGGAACCCGCCGGACTGGAGGGATCCGCGTCCTCCTTCCTCTTCTTTCCTCCATGGGGCTCCGAAGGCGCCGGAGGGGAGCGCTTCCGCCTCGCACCATCCCCACCCTCGGGAACCTGAGGGGGCATGCCAAGGGCAGGAGGGACTACACCGGACCCGTCATTACCCCCTGCCTCTTGGGCTGACGGGGCGGGTCCGGCCCTTGTGACCCCCCCGGGAAGGGGATCGCCAGAAGAAGAGGCGGGAGGCGTGGCCACCACCTTACCCACGGAAGGCTCGGCTCGGCGCACTTCCTCCTCAACGGTCCGCCGAGGCGCCCTTCCAGAGGAACTACCTCGGCTCCGAGCAGCTCCACAGAGGATCAGTTCATCGACGTCACGGACGAACTCGCGGCCAGCCATCCCTGCAAGGGAAACCAAAATCAGGATGAGTCACAGGGCGATTCAAGACTGAAAAGGCGACCTACCCGGAGACCACAAGACGGCCTTCAGGAGTAGGTCATCCAACAAGGACCAGATGGACTTCGATTCCAAGGGGAGGGTCAACAGCAGCGCGGCGGCTGCCCGATCGACGTCTGAGAGAGCTAGCGGCGGGTGAGGCTGGACAGACCCGCCCCAACTTGTCAAAATCTGGGCATCCCCCAGGAAGACCACAAAGACGTAATCCGAACTCCAATCCCCCGACCAGCGGGGCAGCCCGATCAGGCATTCCCTCCTCGAGCGGGCTCGGAGCTGCAACCACGACCCCGGGCCGACTGTCTGGATCTGGTAAAAATGGAAGAGAAGGGGGAGAGACGGCTCCAGACCGCGGGTACAGCAGAGCGTAGCGAAGCCCGTCAGTACCGCAATCGAGCAAGGGGTGAACTGGCAAAGCGGCACCATGAGATATTCCATGACCTGGATAAGGAAGGGATTGAGCGGGAAACAAAGACCCACGCGAAACATTTCGACGTAGACGCCGACTTCATTGCTCCTCGGAAGGCAAATCCGCTCATCGACGAATGGAACTCGGACATCGTACGGGAAGCAGAGATACCTTTCCCGGATCTCCGTGACCGCCGAAGGAATGGTCCTCGACGGCGTTCGGAGGACAACCGGGGGCACGTTAAGACGCACGGCAGCCGACGCCACGTCATCACAGGCGTAGTCTGGGAATAGCTTCCCCTTCCCCTTATCTCGGAGGGGACGACTCCCGGAGGAGGAACCTGATCCCACTAGCCGAGGCCTGCCCCGCCTGGACTCTGGAGAATCCCTCGCCCCTCGGCCAGAACCGCCTATCCTAAGAGCAGCCATAATATGAGAGCGAGAAAGGAATTACCTTTTAACTAGTTTGGGGGAGACGAGGAAGCGAGGGCGACGGGAAACTCCGAGTTGTGGAAAGCCTAGAACAATGGGAAGAGCAAGAAAGAAGTGGAGATCAACGCAGCTGGGGATCTTATATACCGGACACATGGACGAATTCGAAGCGCCTGACAAGAACGCGTGGAAGGACTCGAAGAACCGGCGGCGTTTCGAAATCGGCGCCAAGGGAAGTCCAATCGATCCGCCTCATCATGACCTACATTTATGACCACGCCTCGATTAAAGCGCCACTCGGAATCCCAGGAGGCACAGCGGTCGAACCGAGCAAGCCAAGGCCGATCGACCCCACCGAGGGCGGCTCACGAACCCCTCGGCTTCTCAACTTAAGACGACCCCGCGAGCGATGGGGATAAGCTCGCAACTACACGTGGCAGCATCAGAGGACCGACGACGCTTCGGAGCCCGTGCCTTAAAAGTATCGAACGGACCAACTCATGATGACGACTAATAAATGAGTCGGCATCGACTGACGAGCCTATCAAAGTCGGCGGAAGACGCATCGGCTGAGCCGAACCGGCCGAAGCCGATCAACCCGACCGATGGGGGCAATTGTTACGCCTATTTGACTGAGGCCCGAAAGACCCAAGCCCAGAGACCCGACCGTCGGTCAAGAGCCCATCTGCGCACTCAGGCCCACTCGATAAGGCCCTATGGGGGACCCCCCCCCCCCCACATGTCGATCCGACCCGGCCCCGGTAACACACCGGTCACTCGCCCACTCCTGCGATAGCCGCCCCCTCGATCCCGCTACCACTTAATGGCAGTTATAGGGAGGTGCGAGCATGGCGCAAGGAGCGGCGACCGGGGGGGCGGATCGAGGGGGCACGATTGAGGGCGGGCGAGCGATGTGGGTCGGGGACAATCACGGCGGAGGTCTATAAAGGGGCTAGGAGGACGACAGGACAAAGGACCGCCTCTCAGGTATCTAGAACCTAAGGTACTCCATCAACGACCTAGTTCCCCCATTTTAACTCCTTCCTCCCCCGCTCGCGCCGTGAGACGCCGTTCCGATCTCCTCACGAGTCGAACCGTCTCCGTCGGGCCTCCTCTTTCAGATCTCTGTCTGACTTAGGCATCGGAGGGGATTTGGCCGGAACCAAGGTTCGGCCCCCTAACGAATGTTCTCGTCTACGCAGGAGGGCATCAGATCCACGGGCCGAGGCTTCCCCTCCGCCCCTCGCCGACCACGCAACCAGCTGGACGATTGAGGCTTCCCCTCGTCGTCCGACCGCCGAGGCCGAGCGCAACCGACGGAGGCCGAGCGTCTCGACCCGGGCCGAGGCTACCCCTCGCCTTACTAACGGCCGAGGACCCCAATTCAACCCAATCGACGCGCTCTACGTCGTCTGCTGGTCCGACTCGAGCCTCAACTGCACCAACTCGACTCGCCTGAGGGACCCAAACGGGCCCCTTGACCACGTTGACTGGGTTGTCCACGGTCAACGCTTTGTAGTGAGAAAACACTCTGAAACACACGTGTAGTTGTTTAGTGGTTAAGCTCACTGAGTAGTCAAAGTAGTCAAAATTCTTAGATTTTCTTCTTGATATGTAAATTTTTTATATTTATTGTATATGTATACATAAGGAAAGTCGTGTGCAATGAAAAATGCAAGCACGTTTTGGGGAGAGGTCCTTTTTTCTATTGCAATAAGAAAAAAGGATCTACTTCATCCGACTAGTTCCGGGTTCGAGTCCCGGGCAACCCATGCAGAAAATCGAAAAAGAAATCTTTCTTTTTCGATTTTCACCAACTTCTGTTTACAAATTTTTTGATGCATTTAAATTTAGTTAGATAGATATGTATTGATTTAGATCGGTTGACATTGGCATATAAGGCATGTTTTGCTGTTAAATAACAAACCTTCTATTATCTATCTTATTTCTAGTTATAGTTAGTATGTGTGCTTGGGAGTCCTTGAAAATTGAATAAACCAAGACTTTATCATGACTGCAATTTTAGAGAGACGTGAAAGTACAAGCCTGTGGGGTCGCTTCTGTAACTAGATAACCAGCACTGAAAACCGTCTTTACATTGGATGGTTCGGTGTTTTGATGATCTCTACCTTTTTGACCGCAACTTTTGTATTTATTATCGCCCTCATTGCTGCTCCTCCAGTTGATATTGATGGTATTCGTGAACCTGTTTTTGGATCTTTACTTTATGGAAACAATATAATCTCTGGTGCCAATATTCCTACTTCTGCAGCTATAGGTTTGCATTTTTACCCGATATAGGAAGCATCATCCTTGGACGAGTGGTTATACAATGGCGGTCCTTATGAGCTAATTGTTCTACACTTTTTACTTGGTGTAGCTTGCTACATGGGTCATGAATGGGAACTTGGTTTCCGTTTGGGTATGCGTCCTTGGATTGATGTTGCATGTTCAGCTCCTGTTGCAGCTACTACTGCTGTTTTCTTGATCTATCACATTGGTGAAGGAAGTTTCTCTGATGGTATGCCTTTAGGAATATCTGGTACTTTTAACTTCATGATTGTATTCCAGGCAGAGCACACCATCCTTATGCATCCATTTCACATGTTAGGCGTAGCGGGTGTATTCGACGGCTCCCTATTTAGTGCTATGCATGGTTCCTTGGTAACCTCTAGTTTAATCAGAGAAACTACTAAAAATGAGTTTGCTAATGAAGGTTACAGATTCGGTCACGAGGAATAAACTTATAATATCGTAGCTGCGCATGTTTATTTTGGCCGATTGATCTTCCAATATGCTAGTTTCAACAATTCTCGTTCCTTACATTTCTTCTTGGCTGATTGGACTGTGGTAGGTATCTGGTTCACTGCTTTAGGTATTAGTACTATGGCTTTCAACTTAAATGGTTTCAATTTCAACCTATCTGTAGTTGACAGTCAAGGTCGTGTTATTAACACTTGGGCTGATATCATCAACCATGCTTACCTTGATATGGAAGTAATGCATGAACGTAATGCTCACAACTTCCCTCTAGACCTAGCTTCTATTGATGTTCCATCTATAAATGGATAAGACTTCCGTCTTAATGTATTAAGACTCGTTGAAATCAACGAGCTATCCCCAATATTTTACGAAAACAAGCTATTGGGGGTAGCTCCTGCCAATGAATGATAAGTATCTTTTTTTATTCCAAATTAACGATGAGATTTATTATCGTTTCTCGCATGTCTCGTGAAAGTCAGAGTAGGCACGAATTCTCCCAATTTTTGACCCACCATATGATCTGTTATATAAGTAGGTAAATGTTCCTTTCCATTATGAATAGTGATTGTATGGACAATCATTTTGGGTATAATGATAGATGCCCGAGACCAAGTTACTATTATTTCTTTCTGCTCCCTCATGTTAAGTTTTTCAATTTTTCTAGATAAATGATTAGCTACAAAAGGATTTTTTTAGTGAACGTATCACATCTAATTACTCCTTTTTTACATTTTAAAGATTGGCATTCTATGTCCAATAAAATATAATATCACGATCTAAGCTATGAAGGTAAGAATAAATACAATAATGATGAATGGAAAAAAGAGCGAATCCTTTAGCTAGATAAGGGGCGGATGTAGCCAAGTGGATCAAGGCAGTGGATTGTGAATCCACCATGTGCGGGTTCAATTCCCGTTGTTCGCCCATCACATAATTTATTTCAAATTGAAAAATTCTATTTTCAATATTCCTATTTACAGCGACGAAGAATAAAACAATCACTTTATTTTTTTTCCTTTTCCTACTTCTTCTTCCAAGCTCAGGATAACCCCAAGGGGTTGTGGATTTTTTCCTACCAATTGAGGCTCTCCCTTCCCCGCCCCCATGGGGATGGTCTACAGGGTTCATAACTACTCCTATTATTACAGGACGCTTACCTAGGCAACACTTCGATCAGAGTCTACCCAAACTTTTATGGTTCACCCCAACATTACCCACTTGTCCGATTGTTGCTAAGCAGTTTTTGGATATCAAACGGACCTCCCAGATGGTAATCTTAATGTGGCCGATTTACCCTCTTTTGCAATCAGCTTCGCTACAGTGCACGCAGCTCTAGCTAATTATCCACCCTAAGTGTGATTTCTATATTATGTATGGCTGTGCCTAAGGGCATATCGGTTGAAGTATATTCTTCTTTTGTATCAATAAAAACTCCTTCCCAAACTGTACAAGCTTCTTCCAAAGCATACGGCTTTCTAGAGATGAATCTAGACAGATGAATCTTATATGAATCATATGATGAAGTACCACATGAGTTGATATATAGGAATCCAAATCTGCCGAATCACTCATGTATTATCTTCTACATCCTAGGTCTTCCCGTTTCGTCATCTGGCTTATGTTCTTCATGTATTATCAAACTGAATGACTCTATGAAATTATGTCGATACTTCCCCATATTACGGGTAACGTAGGAGACATCTCTATTTTTCCCTCGGGGGATCTTTATAATTACCACTGCTTAGCTTTCAATTCGCCTCTGACCATCAAATTAAATGTGAATAACCCATCCTCCTCTCTTTGAAACAAGAGGCGCTTCTGATTCTGTGCGTGCTTCAAACAATTTTTCTTCTCCATATTACCATATTTCTAGAGTCAATAATTTTCTATGAGGAACTACTGAACTCAATCACTTGTTGCCGTTACTCAACAGTTTTTTGTTGAGGTCTATCCCATAGAAGTACTCAAATTAGATTAGTGATTGATTTCTAGGTTTCGTCGTAAACCTAATTGGTTACTTCCAATTACGTAAATCAATAGTTCAAACCACACTCAAAGGTAGGGCATTTCCCATTGATATAGGAACTTCTGTACCAGAAACAATGGTATCTCCAATTATAGCCCCTCTGGGATGTAAAATATATCTCTTCTCACCATCCCCATAGTGTATGAGACAAATGTATGCAATTCGATTCGGGTCGTATTCTATGGTTACAATTCTACCAGATATGTCTTTTTCATTCCGTCGAAAATCAATTTTACGGTATAGACGCTTATGACCTCCCCATCTATGCCTTGTGGTAATGATTCCTCTAGTATTACGACCTTTACCACAACGATGCTGTCTATATATCAAATTATTTTGTGGATTGGATTTCACTCGACTGTCTACGGCTCCATTACTTGTGCTCGGGGTAGAAGTTTTGTATAAATGTATCGTCGTGTTATTAAGTATTTTGCTTTAAGTTCTGTTCTCTATAAGAGGTGGAATAGAATAACACAGTTGAAGCGTAATTATCATACGTCTATAATGCATTGTATGCCCCATAATAGGTCCCATTCTTCTACCCTTTCCTGGGAGTCGATGACTATTCATAGCTATTACCTTGACACGAAAGAAGAGTTCGACACAATGCTTTATTTATGTCCTAGTTGATCCTGATACGACATTAGAAGTATATTGATTGTTCCCCAATAACCGAATACTCTTTTCTGTAAATACTGCATATTTGATTCCATCCATAAATCCATTTTCTTCCCTATGAGTTCCAGTATCGATAAGAATTCTAGTTCTTACTGTTCATATGTTATGGTATGAATATACCATACCAATTCGTTATGTATGGATGACGAGATTCCATTGATACAGAGCCAATTCCAATAGACTTATTGAACGTTCCCATTGGCGTGTATCCAGCAGGAATTGAACCTACGAATTTGCCAATTATGAGTTGGGCGCTTTAACCATTCAGCCATGAATGCTTAACAGGGCTCATCGTACTTCATGAATAACCAAATTCCAATTGAAATGAAATCTTTGGGAGGAATCAATGAAAATCTTTAGGAGAAATCAATGAAATGACATCAATTCAAATCATGGATCTTCGAATTGAGAGAGATATTGAGAGAGATCAAGAATTCTCACTATTTCTTATATTCATGGATCAAATTCGATTCAGTGGGATATTTCACTCCCATTTTTTCCACCAAGAACGTTTTATGAAACTCTTTGACCTCCGAATTTGGACTATCCTACTTTCACGTAATTTATAGGGTTCAACAATCAATCGATATTTCACGATCAAAGGTGTAGTACTGCTTGTAGTAGCGGTCCTTATATCTTGTATTAACAATCGAAAGATGGTCAAAAGAAAAAAATCTCTATTTGATGGGGGCTTCTTCCTATACTTACGAATTCCATTGGACACAGAAATAAGACATTGGAAGAATCTTTTTGGTCTTCCAATATCAATATGTTAATTGTTTCGCTCCTGTATCTTCCAAAAGGGAAAAAGATTTCTGAGAGTTGTTTCATGGATCTGCAAGAGAGTACTTGGGTTCTCCCAATAAATAAAAATCGTATCATGCCTGAATCGAACCGAGGTTCGCGGTGGTAGAGGAACCAGATCAGAAAAAAGAGGGATTCTAGTTGTAAGATAGCTAATGAAACCGTAGTTGGAATTGCGATCTCATTCAAAGAGAAAGATAGCAAATATCTGGAGTTTCTTTTTTATCCTATACGGATGATTCGATCCGCAAGGACCATGATTGGGAATTGTTTGATCGTCTTTCTCCGAGGAAGAAGCGAAACATAATCAACTTGAATTCGGGACAGCTATTCGAAATCTTAGGGAAAGACGTGATTTGTTATCTCATGTCTGCTTTTCGTGAAAAAAGACCAATTGAAGGGGATGGTTTCTTCAAACAACAATGAGCTGAGGCAACTATTCAATCAAATGATATTGAGCATGTTTCCCATCTCTTCTCGAGAAAGAAGTCGGGCATTTCTTTGCAAAATTGTGCTCAATTTCATATGTGGAAATTCCGCCAAGATCTCTTCGTTAGTTGGGGGAAGAATCAGCAGGAATCGGATTTTTTTAGGAACGTATCGAGAGAGAATTGGATTTGTTAGATCTCCTGGCACACCAAATACACTAGAGGGGGGTGAATAGTGTAAACCACGACGATATTGCAAAAGTAAAAATTAATAAAAAATTACAATGAGAGTGCGGAAAATAGAGAGATCACAATCCAGAAAAAGCAAACGCAAACACAGAGATTTTTATCCTGGTTCGGATCCTTATGATCCTACATCCAGTCCTCTACCCCTTAGAGATTTGAATCCACTAAAACACTTGCTCCCCGCAAGTAATCAACATAAAAAGATGCCAACACTCCCCATGTTGCAAACTTGTACAATCTCTTCAACAAGAGATTCACCAAATAAAGTAAAGAAAAGAGTTGAGACAATATCACATATAGCCTTGATAATTGATGGAATTATTGCGCGAGGTTGGTGATGGAATCTCCAAGTTTCAAGATGTGAATTGTGAAGAACACTCTTGGAAATTGGACTTCCTATATGGACTGAATTTCTGCAGAGTTTTCCCTATGGAAATCTGAAAATCTCACTCTTTCTAGAGAGAGAAAACTTAAGAAAAGAGAAAGTGAGAGAATTTTCGTGTATTTTAGGCAGGGGTCTGAGGGTCTATTTATAGTCCAAAAAGTTAGTTTTCGAACGTTGGACAACTGCCTAAATTTTCAAAAAAATTCTGAGACGGTTTTCCAAAAATTAGTCGACTAGTTAAAACTATTAGTCGACTAATAGTCCTGCCAGGTCAGAAAATAGCTTGAAGTGTCTTTTGATAGAACAACGGAAATAAACTTCCACAAACGGATAGAAATGGCTAGGAACTGACAAAGTGACATTGGAAAGTAGTTTCCACTGCCATTAAATAAAAATTAATATTTAATAGAAATCAGTTATTATAACTGACGTTATAACTATTTGGAAAACTGTCTGGCAAACTAGGGAAACTTATTAGTCGACTAAAAAGAAAATTTTGAGAAATTTTTCAGAAAATGATCTTTTGATTGAAAAAATAATTTTGACAAAAAATTATTTTTTCATAGAAAAATATTAGTCGACTAGGAAAAAATATTAGTCTACTAATTTTTCTGAAGTTTGGATTTTGAGGCTGAGTCCTAAAGAACTAAGATAGGATATTATCAAGGCTTTAACAATCTAAAGTTCTGCAAGAATAAAAGATAGAATTACATCATCTTTCCCAAGAAATAATAATGCATTGCTTGAGCTTCATCGTGCTTTTTGATGCTTGTTCTTGCAACGTAACTTTGATGATTGTCATATGTGAAAGTTTGAGCTTGATAATCTGCATCCAAAGAGTTAGTATACACACACATATATAAATTATTGTATCATCCAAAACTTTATTGGAAGAGAAACTTTATGTTTCCAACAGGATTTGGTTAGACAACATGTGGTTGGTAAACAAGGATCGGTTTTTTAGCAGGGTACGGAATGTATTGTCAAATATTCAGTATGATTCCACAAGATCTATTTTCGTTTAAGTAACGGATTCTAGCCAATTGAAAGGATCTTCTGATTAATCCAGAGATCCTTTCGATTCCATTAGAAATGAGGATTCAGAATATCACACATTGATCGATCAAACAAAGATTCATTAACTAAAAGAAAGATCAATTCTTTGGGATCCTTCCTTTCTTCAAACGGAACGAACAGAGATAGAATCAAATCGATTCCTGAAATGCCTTTTGGATCTTCCTCAATGTCCAGGCTATTCACGAAACGTGAGAAGCAGATGAATAATCATCTGCTTCCGAAAGAAATCGAAAAATTTCTTGGGAATCCTATAAGATCAATTCCTTCTTTTTTCTCTGACAGATGGTCAGAACTTCATCTGTGTTCGAATCCTACTGAGAGGTCCACTAGAGATCAGAAATTTTTGAAGAAAAAACAAGATGTTTCTTTTGCCCTTTCCAGACGATCGGAAAATAAAGAAATGGTTGATATATTCAAGATAATTACGTATTTACAAAATACAGCCTCAATTCATCCTATTTCATCATATCGGGGATGTGATATGGTTCCGAAGGATGAACCAGATATGGACAGTTCCAATAAGATTTCATTCTTGAACGAAAATCCATTTTTGGATTTATTTCATCTATTCCATAGCTGGAACAAAAGGGGATACACGTTACACCACGATTTTGAATCAGAAGAGAAATTTCAAGAAATGGCAGATCTATTCACTCTATCAATAACCGAGCCGGATCTGGTGTATCATAAGGGATTTGCCATTTCTATTGATTCCTACCGGTTGGATCAAAAAAAATCTTGAATGAGGTATTCAACTCCAGATGGATCGAAAAAGAAATCTTTATTGGTTCTACCTCCTCTTTTTTATGAGGAGAATGAATCTTTTTATTGAAGGATCAGAAAAAAATTGGTCCAGATCTACTACATGAATGATTTGGAAGATCCAAAACTAAAAACTGCGGTATTTGCTAGCAACAACATCATGGAGGCAGTCAATCAATATAGATTGATCCGAAATCTGATTCAAATCCAATATAGCACCTATGGGTACATAAGAAATGTATCGAATCGATTCTTTTTAATGAATAAATCCGACCGCAACTTCGAATATGGAATTCAAAGGTATCAAATAGGAAATGATACTCTGAATCATATAACTATAATGAAATATACGATCAACCAAAATTTATCGAATTTGAAAAAGAGTCAGAAGAAATGGTTTGATCCTCTTATTTCTCGAACCGAGAGATCCATGAATCGGGATCCTGATGCATATAGATACAAATGGTCCAATGGGAGCAAGAATTTCTGGAAACATTTGGAACATTTCGTTTCTGAGCAGAAGAGCCTTTTTCAACTAGTGTTCGATCGATTACGTATTAATCAATATTCGATTGATTGGTCCGAGGCTATCGACAAAAAAGAGTTGTCTAAGTCACTTCGTTTCTTTTTGTGCAAGTCACTTCTCTTTTTGTCCAAGTCACTTCCCTTTTTGTCCAAGTCACTTCCCTTTTCCTTTGTGAGTTTCGGGAATACCCCCATTCATAGATCCGAGATCCACATCTATGAATTGAAAGGTCTGAATGATCAACCTTGCAATCAGTTGTTAGAATCAATAGGTGTTCAAATCGTTCATTTGAATAAATTGAAACCGGATGATCATGATACTTCCCAAAGACCGAAATTCTTGACCAATGGAGGAACAATATTACCATTTTTGTTCAAAAAGATACCAAAGTGGATGATTGACTCATTTCATACTAGAAATAATCGCAAAAAATCCTTTGATAACACGGATTTCTATTTCTCAATGATATCCTATGATCAAGACAATTGACTGAATCCCGCGAAACCATTTCATAGAAGTTCATTGATATCTTCTTTTTATAAAGAAAGTCGACTTCGATTCTTGAATGATCCACGTCACTTCCGGTTCTATTTTAACAAATGATTCCCCTTTTCTGTGGAAAAGACCCGGATCCATAATGATGATCTTACATATGGACAATTCCGCAATATCTTGTTCATTCGCAACAAAATATTTTCTTTGTGCGTAGGTAAAAAATATTTTTTTTGGAGAGAAGAGACTATTTCACCAATCTAGTCACATGTATCTAACATATTCATACTTAACGATTTTCGACAAAGTGGTGATGAAACGTATAACTTGTACAAATCTTTCCATTTTCCAATTCGATTCGATCCATTCGTTCGTAGAGCCATTTACTCGATCGCAGGCATTTCTGCAACACCTCTAAGAGAGGAACAAATAGTCAATTTTGAAAGAACTTATTGTCAGCCTCTTTGTCACGCCCCGCTTCCCAAGTATGGAAGGCGAGACGTGAAGAGGCCCGCTCAGACTGGAGCTGTGAAGCTACAGTCTGATAAGCGTCTGTGTGTTCATCCATTCGCAGATTCTTGCATTGCAATGAAACAATAATAATAATAATGAAAGCAGGCAATAAATAACCAACGTTCAAAAACAACATCTACATCTTTATTCAAAAACATTCAGAGGTATAATCATAAAAAGTAGTACAAGAGAGTCTAAAAAGGAAGGCCCCAAGCATGGCCGAAACTAAAATATAGATAAGGTGCTACGCACCGAACAACCTAACAGCAGCTACTAGGAAACAACAGCAACTAAGAAATAGCCTCCAGCTGAGACTAGGGTAGATCTCCGGTATCCTCAAACTGAACGTCAGCAGAAGCCTCAAGCTCCACATCATCAAACTGGTCATCTTCAATAACAACCTCAGACTCAAAACCTAACATGCGACACCCAAAGAGAAAAGGGCGCATGTCAGCAAAAAATCCCCAAAAGGTAAAAAGAGGAGATTTTTGCGCAGGGAAACAAAAAGTTATGAATGCAATGATCAGTTTAAGATATGATGACATGGCATAATATTTAATGAATGCAGCAATTAAAATGAACATGATAGTTATCATTACATGTCACGTCGTAGCAAAAACTACTAAACAATATTCCATGAAAAGCAGGAAAACATGTGTTTACGTCGTGCACATGGTTTACGCCTTTCAGCTGAAGTTATTGTAAGGGCACACTTCTACGCTGAGTGACAGCTTAACTATACCCCTCGACGTGTGTATGAACTGGTGCTCATCTTCTAGATCACGAGCCATGAAGTATTTATGGCATAGGGTTGACCTAGCCTCATTCATGATATAGGAGTCAGAATCCTACTCGCCGCAGCTTACATTTCATTTGTAGCGTGTGCTACACATTCATGACAAGACATTCAAATGCATGAAATGACATGCGATATGTAATTAATGGTATGAAAAACAGTTATTGAATGCGTAAAGTTTATCAAAATTAAACGTGACATGTGATATGCATGAACATGGCATGGTAAGGGTGTCAGATCTAGCTTCGTTGTCAAGCTAGATCGAGCATGGGTGTCGGATCTAGCTCAGTTGTCAAGCTAGAACAAGCATGGCGTCTAAGCGACTATCATTTCATCGCCTAGCCTCTTTTACACAAAAACTCAGAAAATCCTAAAACATGGCTTAATATTTAACTGTGCAAGTTTCACTTGCCTAAAATATCATGCCGCAAATCACACGACCAAAGAGTCTAGAATATGCCTATGTGCTCAACCAATAGTCCAAACCTACAGTCCCATATTATTAATCTCAATTACAAGCAAGGAAATTACAGTTTTTATCTTGTTAACATGTGGGTGTGCGGGTCTATGGATCGGGGTTTACCTTAACACAACGCGAGAGCTACACTGACGTCGGGTAGCGACGTCAGGGGTTGGATCCCGGTAGCAAGCAAGGTACAACGGACTACAATGAAGAAGGCGACAACTAGAGGCAGCGAAACGTCGACGGGAAGAGGATGAACGGCTGCAAATGGTGGAGGGCACGGCGTGTTGAATATTGGACTCCCCGGATTTGGTTTTGGATGATGAGCAAACATAAATACTTCATGAACTAACAATTTGTGAGCGCAGTATTGGAGATCGTCGCCAATTTCACGAGAATATTCAAAGCGACATCTCAACACTTCCAAAAGCTCGTATTCAAGCCTAAAGCTTCGTTGAAGCTCTTGCGACGCTTTGGAAGTAATTGAAGATTCAATCGAAGCTCTCAAAGACCGTTTATTAAGGTTTTATTTATAGTCTTTTAGTTTCGATTGATAGAATGTTAAGCCTTGAGTATATCTTACGTTTATATCTTCATTACGCTCATTTCGTAGCTCTAGGGTTCTTGCACAAGTTCACTCTAACTTCCTCGAAGCGTCGCGCTTCGATTCGGACTTTGTTGTGCATGTTAGTTGGTACAAGAACAAGTACTGACCGACTAGATGGTGATCTAGTCGGTCGGCCACTGTTCTTGGACCGACTAGTTTCTGTCAGTTAATTCTTAGCTCTTTACTGTTTACAGTTAGTCGGTCTATGTTGACTCACCGACCGACTAGTTTGTGAACTAGTCGGTCAGTGATGCTTCTTTGACCGACTAGTTGAGACTGACTATTCACTCTAAAATTCTCCTAAGCTACTGTTTACCGTTAGTCGGTCTAAGAACGTTTGATGACCGACTAGTTGACAATCTAGTCGGTAAATTTTTGTTCTTGGACCGACTAAGTCAACTTGCCTTCAGACTATGTTGTTTTGCCTCTTAGTCGGTCTACGCTCATTGGATGACCGACTAGTTGTGAAACTAGTCGGTCAGACAGTGTTCTTGGACCGACTAGTTTTCTAGGTCTGAAATTCTATCTCTTCTCAGATCTGCTCTTAGTCGGTCCATGCTTTGTGACTGACCAACTAGTTGATGAACTAGTCGGTCAGTGAGTTTTCTTTGACCGACTAGATCTCACAGATTTCTTTCCGTTGGAGATTGACCTAACTTGTTTTTATGGGACCCTATAAATACGAACCTAGGTCATTTCTATCTTAAATAGAGCTGCCATTAAGAGATTCATTGAGTTCTAAAGAGATAGCTATTCTCCCTCAAATCTAAAGCTCTCTTCCTCACAAGAAACCCATTCTCTCTCATTTCTAGATCTAGAGAGAAGCTTGTTCTTGGTGAGCTCTTCAAGCTATTGCTTGATTCAAGTTTCCAAATCTTCCCTAGGCACCCATTGCTGCTCATTTCCTTGGTGCTAGGGTTTGGTAACTTCATCTTCCTCAAATCCTTCATTCCACCTTTTGGGTAAGAAAAACTCAAGGTATAGGATTTTGTGGTAAGAGTATTTATTTCATATTAAACTCTTTTATATTGCTTGTTGGCTCTCTCGGTTGTGAGAGAAGTTTGTGATCCCGGGTTGTGGGATTCACTTTGCCATTGCATGTATGATTTGATCTTGTGAAGGTTTTTCACAAGATATTCATAGTGGAAATCTTGAGTTAGGGTTTCTAACTCAAGTATCCGGAAGGGATCCGGGTGGTTGGGACGTAGGATCACCGGGAACAAGTCGGGGAGACTTGGGTGGATCCGAACCCATTAACTTCATTTGTTAGCATTGTTAATTTCATTGTTGTCATTCAATTTAAGCTTCCGCAAATTGACTTGGTAGTTGTGTGCAATTTAATTTGGAATAATACGCCTTATTATTTTAAAGTACTATTCACCCCCTCTCTAGTAATTGTGCAGTAGCTGGTAGGGCATTACATTTGGTATCGGAGCCAGATACTCAGCTATGTCTGCCAACGACAACAAGACCGTGCCTCCACCTTCCAACTACGACACCTTCAGGAACCGTGAAGGAGCGTCATCGGTGATGGAAGGACATTCCTCTACAAGGCATCCATTCTTCAACGGTACCAACTACGGGTACTGGAAATGTCGGATGGAAACCTTCCTCCGAAGTGCATCTTTATGGAGGACTACAATGAAGGAGTACAACGAGCCCGAAGAAGAAGATTTTGAGAAATGGACTACCGCGGAGGTCGCCGCGGAGGTAAGCAATGCCAAGGCAATGAACGCCTTGCAATGCGCATTGGAGCCCGAGGATTTCAATAAGATATGCACATGTAAGAGTGCATATCAAATTTGGAACTCTCTCCTCATACTACATGAAGGGACGAGTCGGGTAAGAGACTCTAAACTCGTTGTCGTAACCAAAGATTACGAAATGTTTCACATGCAACAGGGCGAGAAGATGAAAGAATATTACGCTCGCTTCGTTGACATAATAAACGAGTTAGAGGCCCTCGGCAAGATCTAAACTCAAAAGGAGAAGTGCTTAAAGCTTATTGAAGGACTTCCCTCTTCTTGGGAAAAACGTACCTTCGCCATCGAGGAAGGTAATGACATGAACAAATATACCGTAGTTCAACTAATGGGTACTTTGATGTCATACGAGGTACGCAAAGATAGCAAGGTGAAGCTACAAGAAAAGATGAAGTCATATTTGAACCTAGATGCGCCTAAGAAAAAGGCGATTGCATTCAAGGCGGCTTCATCCACATCTTCCGATGATGAAGACTCGGAAAACGAGTTGGACTTGGAGTCCATGGCACTCATGGCCAAGAAGTTCAACCGTTTCTTCCGGAAAGGTAACTTCAAGACCAAAGGTAAATTTGGTTCTTCTAACGCCTCTTCCTCTCCTTTGTGTTTCAAGTGCAATAAGCCAGGACACATGAAAGCGGAGTGTCCTCTTAACAAACAAAAGGAGAAGTGGAAGGCGCCAAAATTCGATAAGTCCAAGAAATACAAGAAGGGGTACAAGAAAGGACTTGTCGGAGCAACATTCACCGACTCCGAGGATTCCTCAAGCGGAGAGTCGGATGATGAGAAAGTGGAGCAAGCACATATGTGCTTCATGGCAAGAGAGGAGAACGATCAAGGATCCTCCTCTTCCGATGATAGTAATGACGAAAGCGATGAGGTAACGATGGATGATCTTAGAAATGTTAACTCTCAACTTTGGTCAAAATACACTAAGTTAGTAAATAGATATACTAAGGTAAAAGATGACCTAGCTAGCATTCAAACATCGCCTAAGAATATCATCACCAACAACGACACCGTTGTTGAAGAGTTAAGAAATGAGATTGTGAATCTCAAATCTAAACTTGAACATGTTAGCATTGAGGATGCGGAAGAACATGAGATAGCGGATTTAACTTCTCAAAACTCGACTTTGAGTATTGAGAACGAGAATCTTAAATCTCGTGTTTATGTGCTCACATCGCAAATATCCGCTTTGGATACTTCTTTGTGTTCTCTCAAAGAGAAATATGAGGACACATTGGGCCGAATCAACAAATTCAACAAGGGTAAGGGCCATTTGGATAATATCCTAAAAGATTTACTTCCGGCCAAACACCACATTGGCTTGGGGTATATGATGGGAAATTCATCCAAGTCGGTCACTACTTTTGTTAGGCCAACTTCCGAAGCCTCAACGAGTGGGAGCAAACACTCTATTGGTAGTTCATCTACCAATGGTGCTTTCACCTCGTCCACACCCTCTTTCGGAAAGAAACCCACTTTGGGTGGACCTCCAAAGAAGGGGCATGCCTACATGTACACTAATAACATGCCACGTAGGAACACACGTCCTACTCCACCGTCTCACACTTATGATGATTTTTATGCAACACATTCCCGGGCACGTGCACACCAAGTGAGACACCCTCACGCACGTGTTTCCACACATGCATATGTACACCCACCTCATCATATGAATAATTCTCTTCGTGCACCATTCCATCATGTCCCGTATGCCTATCCACAACATGCATCACGTAGAAATCAACGTAGCATGCATGCACCCAATAGGATGATGGCTCCCAAAATTTTCACTATTTGGAGCCCAAAGGACACAAGCATGGACGAAAAACAAATGTACATGAATGCTTATTTTTCGGATGTTGTGCATAGTAAGAATTATGTGGGGAAGTCTAAGTCCACTTGGACTTGGCTTCCAAAGGTCTAATCCCTTGGACCCAATGACCTTGGGTACCATGATATGAAAGTGTCTATCTTTAGGTACTCAAGGAAAAGAAAAAGAAAAGGAGCATCAAATTTAAATTTAGCTCCAAAGGGAATTGGATACTCGATAGCGGGTGCTCCAAACACATGACGGGTGACGCTCGTTTGCTCTCCGGAGTGGTTCCCATTGCGAATGGAAACCGCGTCGTATTTGGAGGCAACGAGAGCGGAACCATCATAGGTGTTGGTAAAGTCGGTAACCCTTCTAAACCATTAATTAGTGACGTTTATCTTGTTAGTGGTTTAAATCATAATCTTATTTCAATAAGTCAACTTTGTGACAAAGGTTACAAAGTTAGCTTTGCGAAAGGATTGTGTCATATTTTAAGAAAGGATAATGAAAAATTATTATTTTCCGGAACTCGTCGTAAAGACATCTATATTTTGGATCTTCCTAAGTCATATGAACAATGTCTCGTTGCCAACACAAGTGAACAACACTTATGGCATCGACGCTTTGGACATGTGAACTTTGGAACACTATATAAGCTTTCAAAATTGAATTCTATTAAAGGTTTTCCGAAGCTTGTTTTTGAAAAGAAAAGTTTTTGTGATTGTTGTCAACGCGGTAAGCTTCCTAAATCTTCATTTAAACCTAAGAAAAGCATCTCTACTAAACGGCCACTAGAGCTATTACATCTAGATTTATTTGGGCCAACTAGAGTAGCTTCCTTAGGAAATGCAAGGTATGGACTTGTCATCGTAGATGACTATTCAAGATTTACTTGGGTATTTTCATTGTGTAATAAAAATGAAGCTTTTGAAAACTTCACAATTTTTGTTAAGAAAGTACAAAATCTCTTAGGAACCACCATTGTCACTATTCGTAGTGATCATGGAGGTGAATTTGAGAATGAGTCTTTTGAGACATTTTGTGATGAAGTTGGTATTACTCACACCTTCTCTTTCCCTCGTGCACCTCCTCAAAATGGTGTAGTTGAGAGAAAGAATAGGACGCTAGTGGAGTGTGCTCGCACTATGCTTGATGATAGCCAACTTGGCCATCAATTTTGGGCGGAAGCGGTACACACCGCTTGCTATGTGTTTAATAGAATACTTTTGAGGCCCGGCACTAAACAAACTTGTTATGAATTGTTGTTTGGTAGGTTGCCTCAAGTTAAACATTTTCGTGTTTTTGGTTCGAAATGTTTTATTAAGAACACATATGGTAGTTTGGACAAATTCGATCCGAGATCCGATGAGGGGATTTTTGTTGGATATTCTACGCGTAGCAAAGCCTACCGGATATTCAACAAACGAACCTCAACGATCGAGGAATCGCTTCATGTCTCATTTAATGAAGGATTTGTTCCAACTAGAATTTCAAATGATAATGATTCTATGGATGTTTTATGTGATTCGTTTGAAAATTCTAAGTCTAATGATTCTATTGATTCTATTGAGACTAACCCAACTAATGAAGTTGTTGAGAATGTTCCAAGTGATCAAGGTATTCCCAAACGGCTTCATTCGGTTCGTGACCATCCCCATGAGCAAGTCATTGGCAATATCTATGATAGTGTCAAGACGAGATCCCAAGTTCACCGCTTCGCAAATTGTGCCTTTGCCTCATCGATAGAGCCAAAGAATATTAATGAAGCATGCGAAGATAGCGCTTGGATCTTAGCCATGGAGGAGGAGCTCATTCAATTCGAGAGGAATGAAGTTTGGGAGCTTGTTCCATTGCCATCGAAGAACCACACCGTCATAGGGACAAAGTGGATCTTCAAGAACAAAACCGACGAAAACCAAGTCGTCGTCCGGAACAAAGCTCGGTTAGTAGCTCAAGGCTATCGTCAAGAGGAAGGTATCGATTTCGAAGAATCTTTCGCTCCGGTAGCTAGATTAGAATCAATTAGATTACTTTTGTCTTTTGCATGCCATAAGAATTTTAAATTATTTCAAATGGATGTTAAAAGTGCATTTTTAAACGGAGATGTCGTTGAGGAAGTTTACGTTTCTCAACCTCCGGGCTTCGTAAATGAAAAATTTCCAAATCACGTTTTTAAACTAAAGAAAGCTCTTTATGGTTTGAGACAAGCTCATCGAGCTTGGTATGATCGCCTAAAGAATTTTCTTTTGGATTTGAATTTTAAAATGGGCGAAGCCGATTCAACACTTTTTATTAAGCATGCGAATAATGATATTTTATTAGTTCAAATTTATGTTGATGATATCATTTTCGGTGCTACTAACTTCGCTCTTTGCGAAGAGTTTTCTAATGTGATGAAGGAACAATTTGAGATGAGCCACATGGGCGAACTCAAATATTTCTTAGGTCTCCAAATTCGCCAAATGAACGATGCAATCTTCATCCACCAAACGAAGTACACGGTGGAGTTGCTAAAGCGATTTGGAATGGAGAATGCCTCCGGGAAAAAGACTCCAATGAGCACGACTACGCATCTTGACAAGGATACGGGCGGTAAGGATGTAGACATTCGTCTATATCGAGGTATGATAGGTAGTTTGCTTTATCTTACCGCAAGTAGGCCCGATATTATGTTTGCAGTATGTATATGTGCTCGTTATCAGTCTCAACCTAAGGAGTCTCACTTAGTAGCGGTAAAGCGTATTTTTCGCTATCTAAGTTACACATTAGATTTTGGATTACTTTATCCGAGATCTAGCACATATGAGTTAGTCTCATATAGTGACGCTGATTATGCGGGATGCAAATCCGACAGGAAAAGTACTAGTGGCACTTGCCATTTTATAGGAAATTCTCTTGTCTCTTGATTTTCTAAGAAGCAAAATTCCGTATCACTTTCAACCACCGAGGCGGAATATATTGCCGCCGGTGCCGCGTGTGCTCAAGTTCTTTGGATGAGACACACACTTAAAGACTTTGGTATAAATTGTGATACTTGCCCTATCATGGTTGACAACCAAAGTGCAATATGTCTTTCCAAGAACCCGGTACATCATTCCCGTTCGAAACACATAGATGTCCGACACCACTTTTTAGATGATCATGTTGCTAAAAAGGACATCATTCTAGTGTACGTTGAAACCCAAAAGCAAATCGCCGATATTTTCACGAAACCCCTAAAGGAGGACTCCTTTGTGCGGTTGCGTCGAGAATTGGGGATTATGGGTGAATCCGAGATATAGGATTCATGTTTCATTCAATAATTTTGCATGCTATTACTTTTGGCAATATCTCATTCATGCTAGAATTATTGGATTTTTCGGGAATTTTATGTGATATCTTCATTTTTCGTTCGATTTATGCGTAATCGTCAAATTTCTGTTTTTCGATGATTAATGGGGTAGTTTAGATGTTTATTGAGAGTTTTGAGATTTATCGTCCAAGCGTATTTTGGAGAGAACTTGATTTTCAAGTTTTTGTCTCTTTAGTCGGTTCATGTTCTGTGACCGACCGACTAGATTGAGATCTAGTCGGTCAATACTTGAACGCAGACCGACTAAATCTTGTCAGTAATTCTTGGATTCAGCCACTGTTTGCAACTAGTCGGTTCAAGCTCATTGACCGACCGACTAGATCGTGATCTAGTCGGTCAGTGCTTGAACTGTGACCGACTAGTTGTGCCAGGGACTGTTTGGTAATTTGCGATCTCGACCGACTTAAACTCATTTTAATCGGTCTGTTCTCATTCTAATCGGTCTATTCTCTTTCTCCTCCAGCTCGAAATCCCGATTCCCCTCAAAACCCTTCGACTTCCGATCGATCTCCGGCCATTTTTCCGGCCATCTCCGTCGATCTCCTCCGTCGGCCCCTCGTTCTAGGTGATCTCCTCTCCTCCTAGGGTTAGATTTCATTTCCTAGAGCTAGGGCTTGCTCGGTTTCTAGGGTTCTTAGGGTGTATCTATTTTTTGTTTTCGGCTAGGGCTTCTTCGTTTGATCTCCTTGTCCCGTGTCTTGCTTCGACTATGGCAAGAACACGCATTCCGATCACTCCCTCTAGCCCCTCTCCGATGACCGTTGATCCAATCTCTTTGGATCCCGAGCATCCAACCCCTCCGAAGCGTAGAGCCAAGACCACCCATCCTTCGTTGTCTTCGCCTCCTCTCAAGAAGAAGAGGACGACGACCGCTCAACCTAGAGGTCAACCGAAACCCAAACCCAAGCCTAAGCCAAAGGCCAAAATTCTTGCTTCTCAATCTTCGTTCCATACTCCTACCGATTCCGATACGGAGTATAACCCCGAGACCGAGACTCATAGGGAACCCACTCCTCCTATTCATCCCGAGTCTAGCACCCACCCTCGTACGTCTACCCGTAAGCCTAAGGGAAAGGGTCCGATGCCGGTGGGCGGTGTCGATATTTCCTTATGTCGTGATGACCCTTTGTGTCTCGCGGCGTATAACCGTATCGAACATTGCCCGCTGCTTCTGGAGCATTTCGTCCAGTTTAACGACTTCATAGGGTTAGCTGATCTTCTGTCGTCGTCGGGTCTTCTCGATTACCTTCGATATGACCCGAAGGCAAATCCTCACCCCTACCCTAGATTAGTGAAGCTTTTCTATGCTAATAGGATCCGGGTCAGTACGATCAGACCCACTCTGTTGAGACGACCGTTTTGGGGACTCCTATAGTCCTCACTGCGGAAATCTTAGGAGAGATTTTGGGTATCTCTTCGTCTGGCCTTCTTCCTTCTGATATCTCGGTAGATGATATTTCTTCTCTTGATCAGACCATCCTTTCAGAGATTTTCCATCAGATTCCTCCTGCCATGATTGGCGTGCCATCTAAATCTTTCAAGCCAAATGCATGGGTCCTAAATCTGATTCTGAAGTCGTGCTTGCTTCCCAAGTACGGCTCCTCATCTTTACCATCCCAGCAATTTTTGAAGCTTATCTATGCGATCTTCATGGGGAGCTCGATTAATTGGGCTCGAATTATACTCGATAAGATTGACTCTTTCGAGTGTATTCGAAAGTCCAATAAATCGGCTCATATCCCATTTCCTTGCATGTTGACCCTCGTGTTTCGTCATTTTCGTGTCACATTGCCTCGTGACGATGAGCGTCCACTTGGTCCTCCCCTGAATGCGACGGCCGTCAAGAAATCTCTTGCGGCGCTTCGTCACGTTCAGAGGACGACACCTTCAGCATATGTCCCTGCCTCTGCCAGTGCCTCTGCTACTCCCGTTGCCACCCTTGATGATGTCGTCCGGATACTTCTTCGTCACGAGTCCCGCTTGGCTCGTACCGAGGAGGTAGTATGCCGTATGGCTCGTCAGATGGGTGTTGAGCTTCCTCCTTCCGTGTCTGAGGCCGAGGAGATGGACGATGAGGAGCTTGACGAGCTTGCTACTTCTTTTGCCCGTGGCAATGAGGCCACTGCTGCTGCTGCTGGTACTTCCACTTCTGCTCCTGGAGTTGCCACCTCTTCCGGTGTTCCAGAGCCATCTGCTGCAGCTCTTCAGCCTTCTGAGTCTGCTGCTGACCCAGTTTCCGAGCCTGCTCATGTATCTGCTGCTGCTGCTTCTGTCGAGACTCATGCTGCTGTTGAGCCTGTTGCTGAGATCTCGACTCCTGCCCCGACGATTCCATCTGTTGAGACACCTCTTCTCCCTGCAGAGCCTGAGTCCACTCCGTCGACTGGACCCACGGACGCTGCAGATCCAGCCTCCTCCTCGTGATCGTTGTTCCGAGGACTCTCCATATACGCTTTGGATGATATATTCTCGTGAGAGTGTCTTGGGTTAGGATGGGGTTGAGAGATGCTTTGATGTATTTTTTTTTGTGCTTTCTGGTTGTCGGTGTTGGATTTTATGATATGTTGATGATGATGTACTTTTTGTTGTAGTATTTATTTTGATGAGAATGATGATGATGATGTATTTCTTTTTGATGATATGTAGCGCTTGATATGATGTATCTCATATATTCGATGTGATATTTTTTGGATGTACTCATGTTGTCTATATATATATATATATGTTCATCATCGTTCACTTTATCTTTTATTCGTCGTGCAAATTTTAATATTCGTTGAATATATTTGAAATGTGATATCGAATCGACGCATAAAAAGTTGGTTAAATGGATTTAAATTCTGTAATTTTATAGAATTGTTTTCCATGCACAAAATTAACCAAGAATATTGAATATTGAAGAGTATGTTTCTTTATTCAAGAAATGAATAATGATTTGGTGTTTTTGATGATTTTGATTTTTTTTTTGATAATGGAAAATTTGGCACACCTTGTTTTGATTTCCACAATTTTTCCCTTGGTGTCAAGTTGGTCCATTGCCTTTGTCTACGACTCCCGATGTTGGATTTTACATTTCCTAATTGTTGTCGTTGTATGCCCCCCATTTTTGGGATAATGCCAAAGGGGGAGATATAATGATAATAAATAGCGCAAATGAAAATTTAACTCAATTTCCAAGAATCTAGTTTGATATGCTAGATTCAGGGGGAGTTAAGATACATATAAGGATTTTCAAAATCCGATATTTCAAAAATCAATTCACTTTATTTATCTTACTCGTCTGCTTGATGCAATTCATTTATATTCATTTTGGAATTAACGTGTCATCAATGCAGGGGGAGTAAGTATTTTACATTTGAATTATTATCTTTGATTATTATTTATGTTGGTTTGTCATCACCAAAAAGGGGGAGAATGTTGAATATTGGACTCTCCGGATTTGGTTTTGGATGATGAGCAAACATAAATACTTCATGAACTAACAATTTGTGAGCGCAGTATTGGAGATCGTCGCCAATTTCACGAGAATATTCAAAGCGACATCTCAACACTTCCAAAAGCTCGTATTCAAGCCTAAAGCTTCGTTGAAGCTCTTGCGACGCTTTGGAAGTAATTGAAGATTCAATCGAAGCTCTCAAAGACCGTTTATTAAGGTTTTATTTATAGTCTTTTAGTTTCGATTGATAGAATGTTAAGCCTTGAGTATATCTTACGTTTATATCTTCATTACGCTCATTTCGTAGCTCTAGGGTTCTTGCACAAGTTCACTCTAACTTCCTCGAAGCGTCGCGCTTCGATTCGGACTTTGTTGTGCATGTTAGTTGGTACAAGAACAAGTACTGACCGACTAGATGGTGATCTAGTCGGTCGGCCACTGTTCTTGGACCGACTAGTTTCTGTCAGTTAATTCTTAGCTCTTTACTGTTTACAGTTAGTCGGTCTATGTTGACTCACCGACCGACTAGTTTGTTAACTAGTCGGTCAGTGATGCTTCTTTGACCGACTAGTTGAGACTGACTGTTCACTCTAAAATTCTCCTAAGCTACTGTTTACCGTTAGTCGGTCTAAGAACGTTTGATGACCGACTAGTTGACAATCTAGTCGGTCAATTTTTGTTCTTGGACCGACTAAGTCAACTTGCCTTCAGACTATGTTGTTTTTCCTCTTAGTCGGTCTACGCTCATTGGATGACCGACTAGTTGTGAAACTAGTCGGTCAGACAGTGTTCTTGGACTGACTAGTTTTCTAGGTCTGAAATTCTATCTCTTCTCAGATCTGCTCTTAGTCGGTCCATGCTTTGTGACTGACCGACTAGTTGATGAACTAGTCGGTCAGTGAGTGTTCTTTGACCGACTAGATCTCACAGATTTCTTTCCGTTGGAGATTGACCTAACTTGTTTTTATGGGACCCTATAAATACGAACCTAGGTCATTTCTATCTTAAATAGAGCTGCCATTAAGAGATTCATTGAGTTCTAAAGAGATAGCTATTCTCCCTCAAATCTAAAGCTCTCTTCCTCACAAGAAACCCATTCTCTCTCATTTCTAGATCTAGAGAGAAGCTTGTTCTTGGTGAGCTCTTCAAGCTATTGCTTGATTCAAGTTTCCAAATCTTCCCTAGGCACCCATTGCTGCTCATTTCCTTGGTGCTAGGGTTTGGTAACTTCATCTTCCTCAAATCCTTCATTCCACCTTTTGGGTAAGAAAAACTCAAGGTATAGGATTTTGTGGTAAGAGTATTTATTTCATATTAAACTCTTTTATATTGCTTGTTGGCTCTCTCGGTTGTGAGAGAAGTTTGTGATCCCGGGTTGTGGGATTCACTTTGCCATTGCATGTATGATTTGATCTTGTGAAGGTTTTTCACAAGATATTCATAGTGGAAATCTTGAGTTAGGGTTTCTAACTCAAGTATCCGGAAGGGATCCGGGTGGTTGGGACGTAGGATCACCGGGAACAAGTCGGGGAGACTTGGGTGGATCCGAACCCATTAACTTCATTTGTTAGCATTGTTAATTTCATTGTTGTCATTCAATTTAAGCTTCCGCAAATTGACTTGGTAGTTGTGTGCAATTTAATTTGGAATAATACGCCTTATTATTTTAAAGTACTATTCACCCCCCCCCCCTCTAATACTTGTGCAGTAGCTGGTAGGGCATTGCACGGCGTGCGGCAGTTTTTGGGGATGATGGGAGGTTCCCACGCGGTAGTTTAAGGGGATGGGGGCTGTTTTAGGGGAGATGGACAGGCTGCGGATGACAGGGGGTGCAGTGGCAAGCTGTCTTCAAGGGAGAGGGGGACTGTGCGGCAAAGGGAAAAGGATGTGACAGTCTAGGGGGCTTGGCCGGAGGTTTAGATGGAGATAGCCGGCTGTGGCCTTGGTGTTGGCCGGCGGGATGTAGGGTGAGGGGTAGCCGGTAGTTGGGCTAGGGGGATGAATGGCTGGCAGTGTATATGGGAGAGGGCGGCTGTTTTTGGGGCTCCGGGCAGTTTGCGTGGAGGGGAGAGGGAAGAGGGTATGGTGGTTTCAGGGGTTGATGGCCGGAGGTTGTCGCGCGGGATGGCCGAGGAGGAGGATGAACGGAGCTAGGGGAAGCCAGAGGCAAGAGCTAAGGGGACGGTGCGGCTGCTAGGTGGGTTGGCGGCTGCGAAATGAGAAAGAAACCCTAGGCTGGCGTAAGTTTAAAACAATGAGGGTGATTTGCTAAAATGGTTAGAATAGGGGTAGACTTAGGCTTGGTTGGAGAGAGAGTGTGTTAGAGGAGGAGGGTAGATTTAGGGTGCAAATAGACTAGGAAATATATCATGTGATACGTATGATCCCCTAGGTTTTGATCAGATTTGATTTAATTAGGTTTTGAATTAGTGATTTACTAGGGCTAATTATAGGTTGAAGATAATTAGGGTGAAGGGTCAGTCTACCGGTGTCCGAAAAATACCAAAAAATATCGGGACAACCGTGTCGACGAGAGAATCAAGACTACAATGATCGGTTACGTGCTAGGTGAATGAAAAATGGAACTAAAAATAAAAAGGTCAAACGTCGAAGTCTAAAGTTAAGACATCCCTTCATTCAAAGCTGATTTGTGGAAGAACGGCCCGTAAAATGGCGTTCATAAAAAATTCCACAAATAACTACTCTCTCTGAGGGTCACAACGATATATAACTTCGCGCATTTGGGATATAATAGAAGGTCACAATAAATACGGGTACAGAAAAAAGTACGTGCAGAAAAACACACGATCGAAAAGCGACCGTTACATCCTACCCACCTTAGAGCAAAGTCCGTCCTCTGACTTTCTAACTAAAAATATATTCTAGCCATTCTAGTAACTACCCCGAACATATCACACTATAATTCAAACCTTGTATAGTTACTACAAGTGCTTATGTATGCACTAGGTAGTCAAACATTAATACATGTATATATCTGCACATTATATACTTATACCGATCATAAACAGTCAAATTCATACATGTACTTCATTCATTCTTATAGTCACGTACATCCCTTATATAGCTATCACTCACTTATCATGTAACCATGGTACAGATACCTACATAAAAATAGTTTACACCAGCAAACACAATCGTGGTACTTCACGTATAGATAACTACATATGTACAAAACGAACATGGATATACCACTCCCTTATGTCTCCTAGTGTACATTCAACACCAAACATATCAACACATGTAATCACACCATACAATACTAAATCATGTTTGCTATATCTAATATACATTCACCCCTACTATAAACACACAAATATATAGTTATTCAAATACACACAGATACTTCATCATATATACATATCACATACAATCCTATAACTATATTCAAGACACAACACACATACCATAGTCGCAAACACCTATAGCTAAGCACATACTCACCCGTGCATGGTGCACGCCCACACACGCTAATATACCATTCATACATGCCACTCATACCACTATATACTTACCACATTCTACACACCTAGTTAAGCTAGCATATATACATTTAAACATGTAAAACCTTCGTAAAGGACTATACTACAAAACCAACACATATATCTACATAATGGTATAGCCACCCATAACCATGTGCGTAACGTAACCATGTATAACCAAACCTATCACTATACACACATCATCCATTACTATGTTCATAGCATTATACACAAAGCACAAACAAATATAACAATATATTTAGAGTATACCCACTCAAGTATGTGTGAGACTCAAAGACCCATACCAGAACCAGAATACTTTATATTCATAACACGATATTTATACATATACCAACACACCACTCTTATATATACATATACCAACGTAATTATATTACTCGTCACACTATACAGGTAAAAACACATGCTATCATATACACACAATAATATCAATCACACTTTATATTTAGTCAAGTAACACCCCCATAATGCAATCACTTTACATACTATAATAATATTATAAATATCAGTACACGTATACAATCATAATACACCATCATATACATGCATACATCATATAGTCACATACACATTACTACACGCATACTCATTGCATGCATACCATACCTACATTCTTATATGCTTACCGTATATCTACACAAAACATAGACATACATATAATATATTCACACCATAGCAATTTACATATAATTAATATACTACTACATATACCTATTCTTACATAGTTACGACATACAATAATCGTGTAGACCTCATGGTATACACGTACACACACAACATCCCGTAAAGGCAAGCAGTACTATACAAAATTATATCACTATTACCATACGTATATCACACATAATAAAATAGTATGTATATATCTACCTATGACTAAGCACATACATATCTACGTACGAGCACACGCTCATACGTGCTAACATATAGATAATATAATAGGCCTGCACCCCTAACTATAAGTACACATATTATCATTACACCTAACATGCACATGACTTTACTAGTATACTATTTCAAGCATTTACAAGTACCTTCATACTACATACACCACTAGTAGATATTCCAATACTAATTCTAATATACACAGACATCCCTAAAGCGGTATAGCTATCCACACATATATTTATGAATACTATCATTCATACAACTTCATATATATCATGAATAACACTGACTATGCATATTAACACAAGAGACAATCATTAATATACTAAGGGTAGCACACTCATACATGTGTGGTACGCAGGGTTCACACACGGGTCCACATACTCTACCTATATACATGCACCACGACGATATCACAATAAAACTAATGTGCCCACCATACTATACTAAGGTTGACATAGGCAACGGCAAGCACTAGTAGGATGACTAAGCAATAGTAGGGGTACCGAAATCAAATAGCGTAACGAAACAAGATCGGAATGAACGGGTTCAGATAAGGCGTGGATAAGGGGATAGCTTGGTTAGGTGAAACAGAGATATAATTGTGAATATTTAAGTAAGGAAAGGAAAGATATAATAATATCTTTATAAAATACAGAAGAATAGCGTATAGATAATATAAGTTAAAATACGAAGTACGGATTAGACGAAAGAATAATTAGTATAGAGATAAAGTGACTGTTGACGTGCGTTTATATTTTATATGTTCACGCACATCTTCTTCGTGATTTTCCGCTGTTTTCCTTTGTTTTGTATCTATTCTTTTGTGGTTTTTGGTATCTTTTCACTTTCCTTGTGTTTTTGTGCCGTTGCAGGAGATTGCCAGCGCTGTGGATATATAAAGCAAATATCATAAGTCTCCGGAGCAACGGAAGGTGCCACGCACGATCCTGAGGGCCAAACATCAAAGAATATCATATTTCAGCCCTCAACCGATCGGGTGGACAGACCCACCCGATCGGTTCGTGCACGAGTATCTGACCTGATCAGAAGCAGCAGTGAATAAGAGCCCACCGGATCGGTTCAGTGATCGGGTGGTGGCGACAGAGTCTCTCTCTTTTGGAGCCGAATTCCAACCGATCGGGTGAAATCTCACCCGATCAGTTCATCTGTAGCCAAAGTGCCCCCAGCTCGCGACCCGACGACTCACCCAATCGGTTCAGCGATCGGGTGAAGTATCTACCCGACGACTCACCCGATCGATTCAGCGATCGGGTGAAGTATCTGAGAAACTGAAGGCCAAGTCAACCGTCAGCTCACCCGATCGATTGATGCTTCAACCGACCGGGTGGACGTGTATTCTATATATAGCCCTAGGTTTTTTCCCAGAAGGAGATCCCCTTTTCTAAAACTGTCTTTTTGGGATTTTGGCGGCTGTGAATTTATTTTGTTTTGTAAGTTCTTTGATTGTCTTGATACTTTGACATTGCGTTCTTAATACTATTTGCTCCACCATTCTATTGCTTGATCTTGATTTTAATTGCTATAATTTGTTGTGCTGCTCTTTTTGCAATGAATTGTGAGTAGTTTCCTAATCTGGGACATTGGTGGAAGCCCCTTCGTGGGTTCTCCCTAGAACGACCATAGGATTAGGATTTCGATAGGATATATGAATTTAGATGGTTATGCGGGACGTTTCATTGTCATTGACGGGAGAAAGACCACCTTTGACCGTCGGGCCAAGGGGAAATAAAACTGGCGTTTGATCCCCTAGCCACAGCTCACACCCCTAGCGTAGACATCGAATCCTAGCGCGTGGGAACAGCAGGATGAAATGTCGGGAGTAATCGTTGCAAGCTTAGTGCTCCCGGAGTCGGTCCGTGTTAATGGACATGGGAATGCCCACCGTCCGAAGCCGGGTAGACCTAGCGTATCATCCTGGGCATCAACCGGAATATCGGGCCCATGGGATGCTAGGTATCACTTTCAGAGGCAACGTCTCACCAATAAACCCTAGAATCCAATCATAATCCTATCCGTTGGTCGTAACAAAGAGAGCACATGATAGGGTAGAAACCAAAGTCCTAGGTTACCCTTTTTATATTTTACATCTTTCGTAGTTCCATTTCGTGACAAACCACCAAGCGATAGGGCTAGCTCACCCACCGGGTGATCCGGATCCTGTCTGATAACAAGTACACCACACGCCTCCCCGTGTTCGATCGCCAAGCCACACTACAACGTCGTGCGCTTGCGGTTATAAATATTTAAATTTGGTATCCCCATTCCGACTACACATTGCTAAATCTAGGGGACGTCAAGCTTTATGGCGCCGTTGCCGGGGAGGCAATGTGCTTGTTTCTTTTAGGACCCGGTGAACCCCCGAGACTAGTTCACATCCTCACCTTGTGAAAATTTTCACATTCTACATTTTTATTTTTATTTTTTTATTTCTTTACTATTTGCTGTTATCTGGCGTTATACCATACGTGCTTCACGGGTGTTTCTTGATTTTTCATGCACAGGAACTCAAGAAGTCTTGATGACTTAGTTCCTCTAGATCCAGAGATTAACGCCACCATGAGGCATTTGAACGTCGAGAGAAGAAGAATGGAAGAGATTGTCGCCAACATGGGAGAAAATGTCACTCCTCAGAAGTCCTTGCTTGAGTACTCGATGCCGTCCATCGGGTCCACGTCTAGCATCCAACCTCTGGCCATTACGACCGGAAATTTCGAGCTGAATCCGTCGTTGGTGACTTGGATCCAATAGGACCAGTTTTCAAGAGCTGATATGGAGAACCTAATCGAGCACCTGGACTCATTTCTGGAGAAGTGCGACACTTTCAGGATCAATGGCGTGTCAACTGAAGCCATCCGGATGAGATTGTTCCACCACTCTCTACGGGACAAAGCAAAATAGTGGCTGAAGGGGAAGGACCCCAATACATTTACCACTTGGGAGAAGCTACCAAATGCATTCCTGAACAAGTTCTTTCCCCCGGAAAAGACAATGAAGCTGAGGAACGAGATATCCTCCTTCTCCCAAGCAAGTCACGAATCCTTGCATGAGGCATGGATGAGGTTTAAAGAGATGCAAAGAAGATGCCCCCCACCATGAGCTCCCCAGACAGCAAATTATCAACTTGTTCTACAATGGGTTGAGGGACAACTTAAAGTCCTTGATGGATGCCGCCGTTGGAGGATCATTCATGGCAAGGAACAAAGTAGATGCCGGAAACATTCTGGAAAATATGGCATCGAACAATGAAAGGTGGAGCGACGAGCGCGCCACACCAAAGTCTAGAGGAATGCACCGAGTAGAAGAGGTCGACAAACTGTTTAGCAAATTTGATTTTCTTTCTACCCAGATCTCGGCATTCATGGTAGGAGCAGGTGGCTCCAACACTCAACATGTGGCTGCAGTAGAGACTGAAGTCTTGTGAGAATTTGAAGGTGGAGATATCTCGGCACCGATGGATCAAGCGAGTGCTCTTTTCTACAACCCGACGGGTAATGCACCCTATCCATCGAGGACAAGCTCGAATCCGGCATATTCTTCTAACAACCGGAACCATCACAACTTTATCTACAGGGCACCATACCAGCAGCCCCAACAACCTCAGCAGTAGTTATATCAACAACCTCGGCAGCAGCAACAGCAGTTATACCAGCAGCCCCAACAACCTCCGCAGTAGATATATCAGCAGTACCCTCCTAGGAATTAGCAGCCCCCCCCCCATAGCAGCAACAATACAATCAACAACGGGTAGTCTCTCCTGTCAAGAATCTCTTGACTCAATATATATCAAATCAGGAGAAGATCAACTTACAGCTGCAGATTGGGCAGAAGACTTTGGCCGAACAAGTGACCCAACTGGGGTTGCAAGTGGCCAACCTTCAGAAAGCACAGGGGCAACTACCGGGCCAGCCAGAGGTGAACCCAAGGGGGCCCAACCATACATTAGCCTTGATGCATGGTCAAGCAAATGTGTCCGTGATAGTCTTGATAAGTGGTACGCAGATTCCGACGCGAGAGGCCGTGAAAGAACTCGAAGCACCATTGGTCGATGAGAGACCAAATCTGAAGGCAAATGACGATGGAGCTTCGGTGTCAAACCCCATAACTCCAGAGGGAGTTTCTGAAGAGAAGAAGAAAAATGAGGAGGAAACCTCGAGGGCCTTCAAGCCTACAGTGCCATTCCCACAAAGGCTTGCCAAAGCAAAGATCGATGAGAAATACGGTAAGTTTTTCGAAATGGTAAAGGACTTGAGTCTGCAAATCTCCTTTTTGGAAGCTATCGAAACCATCCCTTCATATGCAAAATTTCTGAAGGATTTGGTAACAAAGGGGACAAGAAAAGAGAAGGTTGTCCTCACGGCAAAATGCAGCGCCCTTATCCAATGGGCGAATCCCCCAAAACTGAAGGACCCCAGGAGTTTTTCTATCCACTGCTCAATTGGAGAGGTGTCAATCAATAGGGCGCTCGTTGACTTGGGTGAGAGCGTTAGTCTGATTCCTCTGTCTTTATACAAGAGGATAAATATGAGCGACCTTGAACCCACCGGGATGACTCTGCAGCTGGCAGACAAATCAGTTAAGTGCCCAGTGGGGGCAGTGGATGACATGCCCGTCAACGCCAGCGATGTGCATGTGCCAGTCAATTTCTTAGTTATGGACATGCTTGAGGACAATCACACCCCGATAATCCTCGGGAGGCCCTTCATGGCAACCGCGGGCGTACTCATTGACATGAAGAAAGGGAAGCTGTCCCTGAATGTGGGAGATCAGAAAGTCGAGTTTGACTTAGCTTTCTCAATGAAGTCTCCATCGAAGGAACAAAGATGCAATCTACTGGAGGTCGAGGAAGAAAGAATCATTGAGGCTGGATCATAGGAAGTTCTCTCAAGGAACCCCTCCGATAGCTTGGAGGGCCTTGAGGAGCACATTGGGTTGGAAAGAGAAAAGGTAGCTGATGAAGTATGTGTCTCCCAGACGACTCCCCCAGATTTAAGAAGGTAACTCTGACAAAGATCAAAGGACAAGAGCCCTTGGGGCTCACATCTGATAAAGTCCGGATCCTGTGAAGAGTGTCGGTTGACGCCAACATGAGGGAAAAGCCCCTAGACATCACCAGCGGGAGAGTCGTTGAGACAATTCATCTTTCACCTCTGTCAACAACAAGAGCTCCCGCCCCCAAAAGCTGAAAGGATGCCAATCGTTGGGCATCACCCATACAATCCCCCGTGAACATCATATATCGGGAGTCGAGCAAACGACTTTAAACAACAGTGCTTTATGGGAGGCAACACATGTTCTGAACTTTTGTTGTTATTTATAGGAATAGTTTACTAGTTCTAGTGAATAAATTCTGCTATGGGGACTTTCGTTGGAAGACTTAGATAAATTTTTGTATTTGTGCAGGAAATTTCCCCCACCCAATCGGTTCATGCATCAACCGATCGGGTGGCCAGTATCAGAAGATGGCCAATATCAGCACATAAGTGAACCGACCGGGTGGAACATGCGGCTGATCGGGTGGCAGATTGGGTGATGATTATAAAGCTCTTGGAAATTTTTTGTGTTATATCAACCGATTGGTTGATAAGAAGCTACGATCGGGTCGCTGACCAGGTGGAGAGTACAGAGCTCTTAGAAAATTTGGGGAGCAGTCAACCGATCGGGTGAAAACTCACCCGATAGGTTCACCTGTAGCTATTGATCCGCAAGAAATTTTCGAAAACGACCCACCCGATCGGGTGAACTCTCACCCGGTCAGTTTGCCTAACCCTATAAATACTACCCCCCACCCGTTTCATTTCACCCGATCCCCAAATTCCCCTCTCGGTTGTTTCATCTCCCCTCTCTTCAAACCGATCTTCTCCTCACTCCCACTACTCCCAATTGCTTTTTCCCACTTCCCCCACCACTCTCCAACCTCCTGAATCCTCCGTCAACCACATTCCATCCACAAATCCGCCCAAACCCTAGCCCAAACCCCAGAATTTTCGAAAATTTTGTTCTTGTTGGATTGACATGCGAAGGCTTCCCAAGTTCCTCCATCATACGGCGTAGGATCTTTCGGGAGCTTGGACTCGCTACGTTACTGGATACACTCTCTCCTTAGCTTTATTTTTACGTTGCCCAAGTATTAGCATTTTTCTCCGTTGTCGTTGATTGTGTGCATTCATATAATCTTCCATTCTCATTACATCACCACACAATCATGGCTAAGGATAAGGACAAGGGTAAGCGCATCATGCAGGAAGTGGATCCGTCTCGCAAGAGACACAAATCTACACGTTCACCGCGTGCACGTGCTTCTCCTCCTCCGTCTACCAGACCACCACCCCAACCCATCATTCCTATGGCGGACCCACTGATGGGACCGCAGGGAGTCCGTTTCATGAGTCTGGAACACAAAGATCTTTACACTAGACTCGACCAAAGATCACACTTAGCCACTAAGTTTGCCCACAATCAAACCCTACTCGCTTTCGAAGTTTTCTCCGGGGTCGAGTCCTTATTTGCAAATTTAGGGTGGCTAAGTTTCTTAAACTCCCATGCACCATCGTACCGCTCCCTCACACTCAAATTCCTCTCACTCTCAAAAATTGAGGATGGGTCGATTATCGATTTCGGCCTCCGAAACCTAAATTTCTGTACCCATGTGAACACCATCAATAACATTTTCGGTTTCCCAATTCTCGAAGACCACATTCTTCCCCATGAATTTCATCCTGACTTCGATGTCGATTATTTTTGGGGACGCCTCACCCTTCACGATCATTATCCTCGAGGCAAGGCCAAGTCCTCTTCCATCATCCACCATGTCTTCCGTCTAGCCCACTGTATCATATTGACCGCTTTCTTCCCGCAGGATGAGTCTGGGACCGTGACCATCCCCGACCTTTTCATCCTTTGGGCTATGACTTTCGATTTCATTCGCGGTGTTGCCGGGATCACTTTCGAGGCCCCGTACGTATGCATCAATGCCAGTGCTTGGTTAATGCAAAAAACTCGTTGATATTAGCCGCGCTGGCAAGGTAAATATTACTGTGGCAGCCTCATTACTCTCATTTCCTTACACCTCCCATTCAACATCGTTATCCCCCGCGATTTGCCGCGTGCCCCAGGATCTACATATCTAGATCTTGGTGTCTTGGGGCACACCCACATGATCCGACCGCGAGGCGACGGTCGATATGCTTTTTACTACGGCCATCCCCTACCCCATATACCATTCTGCCTAATCCTGGCCGCATGTATATTCATCTTGAGGCAGATTGGTCGTTTCTTCCTGATCCTGAGTTTGTAGGGGGGTAACATCTTCAGTTTCCACTCCCTGACGCACCTCGACCACCGTCTCCTGCCGCCCACTTAGGCGAGCAGGACATCCCTGCGTCCAGAGGAGACCCCGGGGCTGGCCCTAGTGGCACCACCCCGGCTGCTTTCGCTGTTTCTTCCGAGGCACTTACTACGGCCCTCTTAGCCATAGCCTCTGGTGTCGGCACGACTACTGCCGCTGGCACCACTTCTGTTGTCCGACATGCCACCTCTACCTGCCTCGCTCTTGAGGCGGAGCTGGCATCTCTGCACGCTGGCGCATCCTCCTCCACCTCCTTGGACCCATCCACTTCCTTCCTTTCACACCCACATTTCCTCGCACTCGAGAAAAATGTGGCAGCCATCCTCCGCCTTCTTACACACATCTACGGTCCCCCACCACCTACTCCAGCACCATCACCACCTCCTTCGCCTCCTCGATGATCATCACCTCCTCCATCCCCCCAGGCGATCATCCCCTCCTCCCTCCACTTCTTCTCCACCCACGACCGTCGATCATACACTTCCACCACCCTTCACATCTATTACCACAGCATACTCGCGTCATAAGAAATTAGATGTGCGCTCAAAATCATTGCTCATGCCCACCTCATTGGTCGCCGTATCCCTCCCACTTACCATTACCACCGTCACTCCACCCATTATCCACACCACCACCGCACCCATCCATCCACCTCCACCAGCACTTTCTCCACTTCTCCGCACTCCTATCGCTTCTCCCGCCCACACCCCTCCATCCTCTTCTGGGGAGGACGAGGAGATCACCCCTCCTGCATCTTGATTTTTGTTTTTGTTTTTTCTGATTTTCCCCTAGCTATTTCTTCTGATTCACCACGATCAAATATTTTCTCTACCATTGTCATGATCAGCTTGGGGGAAATCAATTTGTTGTCGTGTCTTGTTTGGTGTGTGCTTGTTTATATGTGTTCGTGTGTACGTGTTTTTGGTATATTTGGTTTGTGTGTCTATCTTCTTTATTTTCGTATTCGTTTTGTGTGTCTTTCATGTTTTTCAATTTTTTGTGTCGGTGCATACTTCCTTCCCATTTTCCTTGCCCTCCGTATTTACCTTATTGCATTAAGGGCAATGCAAGATTCAGCTTGGGGGAGTCGCACTTTGTGCGTCAGTTGCGTCTTTTTCACCGTTTGTGAGTCGTTTTCATCGTGTTTTTCGTTTTCTTCTCATCCTTTTGTTCTCCCTCTCCTAGAGATGACCCCACATAATGAACTGCCACGGAACCCCACACACACACACACACACACACACACACACACTTAGCTTAGCTACGATAATCACTTTTACTAACCCTAGGAAGCTGAGTCCTATTGCATTTCATGCTCCGTGGGTTCACTTTGCTTTTGTGTGAGTTGTTTGTCGTAACTAACTAGTTGGTGTGCTTCTACGTTGTGATTTTGTTTTATATGCATGTCCTTGGTTGACCCCTAGACTATCATGCTTCGATTCCGAATATGCAGTATTTTGCTTCCACTGACTGCTTCTCTATGCATGAATAATATATATATATATATATTACGCTTCAAATCGCATGTGTTGGGACTCTACAAATAGGACTAGGATAACCCATTTTGCTTATGCTCTGATTCGCGAGAAAAATTTTCTTTTGCCCAAGTGTTTAGAATTCGATTTCTTTTTTGTTTTACTTGGTGCAAATCCCCTCGTCGTGTACTGTTCTCTCACTTGGGAGAGTACACAATTATATAGCCCAAAATCCAAAAATTCAAAAAAAAAGGAGAGAAGAAAAATTCAAAAAGAAAAAATGAAAGAGAAAAAAATATATGTATAGCCAAAAATCCAAAAAGATATACAAATACCCAAAACCCAAAAAAATTCCCGTTGTGAATATTATTCATATCCACCGTGAAAAAGGGAAGGCAAGAATTTGCACCAAGTGTTCTACTCCACACCTTCCCAACCTCCTTCGTTTTTTGAACACACTTGGCATAGGAATTTTCTAGCGATAATCTAGGAAATAGTGCGGTGATCTTCTAGTTCCTAGCAGTGGAGTCCCCAACACATGATATGCTTCAATTCTTATTCTATTCTCATGCATGCTTGAGCTATTATTCACCACTAATTCGAATTGAATCGATATTTGGGTCATTCCTTGGGTATGTGTATATGGAGCTTCATTGTACAATTTAGATAGTAACACAGTCTGCTAGCTCACGACCTCACTCGCTCGTGCTTCACTGCGTAGACCCACGACACTTGTACGGACTCATATTCCTTGGTTTAGTGATGTGTTTATCGCATGCTTGCTTAGTGTGGCGTGTTTGATTTTGTTGGCTCTGACGGATGATCTAGGATTTTTGCTTTCTTTTTCTGTTTCTTCCTTTCTATTTTCCCCTCCGAGCTCCTACTCTCACTCGTCTTCCTCGAGGACAAGGAAGGGTTCAGCTTGGGGGATTTTGACGTGCGTTTATATTTTATATATTCATGCACGTCTTCTTCGTGATTTTCCGCTGTTTTCCTTTGTTTTGTATCTATTCTTTTGTGGTTTTCAGTATCTTTTCACTTTCTTTGTGTTTTGTGTCGTTGCAGGAGATTGCCAGCGCTTGGGATATATAAAGAAAATATCATGAGTCCTCAGAGCAATGGGAGGTGCCACGCACGATCCTGAGGGCCAAACGTCAAAGAATATCATATTTCAACCCTCAACCGATCGGGTGGACAGACCCACCCGATCGGTTCGTGCACGAGTATCCGACCCGATCAGAAGCAGCAGTGAAGAAGAGCCCATCCGATTGGTTCAGCGATCGGGTGGTGGCGACAGAGCTCTCTGTCTTTTGGAGCCGAATTCCAACCTATCAGGTGAAATCTCACCCGATCAGTTCATCTATAGCCAAAGTGCCCCCAGCTCGCGACCCGATGAATCACCCGATCGGTTCAACGATCGGGTGAAGTATCTGAGAAACTGAAGGCCAAGTCAACCATTGGCTCACCCGATCGGTTGATGCTTCAACCGACCGGGTGGACGTGTATTCTATATATAGCCCTAGGGGTTTTCCCAGAAGGAGATCCCCTTTTCTAAAACTGTCTTTTTGGGATTTTGGTGGCTGCGAATTTATTTTGTTTTGTAAGTTCTCTGATTGCTTTGACTTTGCGTTCTTAATACTATTTGCTCCACCATTCTATTGTTTGATCTTGATTTTAATGGCTATAATTCGTTGTGCTGCTCTTTTTGCAATGAATTGTGAGTAGTTTCCTAATCTGGGACATTGGTGGAAGCCCTTCATGGGTTCTCCCTAGAACGACCATAGGATTAGGGTTTCGATAGGATATAGGAATTTAGATGGTTACACGGGTGGTTTCATTGTCATTGGTGGGAGAAAGACTGCCTTTGACCGTCGGGTCAAGGGGAAATAAAACTGGCGTTTGATCCCCTAGCCACAGCTCACACCCCTAGCGTAGACATCGAATCCTAGCACGTAGGAACGACATGATGAAATGTCGGGAGTAATCGTTGCGGGCTTAGTACTCCCGGAGTCGGTCGGTGTTAATGTACATGGGAATGCCCACCGTCTGAAGCCGGGTAGACCTAGCGTATCATCCTGGGCATCGATCGAGATATCGGGCCATGGGATGCTAGGTATCACTTTCAGAGGCAACGTCTCACCACTAAACCCTAAAATCCAATCGTAATCCTATTCGTCGGTCGTAACAGAGAGAGCACATGATAGTGTGGAAACCACGGTCCTAAGTTACCCTTTTTATATTTTACATCTTTCGTAGTTCCATTTCATGACAAACCACCGAGCGATATGGCTAGCTCACCCACCGGGTGATCCAGATCCTGTTTGATAACAAGTACACCACACGGCTCCCCTTGTTCGACCCCCAAGCCACACTACAACACCGAGCGCTTGCGGTTATAAATATTTAAATCTGGTATCCACGTTCCGACTACACATTGCTAAATCTAGGGGATGTCAACTGTTCTGCAATGATTTGTACTAAGAACTTTGGAGTAGGAAAAACGAAGAATATAAAAACGGACATACTTGAAAAGTTGGAGTTCTCTTTCGCATAGAAAAATATTTAGAGGTTGGTACAATGAGTTGTTTGAAATAAGTTTGAGTAGTATATATATAGTAAGAGAAGAAATGGTATATTAGATTATCAAAAAGTCATTATATGAAGGAAGTAAGATATTCACATGAGTATGAAAGATATAGGTTAGAAAATATTATAAGGTAGTAATTTAAAGATTTCGGCGAAAAAATTTCGAAATTCAAAGAATGTATTTAAGTCAACTTAAGGGTAAGAAGTCTAAGCTCATGCTAAATGTTTTCAAAGAATTTAAACTGGAAGGAATTCAAAAAAATATTGAAAATACTTTTCGAAGGATTAGGATGGTAATGGGGAAGATTGAACGATTGATGATGAACGACATGAAGGATTCACGTGAAATGAAAGTAAGGAAGTGAATCAAATATTCAAAACATAAATACGACTAGGAAATAACTTAGTGGATCTGCTACGATGGGATTCTATGGTCATTAGCTCGAAAATGTAATGATTAGGAAAATGATAGAAATCGGAGGTTTTAATTACCGGGCCGACTAAAGATTAGGAGAAACTTAGCACTAAGACCTTCTAATGAACTAGACTGTAATAGTGGTCTCAGGGAAAGGGTCCTTAGATGATTAAGATTGTGATCTCTTCCAGAGAATAAACCTAGAACATCTTCCGTAAATACGCCTTCGAGGTCTTGGACATCAAACTTGGACGTCAATCTAAGTCTTTCTACCATCTAAGACAAGGAAAACGTTCACATTAGACTCTAATTTTTATGACTCGAATGTTTCGAATGTTTTAATGGATGTTTTATAATTATCATTGTTTCGATATTTCTCACGTGCAACGACCTTGCATGGGCCACCACAAAAACCTGTCACGCCCCGCTTCTAAAGTATGGAAGGCGAGACGCGAAAAGGTCCGCTCAGACTAGAGCTATGAAGCTACAGTCTGATAAGCGTCTATGTGTTCATCCATTCGCAGATTCTTACATTGCAATGAAACAACAACAATAATAATAATGAAAGCAGGTAATAAATAACCAACATTCAAAAACAACATCCACATCTTTATTCAAAAACATTCAGAGATATAGTCATAAAAAGTAGTACAAGAGAGTCTAAAAAGGAAGGCCCCAAGCATGGCCGAAACTAAAACATAGATAAGGTGCTACGCACCGAACAACCTAACAGCAGCTACTAGGAAACAACAACAACTAAGAAATAGCCTCCAGCTGAGACTAAGGTAGATCTTCGGTATCCTCAAACTGAACGTCAGCAGAAGCCTCAAGCTCGATGTCAGCAAACTGGTCGTCCTCAACAACAACCTCAAACTCAAAACCTAACATGCGACACCCAAAGAGAAAAGGGCGCATGTCAGCAAAAATCCCCAAAAGGTAAAAAGAGGAGATTTTTCTGCAGGGAAACATAAAGTTATGAATGCAATGAGCAGTTTAAGATATGATGACAAGGCATAATATTTAATAAATGCAGTAATTAAAATGAACATGATAGTTATCATTACATGTCACATCGTAGCAAAAAGATACTAAACAATACTTCATGAGAAGCAGGAAAACATGCATTCACGTCATGCACAGGGTTTACGCCTTTCTGCTGAAGTTGTTGTACGGGCACACTTAAACACTGAGTGACCGCTTAACCCTACCCCTCCACGTGTGTATGAACTGGCACTCATCTTCTGGATCATGAGCCAGAAAGTGTTTATGGCATAGGGTTGACCTAGCCTCATTCATGATATAGGAGTCAGAATCCTACTAACCGCAGCTTACATTTCATTTGTAGCGTGTGTTACACATTCATGACAAAACATTCAAATGCATGAAATGACATGCGATATGCAACATTAATGACATGAAAAGAAGTTATTGAATGTGTACTGCTTATCAAAATTAAACGTGACATGTGATATGCATGATCATGACATGGTAAAGGTGTCGGATCTAGCTTCTTTGTCAAGCTAGATTAAGCATGGGTGTCGGATCTAGCTTCTCTGTTAAGCTAGATCAAGCATGGTGTCTAGCGACTATCATTTCATAGCCTAGACTCTTTTAAAAAAACTCAGAATAGCCTAAAACATGGCTTAATATTTAACTGTGCAAGTTTCACTTGCCTGAAATATCGTGCCGCAAATCACACGACCAAAGAGTCCAGAATCTACCTTTGTGCTCAACCAATAGTCCAAACCTACATTCCCATATTATTAATCCCAATTAGTTATTTAATCAAGCAAGGAAATTACAGTTTTTATCTTGTTAACATGCGGGTGTGCGGGTCTACGGATCGGGGTTTACCTTAACACGAAGCGAGAGCTACACTGACGTAGGGTAGCGACATCAGGGATTGGATCCCGATAGCGAGCAAGGTACAACGGACTATGACGAAGAAGGTGACAACTAGAGGCAGCGAAACATCGGCGGGAAGAGGATGAATGGAAGAAAATGGTGGAGGGCACGGCTCTGCGGCAGTTTTGGGGGATGAAGGGAGGTTGATGTGCGGTAGTTTAAGGGGGAGGGGCTGTTTTAGGGGAGATGGCCGGGCTACGGATGATAGGGGGTGCAATGGTAAGCTGTCTTCAAGGGAGAGGGGACAGTGCGGTAAGGGGAAAAGGATGCGGTAGTCTAGGGGCTTGGCCGGAGGTTTTGAGGGAGATGGCCGGCTATGGCCTGTGTATTGTTCGGTGGGATGTAGGGTGAGGGGTGGCTGGCAGTCGGGCTAGGGGGAGGAATGGCCGGCCGTATATATGGGAGAGGGCGGCTGGTTTTGGGGCTCTGGGTGGTTTGCGTGGAGGGGAGAGGGTGTGGTGGTTTCAGGGGGCGATGGCCGGAGGTTGTCACGCGGGGTGGCCGAGGAGGAGGATGAATGGAGCTATGGGAGGCCGGAGGCAAGGGCTAAGGGGTGGGTGCGGCTGCTAGGTGGGTTGGCGGCTGCGAAATGAGAAAGAAACCCTAGGCCGGCGTAAGTTTAAAACAATAAGGGTGATTGCTAAAATGGGTAGAATAGGGGTAGACTTATGCTTGATTGGAGAGAGTATGTGTGAGAGGGGGAGGGTAGATTTAGGGTGCAAATAGACTAGGAAATATATCATGTGATACGTATGATCCCCTAGGTTTAGATCAGATTTGATTTAATTAGGTTTTGAATTAGAGATTTACTAGGGCTAATTATAGGTTGAAGATAATTAGGGTGAAGGGTCAGTCTAACGGTGTCCGAAAAATACAAGAAAAATATCGGGATGATCGTGTCGACGAGAGGATTGAGACTACGATGATCGATCACGTGCTAGGTGAATGAAAAATTGAAATAAAAATGAAAAGGTCAAACGTCGAAGTCTAAAGTTAAGACACCCCTTCATTCAAAGCTGATTTATGGAAGAACGACCCATCAAATGACGTTCATAAAAAATTCCAAAAATAACTACTCTCTCTGAGGGTCACAACGATATATAACTTCGTGCATTTGGAATACAAGAGAAGGTCACAATAAATACGCGTATGAAAAAGAAAGTATGCGTAGAAAAACACACGATCGAAAAGCGACCGTTACACTCTTTTAGATATAAATCTATCTGATTCAGAAGGAAAGAACTTACATCAGTATCTCAGTTTCAATTCAAACATGGGTTTGATTCACACTCCACGTTCTGAGAAATATTTACCATCCGGAAAGAGGAAAAAACAGAGTCTTTGTCTAAAGAAATACGTTGAGAAAGGGCAGATGTATGGAATCTTTCAACGAGATAGTGCTTTTTCAAATCTCTCAAAATGGAATCTGTTCCAAACATATATGACATGGTTCCTTACTTCAACAGGGTGTAAATATCTAAATTTCACCCTTTTAGATACTTTTTCAGACCCATTACCGATACTAAGTAGCAGTCAAAAATTTGTATCCATTTTTCATGATATTATGTATGGATCAGATATATCATGGCCAATTCCTCAGAAGATCTTCTACAATGGACTCTGATAAGTGAGATTTCGAATAAGTGTTTACAGAATCTTCTTCTGTCAGAAGAAATGACTCATCGAAATAATGAGCCACCCGTTCCATTGATATGGGCACATCTGAGATCAAGAAATACTCTGGAGTTCCTCTATTCAATCCTTTTCCTTCTTCTTGTTGATGAATATCTCGTTTGTATCCATCTTCTCTTTGTTTCCCGAGCCTCTAGTGAGTTACAGACAGAGTTAGAAAAGATCAAACCTTTGATGATTCCATCATACATGATTGAGTTGCGAAAACTTCTGGATAGCTATCCTACATCTGAACTGAATTCTTTCTGGTTAAAGAATCTCTTTCTAATTTCTCTGGAACAATTAGCAGATTCTCTGGAAGAAATACAGGGTTCTACTTCGGGTGGCAACATGCTATTGGGCGGTGGTCCCGCTTATGGGGTCAAATCAATACGTTCTAAGAAGAAATATTTGAATATCAATCGCATAAGTATCATACCAAATCCCATCAATCAAATCACTTTTTCGAGAAATATGAGACATCTAAGTCGTACAAGTAAAGAGATCTATTCATTAATAAGAAAAAGAAAAAACGTGAATGGTGATTGGATTGATGATAAAATCGAATCATGTGTCACGAACAGTGATTCGATTGATGATGAAGAAAGAAAATTCTTGGTTCAGCTCTCCACCATAATGACAGAAAAAAGAATTGATCAAATTCTATTGAGTCTGACTCATAGTAATCCTTTATCAAAGAATGACTCTAGTTATCAAATGATTGAGCAACCGGGATCAATTTACTTACGATACTTAGTTGACATTCAGAAAAAGTATCTAATGAATTATGAGTTCAATAAATCCTGTTTAGCAGAAAGACGGATATTTCTTGCTTATTATCAGACAATCACTTATTCACAAAATAGTTTTCATTTTCCATCTCATGGAAAACCCTTTTCGCTCCACTTAGCCTATCTCCTTCTAGGGGTATTTTAGTGATAGGTTTTATAGGAACTAGACGATCTTGTTTGGTCAAATACCTAGCGACAAACTCCTATGTTACTTTCATTACTGTATTTTCGAACAAGTTCCTGGATGACAAGTCTAAAGGTTATTTTATTGATGATATTGATGATAGTGATGATATTGATGATGACCTTGATACGGAGCTGCTAACTATGACGAATGCGCTAACTATGTATATGATGCCGAAAATAGACCGATTTGATATCACCCTTCAATTCGAATTAGCAAAAGCAATGTCTCCTTGCATAATATGGATTCCAAACATTCATGATCTGTATGTGAATGAGTCAAATTACTTATCACTCAGTCTATTAGAGAACTATCTCTCTAGGATTGTGAAAGATGTTCCACTAGAAATATTCTTGTTATTGCTTCGACTCGTATTCCCCAAAAAGAGGATCCCGCTCTAATAGCTCCAAATAAATTAAATACATGTATTAAGATGCGAAGGCTTCTTTTTCCATAACAACGAAAGCACTTTTTCATTCTTTCATATACTAGGAGATTTCACTTGGAAAAGAAAACGTTCCATACTAACGGATTCGGGTCCATAACCATGGGTTCCAATGCACGAGATCTTGTAACACTTATCAATAAGGCTCTATCAATTAGTATTACACAGAAAAAATCAGTTATAGAAAAAAATACAATTAGATCGGCTCTTTATAGATAAACTTGGGATTTGCGATCTCAGGTAAGATAGGTTCAGGATCATGGGATCCTTTTCTATCAGATAGGAAGGGCTGTTGTACAAAATGTACTTCTAAGTAATTGCCCCATAAATCCTATATCTATCTTTATGAAGAAGAAATCGTGTAAGGAAGGAGATTCTTATTTGTACAAATGGTACTTCAAACTTGGAACGAGCATGAAGATATTTAACGATATTTCTTTATCTTTTGAGTTATACCGCCTGATCAGTCGCTCAAGATCTTTGGTCTTCACCCGGATCAGGTGAAAAAAATGGGATCACTTCTTATGGATTCGTTGAGAATGATTCTGATCTAGTTTATGATTCTGATCTAGTTTATGGCCTATTAGAAGTAGAAGGTGCTCTGGCGAGATCCTCACGGACAGAAAAAAGATTGCAGTCAGTTTGATAATAATCAAGTGACATTACTTCTTCGGTCCGAACCAAGGAATCTGTTAGATATGATGCAAAATGGATCTTTTTATATCATTGATCAGAGATTTTTCTATGAAAAACACGAATCGGAATTTGAAGAAGGGGAAGGGGCCCTCGACCCGCAACAGATAGAGGAGGATTTATTCAATTACATAGTTTGGGCTCCTAGAATATAGCACACTTGTGCGTATCTATTTGATTATATCGAAAGGCCCACTGAATTGGGATTTCCCTAATGGGCCGGGTCATTTCGGGGCAAGCAGATCATTTATCATAAAGAGGATGAGCTTCAATTGAAAGATTCGGAGTTCTTACAGAGCAGAACCATGCAATACCAGACACAAGATAGATCTTCCAAAAAACAAGGATTTTTTCGGATAAGCCAATTCATTTGGGACCCTACGGATCCATTCTTTTTCCTATTCAAAGATCCACCCTTTATCTCTGTGTTTTCACGTCGAGAATTCTTTGCATATGAAGAGATGTCAAAGGGGCTTATTACTTCCCAAACAAATCCTCCTACATATATATATAAATGATGGCTCATCAAGAATACGCAAGAAAAGCACTTCGAATTGTTGATTCATCGCCAGAGATGGCTTAGAACCAATAGTTCATTATCTAAAGGATCTTTCTGTTCTAATACTTGATGCGTCCCAGAATGTAACTCTAGATCGACCTAGTAATGGCACAATTACACGGAGATAAATCCCCAGCAACGGCGCCATAAACTTGATCGGCCCGGAATCAACTCCGAAACGATGTCTTTTACCGCAAGCGCACGGTATAGTGGCAAGCGGGTATCAAACATGGGGAAGCAGTGCTATACTACCTATCTACTCCTAGGTTGAGTTAGACTCGCGGGTTTATTGGTGGATGTGGATTGTGGAGTGTCGTGATGATGATGGATGTGAAAGTCGTGTCACTCGATATCGCAAACGAGGTATTCCACACAGTATAAAAGAATAAAATACAAAAAGACTAAGGCCTTTGGACTTGCCACTAGGACCGTCAGATGTCGACGCTAGGCCATGACTCTTACGTTGCGTTGGTTTTATTGGGGATTGTAGCATCTAGGAAGTGAATTCATGTGTCTGAGCATCATGAATCTAACGTATCGCATTAACCCCACTCTCGTGATAGGCGCATATGATACGTGTATTAAGGATCTACAAAGTTCTCACCACTCTCATGGTTCGAACGCTCTCAACTCGTACCACTCTCGTGGGTTAGAGCTTCGAGGTACTTTGCTGGCTCTCATTGATGCAATGACGGTAGCCATCAATTAGTAATATAGTTCGTCGGTAGATCCCCTCAAGGCACGAGCCGGGCATGGTCACATACCTCGGTTGAATCCACTAACTCCCTAATTAAATCTATAGGCTACTCTTAAGCTAATCGATTCCACCGACCGTGGGCACGATCTCAGTACGAGTTCTCCTAGGGATTTTGATAGATCAAACAAAGTACAACCCCTTTTATACCCAACACATCATAAAAATCCCAACTTTGCATCTAAATCCTAAGATCCATGTGCTAATCCCTTAGTCCTAGAAAAGACTACTCAAGCATAGCAATAGCAATAGATAATAGAACGCACAAAGATTTCATTGCATGCATCAAAAAAGGGATAAACAATAATAAATCACAATGAAAAAATAATAGAATAAAAAAGGGCAAAAGTACTTATCTTGATACAAGGTAGAGGCCTAGGGCATAGCCAAACTCCCCGAAAGATCGTCGTCGAAAACCCCTAAAAAGATCTAAAAACTCTTCTCTAAAAAGTATACAAAAAGTCCCTAAAAATATCTCAAAAATCTCCCCAGAACTCTGTATCCCGGACCCCCCTGTGACGGCTGCCCCAAATCCTCTCCAAAACCCTCGCAAAACAACCCCCTCAAAATCGCGACTTACGCCCGGGCCCATGTAATGCCATACGTAGCTACTGCACAAGTACTAGAGGAGGGTGAATAGTACTTTAAAATAATTAAGAAGATAATTCCTAATTAGCTTGCAAACTCAACCAACAATGCGGAAATGCGGAAATGTAAATAATGACAACAAAGAAATGCAATCGCAAACACACAATTTAACGGGTTCGGATCCACCCAAGTCTCCCCGACTTGTTCCCGATGATCATACGTCCCAAACACCCGGATCCCCTCTGGATACTTGAGTTAGAAACTTCTAACTCAAATTTGCACTATGAAATACTTGTATAAACCTCTACAAGATCAAATCATACACAAATCGAAATGTGACTCCCACAAACCGGGATCACAAACAAACTCTCACAACCGAGAGTAAAACACTTACAATATCAAAGTAAATTGAAATAGAAATGCTTACCACAAAATACCTATGCCTTGAGTAAACTTACGAATTAGGGCAAAGATGATTTTGGGGAAGATGAAGGCACCAAAACCTAGCTCCAAGATAATGACCAACAATGGAGTCCTAGGTGGATGATGGTGACCTAGAATCAAGCTCTTGGCTTGGAAGGCTCACAATCAATGAATCTCTCTTTTGAAATAAGAGTGAGGGAGAGATTCAAGTGAGAAATGAAAAGAGCTTTGAATGAGGATTAAATGCTTCTCTTTGATTCTCTAAAGATCAATTAATATCAGCCTTTAATGCTATAAATGGAGCACTCCAAGTATATATAGGATAGAGGATAGAGAGAGCAAAATTCGTGGCATTTAATGCTTCAATGGCTCTATTCTGAAGCAGACTAATCGGTCAAAGAAGGACCACTGACCGACTAGTTCATCAACTAGTCGGTCGGTCAATCAACAAGAACCGACTAAGAGGAGAACAGCCAAAAGAATAAGTTCAGACAATAGAGAACTAGTCGGTCCAAGAAAACTTGCCAACCGACTAGTTTCACAACTAGTCGGTCAGTGAGTGAACTTAGACCGACTAAGAGATAAAACAAATAGTCTGAGTTCAAATACAGCTAGTCGGTTTAAGAACAACTTCTGACCGACTAGTTTCTCAACTAGTCGGTCGGTCATTGTGCTTTGACCGACTAACTGTAACAGTAAGTTAGGCTGAACAGTGGAAGCTCAACTACTCGGTCTAAGAAGGATTCCTAACCGACTAGTTTCACAACTAGTCGGTCGGTGAACCTTCTTTGACCGACTAACTGTAAACAGTAAGCGAGCTTGAATTGAAGAAGGCAAACTAGTCGGTTCAAGAAGCTTTGCCGACCGACTAGATTGCCATCTAGTCGGTTGGTTCTTCTTCTTGAACTAACTAACATGCACAAGAAGTCGCGAATCGAAGCGCGAAGCTTTGGGAAAGTTTGTATGGACTTCTACTAAGATCCTAGCTCTAAGATATGAGCATTATGAAGATTAAAACGTAAGACCTACTCAAGGCTTAACATTCTACGAAATGAAGCTAGAAGACTATAAATAAAACTTGACGAATCGTCTTCAAAATCTTCAATCGAATCTTCATGACTTCAATAATGGTCCTTGAGCTTCAACGAATCTCCAAGCAAACGATCACGCGCTTTGAGAAGTCTCGAGACGTCGCTTTAGATGTTCATAGAAATTTGGCGACGATCTCCATAACTGCGCTCACAAAGAGTTAGTTCACGATATATTTATGTTTGTTCATCATCCAAAACCAAATCCGGGGAGTCCAATACTCAACATTCTCCTCCTTTTTGGTGATGACAAACCAACATAAATAATAATCAAAAATAATGATTCAAAAGAAATTTACTTACTCCACCTGCATTGATGACACGTTAATTCCAAAAATTAAATAATAATCATACGCATCAAGCAGACGAGAGAAGAATAAAATGAGAATCCAATTATTGAAATATTTGAAATATAGGATTTTAAATCCATTTTTATATCTTCACTCCCCCTGAATCTAACATATCAAATTAGATTCATGGTAAATTGCTTTGAATTATCATTAGTACATCGTTATTATTAATTCTCTCCCCCTTTGGCATAAGCAAAAAGAGCGGGAGGAGATCAACGACAACAATGGCTAAAAATTAAAGCACGGGAGTCGAAGAATATGACCACGGTCCAAATGACACCAAAGCACAACAACGAATTAAATCAAAGCGTGCCAATGATACCATAGTCGAAAATCGAAAACCGAAATCATCAAAACTCAAATCAATTTCATATATTGAGTTATGGAATATACTCTCCAATATCAACATTCTTGGTTAATTTAGTGCATGGAAAACAATTCTATGTTTTCATAGAGATAATTTCTATTTAACCAAGTTAATCGTCGAGCGACGAAAGTCAACATCAGAGACAAAGATTATAATGTGCACATGGAAGTAAAAAGCAAAATGATGTATATATATATATATATATATATATATATATATATATATATATATATATATATATATATATATATATATATATCAAACATGATACAACAAAATGATACATCTGCCAATATACATATAAGCGATCCTCAGATCGAAGCACAAAAAATACATCACTATATTATAGCAGATATCGGAGTATCACATACATACAAGAATATCAAAACTCCATCCAAAACGACATCAAAATACATCACAAAAAGCATAACCACCATCTATCCTACCAAACTCTCTCACACTACATATATCATCCAATGAGCACAGGAGAGTCCTCCAAGCAAGCTCAGGAGGCAGCGGGAGGATCTGCAGCAGCAGCAGGCTCTGCAGAAGGAGTGGTGGTCACTGGATCAGCAGAAGTGTCCACAGAAGGAAGTGTCGCAGCAGGAGTGGCCTCGAGAGCACCAGACGAAGTATCCATCGCAGGTATGGTGGCAACAAGTGTGCTCTCGGGGGCACCGGCAGAAGTAGCAGCAGCACCAGAAGTACCCTCAGGGGCACGAGCAGGAGCAGATCGAACAAGCTCCTGGAGCTCATCCTCATCCATCTCCTCCTCGTCAGAAACTGACGGAGGGATCTCAATGCCTAAGTGAGATGCGATGCGAGCGAGAATCTCCTCAAAGCGAGCACACCGAGACTCCACATGTTTCAACGAACGTGCAAGCTCAGCGAGAGTAGGAGAGGGAGCAGCTGAAGCAGAGGCTGAAGCAGAAGGGGACGTCATCTGAACGTGACGAAGCGCCGCAAGAGACTTCTTGATGGCCGTCGCATTCAGAGGGGGACCGAGGGGATGCTCATTGTCGGGAGGGAGAGGGACCTGGAAGTGACGGAATACGAGAGTCAATAGGCACGGGTACGGAATGTGGGCTGACTTGGTGGACTTTCGAATACATTCGAAGGAGTCCATCTTATCAAGAATAATATGTGCCCAATTGATCTCACTCCCCATGAAGATGGCGTAAATGAGCTTGAGGAATGGCTGGAAAGGCAAGGAAGATAAGCCGTACTTCGGAAGGAGGCACGACTTCAAGATGAGATTAAGAACCCAGGCATTCGGCTTAAATGACTTGGACGGGACGCCAATCTTGGCGGGAGGGATGACATGGAAAATCTCAGCGAGCATCACCTGATCAAGCTTAGAAATATCGTCAACAGAGATATCGGTAGGAGGAAGGCCAGACGAGGATACACCTATCAAATCCCCTAAGATTTCTGCCATGAGGACTATCGGTGTCCCCAAGACAGTCGTCTCAATGGAATGAGTCTCATCGTACTGACCGCGAACACGGTTCGCATAGAAAAGCTTGACAAGGCGAGGGTATGGATGTGGATTCGCCTTAGGGTCAAAGCGAAGATAATCGATAAGGCCGGAATGAGATAGAAGATCGGCTAGGTGAGGGAAATCGGAGAACTGAACAAAGTGCTCCAATAACAGAGGACAGTGTTCGATACGGTTGTATGCCGCGAGACACAACGGGTCATCGCGACACAACGAAATATCGACACCGCCAACTGGCATGGGAGCCTTCCCCTTAGGCTGACGAGTGCTAGATCAGGGTGGAGGAGTAGGATCCCTATGGGTAGGCTCGGTCTGAGGGATATATTCCGTGTCGGAATCAGAATCACCAGGAGGAGTAGGAGCACGGAATGAAGCTGGAGACACGGGCTGTTTCCTAGGCTTAGGTTGTGATCTAGGCTTGGCGATCACCGTCCTCTTCTTCTTAAGAGGAGGCGAAGACGACGAAGGATGGGTGGTCTTGGAATGGTGTTTGGGTTGCGGGGGGGTCAGTAGGATGCGACTTAACAGTCATAGGTGACAGACGCGAGGGGTCGATCGGAATGCGTGTCTTCACCATAATCGTGACGAGACACGAGCAATCAACTAGAAATCGAAAGATCTGAAACCCTAAACACAAACCCTAAACCGAATGAAATAGATTGAAACCCTAACCCTAGACGCAGAAATCGGATTGAAACCTAGGTCTAAAGCTTAGAGGGAGTGAAAGAGTTACCCTAGGAGGAGGAGAGAGAAGATCGACGGCCGGAGTAGATCTAAGATGGCCGGAAAACGGCTGGAGGAGAGGAGGAATACGAAGGGGTTTCGGGGGTTTTGGGGCTGAGGAAACTTTCGGATCGACTAGAAAGGGAAATAGTCGGTCAGATGGAGTATAAGTCGACATGGAATGCGAAAAGACAAAACAGTCCCCGTTGCATTTAGTCAGTCACAGTTCAAGCGCTGACCGACTAGATGACGATCTAGTCGGTCGGCCAATGAGCTTGAACCGACTAAGTGCAAACAGTAACTGAAGCCAAAATTAGGACAGGAGTTAGTCGGTCTGAGTTCATTCACTGATCGACTAGAAAGCAATATAGTCGGTCGGTCAATGAACATGAACCGACTAACAGAGTTCAAAAATTTTAGAATTTGAAACTTTGAGTTCTCTCCTAATCGCACATGGACGAAACATCGAAATACTCGCATATATCATTATACTACCCCATTAAACATCGAAAATCTTAAATTTGACGTTCATGAATAAATCGAGCATAAATTCCGAAAATTCAACCAAAATAACAGAAAATTCCAATAAATCTAGCATGAGTAAATATAAACGAAATTGAATATCATGCAAGATTATTGAACAAAATATGAACCCTAAATCTCGGATTCACCAATAATCCCCAATTCTTGACGCAACCGCACAAAGGAGTCTTCCTTTAGGGGTTTCGTGAAAATATCGGTGATTTGCTTTTGGGTTTCAACGTACACTAAAATGATGTCCTTTTAGCAACATAATCATCTAAGAAATGGTGACGGACATCTATGTGTTTAGAACGGGAATGGTGTACCGGATTCTTAGAGAGACATATTGCACTTTGGTTGTCTACCATGATAGGGCAAGTATCACAGTTTATACCAAAGTCTTTAAGTGTGTGTCTCATCCAAAGAACCTGAGAACACGCGGCACCAGCAGCAATGTATTCCGCCTCGGTGGTTGAAAGTGATACGGAATTCTGCTTCTTGGAAAACCAAGAGACAAGAGAATTTCCTATAAAATGGCAAGTGCCACTTGTACTTTTCCTGTCGGATTTGCATCCCGCATGATCTGCGTCACTGTATGAGATTAACTCATATATGCTAGACTTTGGATAAAGTAATCCAAAGTCAAGTGTGTAACTTAGATAACGGAAAAAATGTTTTACCGCTACTAAGTGAGATTCCTTAGGTTGAGACTGATAACGAGCACATACACATACGGCAAACATAATATCGGGCCTACTTGCGGTAAGATATAGTAAACTACCTATCATACCTCGATATAGACGAATGTCTACATCTTTACCGCCCGTATCCTTATCAAGATGTGTAGTCGTGCTCATTGGAGTCTTCTTCCCGGAGGCATTCTCCATTCCAAATCGCTTTAGCAACTCCATCGTGTACTTTGTTTGGTGGATGAAGATTGCATCGTTCATTTGGCGAATTTGGAGACCTAAGAAATACTTGAGCTCACCCATGTGGCTCAGCTCAAATTGATCCTTCATCACATTAGAAAACTCTTCGCAAAGAGTGAAGTTAGTAGCACCGAAAATGATATCATGAACATAAATTTGAACTAAAATTATATCATTATTCGAATACTTAACAATAATGTAGAATCAACTTCTCCCATTTTAGAACCTAAATCCAAAAGAAAATTCTTTAGACGGTCATACCAAGCTCGAGGAGCTTGTCTCAAACCGTAAAGTGCTTTCTTAAGTTTGAAAACATGATTTGGAAATTTTTCATTTATAAAACCCGGAGGTTGAGAAACATAAACTTCCTCAACAACATCTCCGTTTAAAACGTACTTTTAACATCCATTTGAAAGAGTTTAAAATCTTTATGGCATGCAAAAGATAACAATAATCTAATAGATTCTAATCTAGCTACCGGAGCAAAGGATTCTTCGAAATCAATACCTTCCTCTTACCGATAGCCTTAAGCTACTAACCAAGCTTTGTTCCGGACGACGATTTGGTTTTCGTCGGTCTTGTTCTTGAAAATCCACTTCGTTCCTATAACGGTGCGGTTCTTCGATGGCAATGGAACAAGCTCCCAAACCTCATTCCTCTCGAATTGAATGAGTTCCTCCTCCATGGCTAAGATCCATGCACTATCTTCGCACGCTTCGTTAATATTCTTTGGCTCTATCGAGGAGGCAAAGGCACAATGAGCAAAGTAGTTGACTTGAGATCGCGTCTTGACACTATCAAGGATGTTGCCAATGACTTGCTCATGAGGATGGTCACGAACGGTTTGAAGCCGTTTGGGAATTCCCTGATCACTAGGAACATTCTCAAAAGATTCATTAGTAGGGTTAGTATCAATAGAATCAATAGAATTAGAATTACCAATTGAATCACATAAGACATCCATGGAGTCATCATCATTAGTAATTCTAGTAGGGACAAAGCCTTCATTAAATGAAACATGAAGTGATTCCTCGATCGTTGAGGTTCGTTTGTTGTATATCCGGTAGGCTTTGCTACGGGATGAATATCCAACAAATATCCCCTCATCGAATCGTGGATCAAATTTGTCCAAACTACCATACGTGTTTTTAATAAAACATTTTGCGCCGAAAACTCGAAAATGTTTAACTTGATGCAATCTACCAAACAATAATTCATAACAAGTTTGCTTGGTGCCGGGCCTCAAAAGTATCCTATTAAACACATAGCAAGCGGTATGTACCGCTTCCGCCCAAAATTGATGGCCAAGTTGGCTATCATCAAGCATAGTGCAAGCACATTCCACTAGCGTCCTATTCTTTCTCTCAACAACACCATCTTGAGGAGGTGTGTGAGGGAATGAAAAGGTGTGAGTAATACCAACTTCATCACAAAAATTTGAGAAAGACTCATTCTCAAATTCTCCTCCATGATCACTACGAATAGTGACAATGGTGGTTCCAATGAGATTTTGTACTTTCTTAACAAATATTGTGAAGTTTTCAAAAGCATCATTTTTATTACTTAAGGAAAATACCCAAGTAAATCTAGAAAAGTCATCAACGATGACAAGTCCATAACGTGCATTTCCTAATGAAGCAACTCTAGTTGGCCCAAAAAGATCTAGATGTAATAGCTCTAGAGGCCGCTTAGAAGAAATGCTTTTCTTAGGTTTAAATGACGATTTTGGAAGCTTGCCTCGTTGACACGAGTCACAAAAGCTTTTCTTTTGAAAGACAAGCTTAGAGAAGCCTCTAACAGAATTTAACTTGGAAAGCTTAAAAAGTGTTCCAAAGTTCACATGACCAAAACGTCGATGCCATAAGTGTTGTTCACTTGAGTTGGTAATGAGACATTGTTCATGTGATCTTGGAAGATCTAGGATATATATATCCTTATGGCGTGTGCCAGAAAATAATAAATCATTATTATCTTTTCTTAAAATATGGCACATTCCACTACAAAAAAGTGAGTTTCTTGTGACCAAACTTAGTGTCGACTTAAATTTGCTGACACTAAAAGTATACTTTTAGTGTCGGTAGAAGAAAGTCGACATTAGAAAAGCCATTTTTGGGTTTCCTACATATATGCCGACACTAGAGCTCATATCTTGTGTCGATCTTTAGTTGTCGACACAAGATGATAAATTGTCGACACTAATAGGTGATTTTCTTGTGTCGGCTGCAGATGTCGACACTAAAATGTATACTTTCTAGGGTCAACCTTGATGGTCGACACTAGAACCACTACTACAAAAGGTTCTGTACGCAACGGTTGTAATTTAAACCATTACTAATGAGACCTATTAGTAATGGTTATTATCATAACCGTTGCCAATATTTTATTGGAAACGAGTTTTGTTAATAGATACGGTTGGCCTAGCGTAAGCATTTTAAAATAAAAAAAATAACAATTGTTTTTAGCACATTTTGATAAGTATTTGATGTTATTTGAATTCAATTGGTAAAAAAATATCAAAAGAAATTTTCGACCCGCTTCCCCAAAATTTTCCCCCGTTTTGTTTTTATCCCCAAAATCCCCCCACCCCCCGCGCCCAAATAATTTTTTCACTGCTCAGAGATTTCAAACCTAGACTTCTGATCAAACTTTCCCCTTTGGTCGAGATCAATCGAGCCTCAATCTGTGTTGCCCTCCTCATAAGGGATGTTGCCTGACCCATTATCGAGCTTCAGGATCACGAATTCTTCGAGAAATTGAGTCGATCGCTTGGCAGGAGCCCGAGTGGGAGTCGCGCTCCTGGGATCGACGGTCGATCTCCTCCGACGATGAATAGATCGCTCAGAAGGACCATTGTCAAAATTAATCAACCCCCAAGAAAAAGACCATTGTCCTTCTACAGGTGAAGATTTTAATTTCTTTCTTTTTAATTACTAATTTTTATTCTTTCTATACAGCTTTGTATTTTTGATGATTCACATAAAAAAGATGTTTTTTGGTGTAAATGTAGCAGCTGGGATAGATTTATTTTTCATGGATTTTTACGTTTAGTTTTATTTAAAAAAATTGGTGCTCATAAAGTGTTTGGCAATATGCTTGCATTGAAATATAGCTGGTTGATGTTGAACTCTTTTTGTTGATTTGATCGTTGGCATGCATTTAGAAATATGAGCAACGAAACCAAAGAGAATGCTTCCGACAAGCGTTCAGGCCCGCAATTGAACCAAAGGATTCTTTCGTCGATGTCGAGGAGATCAGTTGCTGCTCACCCTTGGCATGATCTCGAGATAGGTAGCTGCCACGAAGCAATCTGAAATAAGATCTCTTGTTAGGTTATCATATTAAACAATCCCTGAAAATGTAGCAACTTCTCTTGCAGGTCCGGATGCTCCTGCGGTCTTCAATGTTGTAAGTACTCTTTGGTAAACTGAGTAGGTTCCCATATGAATATTGTGGTGAATTCCAGTTGAATTTCAAGTTTGATCTTGGGATATACCAATGTGAATTAGATTTTGACAAATTTTATCTATTTATAAAATTATTTTTCAACGAAAGAAATAAACTAAACTGTGATCATTACTTTAATTTCAAGTGTTCACAATTGGGATCATAACGTTAATTTTGAGTTACTAATTCATAACGTTCATATTGCGACAGGAAATCGAAGAGAATAATAAATTAGGGCATATAAATTTCTGCATATTATGAATTTAAACTATTACATCACACAATAGTTTCAAATGTTATCAGCATGAAGCTATTTATGTCTCAACTTCGATGATCGAGAATGACGGGGCCTTTTGCAAACCTAACTAGGCCATTGTAATCAGGTTTGATTGCTACGAAGGTGTCCGAACCAGAAGTGGCCAGTTTCTTATTATTCATATTTTTCTGTGATCTTGTCTCATTTGAAATCAAATTAAAGTGTTTTTATTTCTTGCCATGTGAATATGACATATGAGGAATTTTATTGAAACCTTTACTTTCATTTTTGTTCTTTAGATTTCCAAGTATATATTAACTGGCTTCTTATGAATTCTGTAGATCCTTGTGTTGACGCATGGCTCAGACATAATTCCTAATTCACGCCTTGAATCCAATATTTTTTAGCATTAGTAGAAAAAGTTACCAGTTAGAATTTGAAAGGAAATCGGTATGTATTTATACATGGAATTATGCTTTTCAGACCTAGGAAATCATACTTCTCCTATTTTGAAGGGTACCACATATGTTTATTCTGACTGTAATGTTACATGACAAACATAAACTTATCTGAGACTATCGGAGAAATAGAATATTTAACTTCTCAACAGTGGCCCTTGGGGCATAACTAGTTTGACATGAATTTGCAATGTGCCGGCTTCGCAAAGCCCTCCATGGTATCAACACCCTTCACCTGGAGAGGTTAAGCATTCTTCCAATGCTTGAGCACATGAATCAGTTTGGACTCCCATCCCAAATTGTATCCCTGGAAGACAGACCAAATTCAATAGCACTGTGTTATTGAGGGGCATATATGATAACAGTTTTTATAGTTGGTTCAAAAACATTGTTCTATTTTCCTCCTCATTTTAATCTAAATTCTCAGTCCATGTATTTCATTATCGTTCTATTACTTGTTCCATGACTGTAACACAAATATATAATCTTACGCGCAGATATTGTACTAGAAACACAAATATTTGGGTTGGATAATAATAAATCAGTCAAATATATAACTTGCTAGTTGAGTTGCTTATCTTCCCTTAGAAAATCCACAAAAATGTTGAATCTGAGACCATCCCTGAAAATAGACATGACTACAGTTGTAACATAACATAGTAGTTCATTTCATCTTCTGGTTGTTAGTTATGTACATTCACCCCCTTTTCGTGGTTATGTATTGAACATACTATGCATTTTATTTCGACAACGCTTTTAGGCTTGCGTGCTGGCATGACATTAGGATCTAAAATGATTCAGATTGACTTGCAGATACAATTTTGTATTAACTTGTAGATAAATTTTTGTAGGACTGGTCCTTTTTTTGATGAACCGAACCATCGACCTCTCACAAGGGAGGGAGTAGTTTTCTTCGGTGTTTGGCTGTAATTATATTAAGGCAATGGTTGGATGGTTTTTGATTTTCTTGGATTGGCAATTATTGTAGCCTTATATCATACAGGCTCTAGTAGGCCAGGGCTTGCTGTTGAGCTAAATGCAGACCGTAAAATGCCCCAGGCAGTTTGTCCTGGCCTTCTTAGGCCCACCAAACTTTTTCCAGCTAGGCTGTACATATCTATAGTGCTTAAATCTATCATGATTGATTGATTCTTATGTGAGCATTTGTAGGGATCGTTCATGGGCTCATCTGGTGATTGTAAAAGTTAAAGAGCTATGATTTAAATTCATGGAGTTGACACATAGGGAGCAAATAATATTTGATGCTTGATTAGTCCATGGTAAGCAAATACGATTAAAGATTTAAATAATATTTCTATTTCCTTGTACTTAAAACATGTTTGTACTGTATTACCATGGATGGGATCATGCTAAAATTTATTCCACTTCAATCAAGTCATAGAGCTTCAGGACATGGCTTTTCCTTTTGATCGTTATTCCATTTGTGAGGTTCTTATTTCACAATTGCTTGTAGGTTGATCGGATTTTATACTTATCTGTGGTATATCCTCATAATTATGGTTTTGTTCCTCGTACACTTTGCAAAGACAACGACCCCATAGATGTTTCGGTGCTCATGCAGGTAAATGGAATCTCCTTTTCTTCTTCTTGTATTATTATTCTTATTTGGTATTTTTGTTCTTCGAGCAGAGACAATGTTTTTCACAAGTATCTGTTATTTTCAAATCAATACTGGAACAGGAACCAGTTCTTCCAGGCTGCTTCCTTCGACCCAGGGCCATTGGGCTTATGCCTATGATAGACCAGGTATTACCCTTTTTCATTGAAATTCATGCTTGAAAGCATCTATTGGTAGATAAATACATACTGAAGGAAAGATTTATTGATTAATACAAGGGAAGTCCCTACAATGCCTACTCAAGATTAAAACAACCACAATATGCAGACCAAGGATACACATAGAAATCTCTATTTTTTTTATTCTGCTCGTAAGCTTGGTTATTTTTAATGGGAGCATGTTACTGATGTTGCTAACAGGAGGATTTGAATATACTTTTTGGTACATATGCTTAACAAGAGGATGCTCCAGAGAACTTGAAGATACTTTTTGGTGATATAAGGGCAAGGAGAGATGATACATTAAAGGTTGAAGATACTTTTTGGTGAATACAAGGGCAAGAAGATACTTTTTGCTGAATGCTTGTATTATTTTTTTGAAAAATAATGTTGGAACTATTTTTTGTGTGTGGATACATCGGAAAGGATGTTTGCATAATGTTTGCATAAGAGAATGTTTGCATAATGCAAGTAATGAATACTCTCTACTTTCATTTATCCATTTTATTGTTTCATTTTTATTTATGAACATGGATTTGAAAAAAATATGAATTTGAAATTGCTTAGCTTCGAAAATTAGCTTTTGCATAAACAGGTTTTTTGTGTCGCCAAACTAGGAACTAGTGTCAATAATCAGTTATCTGGAATCTATTTTTTTGTGTCGGTTTTTGTGGACACTAGATGTCATATGCTCTAGTGTCGATTTATTCCCACACAAGAATACTTGTTCTAGTGTCTACTTGTTCCGTCACTAGAACCTAACTCCAGTGTCGACTTGTTTCGTCACTAGAACCTAACTTTAGTGTCGACTTGTTCCGTCACTAGAACCTAACTCTAGTGTCGACTTGTTCCGTCACTAGAACCTAACTCTAGTGTCGACATTATCCGTCACTGGAATGTTACTCTAGTGTCGACTTAATCTGTTACAAAAACCTATGTTGTTGTGTCGGTCCCAATGTCGACACTAAAACCCGGTTTTACTTCTAGATACGCCCCTTTAGGTGACGGTCCGTCACTAGAAAAAAACCGACACTAGAACCCTATAGTGTCGGTTTTTTACCCTTTTACTGTCGAAATTGTTGGACACTAGAAACGCCTTTTTTGTAGTGTTCCTTTCGCAAAGCTAACTTTGTAACCTTTGTCACAAAGTTGGCTTATTGAAATAAGATTGTGGTTTAATCCTTTAACAAGGTAAACATCACTTATAAGTGGTTTAGAAGGATTACCCACTTTGCCAACACCTATGATGGTTCCGCTCTCGTTGCCTCCAAAGACTACCCGGTTTCCATTTGCAATGGGCACCACTCCGGAGAGCAATTGAGCGTCACCCGTCATGTGTTTTAAACACCCGCTATCGAGTATCCAATTATTCTTGGAGCTAAATTTGGATTTGTCGCTCTGTTTCTTTTTCTTGAGTACCTAAAGATAAACATATCATTCCATGGTACCCAAGGTCATTGGGTCCTAAAAGATTAGACCTTTGGAAGCCAAGTCCAATTGGACATAGACTTCCCAATGAAATCATCATTATGCACGACATTCATGAAGTAAGAATTCATGTATGCTTGTTTTTCATTCATGCTTGTGTTCTTCGGACTCCAAATAGTGAATATTTTGGAAGCCCTAATCCTATTGGGAGCATGCATGCGTTGTTGATTTCTACGTGATGCATGTCGTGGATAGGTATATGGCACATGATGAAATGGTGCATGATGATAATTGTTCATACGATGATGTGGGCGTACATATGCATGTGGAGGAACATGTGCGTGAGGGCGTCTCACATGGTGTGCACGTGCCCGTGGATGTGGTGCATAGAAATCATCATATGTGTGAACATGTGGAGTAGGATGTGTGTTCCTACGTGGCATGGTATTGGTGTACATATAAGCATGACCCTTCTTTGGAGGTCCACCCAAAGTGGGTTTCTTTCCAAACGAGGGTGTGTACGAGGAGGAAGCACCATTAGTAGATGAACTACCAATAGAGTGTTTGCTCCCACTCGTTGAAGCATCGGAAGTTGGCCTAACAAAGGTAGTTGCCGACTTGGATGAATTTCCCAACTTATACCCCAAGCCAATGTGGTGATTGGCCGGAAGTAAGTCATTTAGGATATTATCCAAATGGTCCTTACCTTTATTGAATTTATTAATTCGGCCTAATGTGCACTCATATTTCTCGGTGAGAGAACGCATAGAAGCATCCAAAGTGGATACTTGTGATGTGAGTGCATAAACACGAGATTTGAGATTCTCATTCTCAATACTCAAAGTTGAGTTTCGAGAAATTAAATCCGCCATCTCATGTTCATCCGATTCCTCGATATGAACATGCTCAAGTTGAGATTTGAGATTTACAATCTCATTTCTCAAATCTTCAACAACGGTGTCGTTGTTGATGATGATAGGTTTAGGTGAGGTTTGGATGCTAGCTAACTCATCTTTTATCTTAGTATATCTATTTACTAATTTAGAATACTTAGACCATATTTGTTCGTTAGCTAGTCTAAGTTCATCCATAGTTACCGCATCGCCTTCATTCTCGCTATCATCAGAGGCAGATCCATGTTCATTTTCCTCTCTAGCCATGAAGCACATGTGTGCTTGCTCCACTTGCTCATCATCTGACTCTCCACTTGAGGAATCATCGGAGTCGGTGAATGTCCCGACAAGCCCTTTCTTGTACCCTTTCTTGTACTTCTTTGACTTGTCGAACGTTGGCGCCTTCCACTTCTCCTTGTGCTTGTTTTGAGGACAATCCGCTTTCATGTGTCCTGGCTTATTGCATTTAAAACACAAAGGAGCGGAGGCGTTAGAAGAACTAAATTTTGATTTGTTCTTGAAGTTACCTTTCCGGAAGAACCGGTTGAACTTCTTTGCCATGAGGGCAATGGATTCCAAGTCCAACTCGTCTTTCGAGTCTTCATCATCGGTAAATGTAGATGCAGATGGAGCATCCTTGAACGCAATCGCCTTTTTCTTTGGCTCGTCTTGCTTCAAGTAAGACTTCATCTTGTCTTGCATTTTCATCTTGATATCCTTGCGTACCTCATAAGACATTAAGGTACCCATTAGTTGAACAACGGTATATTTGTTCATATCGCTACCTTCCTCGATGGCGAATGTACGCTTCTCCCAACAAGAAGGAAGTCCGTCAATGATCTTCGAGACTTTCTCCTTTTGGATGTAGGTTTTCCCAAGAGCCTCCAATTCATTTGTAATGTCGACGAAGCGAGCATAATACTCATTCATCTTCTCACCCAGTTGCATATGAAATAACTCGTAATCTTTATTGACAACGGTGAGTTTGGAGTCTCTTACCCTACTCGTTCCTTCATGCAAGATGAGGAGAGAGTTCCATATTTGATATGCACTCTTACATGTGCATATCTTGTTGAAGTCCTCGGGCTCCAAAGCGCATTGCAAGGCGTTCATTGCCTTGGCATTGGTTACCTCCGCGGCGACCTCCGCGAGAGTCCACTTAGCGAAATCTTCTTCGACGGGCTCGACATACTCCGACATCGTGGCTCTCCAAAGTGAAGCACTCCGGAGGAAAGTTTCCATCCGGCATTTCCAGTACCCGTAATTGGTACCGTTAAAGAAGCGAGGCCTCGTTGAGGAGTGTCCTTCCATCACCGAATAAGCTCCTTCACGGTTCCTGAAGGTGCTATAATCTGAAGGTGGACGTACGGTCTTGTTGTCGTTGGTAGACATAGCTAGGTACTTGGCTCTGATACCAAATGTAATGCCCAACGTAGCTACTGCACAAGTACTATAGGGGGGTGAATAGTACTTTAAAATAATTAAGAAGATAATTCCTAATTATCTTGCAAACTCAACCAACAATGCGGAAATGCGGAAATGTAAATAATGACAACAAAGAAATGCAATCGCAAACACACAATTTAACGTGTTCGGATCCACCCAAGTCTCCCCGACTTTTTCCAGGTGATCCTACGTCCCAAACACCCGGATCCCCTCCGGATACTTGAGTTAGAAACTTCTAACTCAAATTTGCACTATGAAATACTTGTAGAAACCTCTACAAGTTCAAATCATACACAAATCGAAATGTGACTCCCACAAACCGGGATCACAAACAAAATCTCACAACCGAGAGTAAAACACTTACAATATCAAAGTAAATTGAAATAGAAATGCTTACCACAAAATACATAAGCCTTGAGTAAACTTATGAATTAGGGCAAAGATGATTTTGGGAAAGATGAAGGCACCAAACCCTAGCTCCAAGATAATGACCAGCAATGGAGTCCTAGGTGAATGTTGGTGACCTAGAATCAAGCTCTTGGCTGGGAAGGCTCACAATCAATGAATCTCTCTTTTGAAATAAGAGTGAGGGAGAGATTCAAGTGAGAAATGAAAAGCTTTGAATGAGGATTAAATGCTTCTCTTTGATTCTCTAAAGATCAATTAATATCAGCCTTTAATGCTATGAATGCAGCACTCCAAGTATATATAGGATAGAGGAAAGAGAGAGCAAAATTCGTGGCATTTAATGCTCCAACGGCTCTATTCTGAAGCAGACTAGTCGGTTAAAGAAGGACCACTGACCGACTAGTTTATCAACTAGTCGGTCGATCAATCAACATGAACCGACTAAGAGGAGAACAGCCAAAAGAATAAGTTCAGACAATAGAGAACTAGTCGGTCCAAGAAGACTTGCCAACCGACTAGTTTCACAACTAGTCGGTCGGTGAGTGAACTTAGACCGACTAAGAGATAAAACAAATAGTCTGAGTTCAAATACAGCTAGTCGGTTTAAGAACAACATCTGACCGACTAGTTTCTCAACTAGTCGGTCGGTCGTTGTGCTTTGACCGACTAACTGTAAACAGTAAGTTAGGCTGAACAGTGGAAGCTCAACTAGTCGGTCTAAGAAGGATTCCTAACCGACTATTTCACAACTAGTCGGTCGGTGAACCTTCTTTGACCGACTAACTGTAAACAGTAAGTGAGCTTGAATTGAAGAAGGCAAACTAGTCGGTTCAAGAAGCTTTGCCGACTGACTAGATTGCCATCTAGTCGGTTGGTTCTTCTTCTTGAACCAACTAACATGCACAAGAAGTCGTGAATCGAAGCGCGAAGCTTCGGGAAAGTTTGTATGGACTTCTACTAAGATCCTAGCTCTAAGATATGAGCATTATGAAGATTAAAACGTAAGACCTACTCAAGGCTTTACATTCTACGAAATGAAGCTAGAAGACTATAAATAAAACTTGACGAACCGTCTTCAAAAGCTTCAATCGAATCTTCATGACTTCAATAATGGTCCTTGAGCTTCAACGAAGCTCCAAGCACACGATCACGCGCTTTGAGAAGTCTCGAGACGTTGCTTTAGATGTTCATAGAAATTTGGCGACGATCTCTATAACTGCGCTCACAAAGAGTTAGTTCGCGATATATTTATGTTTGTTCATCATCCAAAACCAAATCCGGGGAGTCCAATACTCAACAGCCCACGGTGACTCGGTCCGAGCAGGAAACTGCTTGGTCGAGTCTGTCAGTAGGTTGGAGCGCTTCCCCAAAATCACGCTCTGCCTACGCGGACCGAGTAGATTCCGCTCGGTCCGAGGAGATAGCTGCTCGGTCGAGTAATAGGCTGCTCGGTCGAGTCTGTCAGTAGATTGCAGCTCTTTCCAAAATCACGCTCTGCCTACACTGACCAAGTACGTAGCTGATCGATCGAGTAATAGGCTGCTCGGTCGAGTCTGTCAGTAGATTGCAGCTCTTTCCAAAATCACGCTCTGCATGCACGGACAGAGTACGTAGCTGCTCAGTCGAGTAATAGGCTGCTCGGTCGAGTCTGTCAGTAGATTATAGCTCTTTCCAAAATCACGCTCTGCCTGCACGGATCGAGTACGTAGCTGCTCGATCGAGTACGCAGCTGCTCGGTCGAGCAGTAGGCTGCTCGGTAGAGCAACCTGATGTTCAGCCAAATAGGACGTCAAAAAACACATTTCAGCACCCTGCTCGGTCGAGCAGTCAACTGCTCGATCGAGCAGTCGACTGTTCAGCCGTATAGGGGGTAAAAACGCATGTCAGCATGATTTTTCACTCTGCTCGGACGAGTAGAGTGCTCTGCTTGGTCGAGTAGGTGTCAAACAGTTTTCAGCAGAATTTCAGCACTGCAGCATCATCTTTGTAGAAATTCCCCGGGGCTCATCTGACCTCCGATTGACGCATTCTTGGTGGTGTTGGAACCGTTTTGAAGTCTAATATCTGGAAAAAATATCATAAAAATAGTAAAAAATCTCTGGTGATAGCAGATTTGGAAATAGTGCACGGCTGTCCTGTTTCCAGCACTTCTGGTTGCTCGATTCCTTCGTCGCATCATAGTTCGATCGAGCGACATTCTCTCTTGCCCCTTTATTGCTCCAGTATTCTTCTTTGGCACCTCGAGCATGTCATCATGAGTCTTATTGGTGCTCTCACATAGCCGATTGTCTTTTGACTCCAAATTACTCCAATATCGTCCCAAATCCCTAAAATGGACATAAATGCTCCGAAAGTCATATTATTCCAAATAGTAGCGTAAAATCGTATGAAATACGTAAATGAGCGATCATTTTGATGTGTAATCATTTAGATAAAATGTGGAATATAATGACACATCGATACTCTATCCGAGAGTCATCAGTATTTATCAAATAACTTCTTATCTAACGGAACGCTATTGGATCAAATGACAAAGACATTGTTGAGAAAGAGATGGCTTTTCCCGGATGAAATGAAACATTTGATTCATGTAACAGGAGAAAGATTTCACATTCCTTAGCGTAAAGATATGTGGCCATGAAAAAGGGATTAAGTGGAACAAAATTGGCCGAGTGGTAGAGTCGCAGAAACACTTGTTTATTCCATATTTTGGACCTTAGCTCCATGGAACAATATGCTACTGCGTAAGCATGGAAGAATTGAAATCCTAGATCAAAACACTATGTATGGACGATATGAATTGCATAAACAAGAATTCTTGAACGGTGAACAACCAGAGCCTATTACTTACTACACCAAACAATTTCCATTAATGAAACTATGGAAATCCGTCGGAAAATCAAAAATACGCATGTCCGATGAAATGGTTGTTGCTATCTACTCCAATAACTAATCATTGGTTTAACTGAATAGCTAAAGAAAATAGATAGACCTTTCTCTTCATCTCAGGTCGATGGATCTTCTCAATTGGAAGATCTTCCATATGGATAATACATAATCCGGTTGACCGAGCCTAATTCTAATTTTTTTGTTTCGAAGCAAAGATATCCATGGCGGCGGTTTGTCCTATTCATAGATTCCCGACCAAGAAAGAGATACTGGATTCTCTTTCGGATAGGCCCTGAAAGGAGAAGGAAGGCTGGAATGCTAACAGACGTCTGTCTATTCTCTAATTCACCCGACCCAATAGTACCAATTTTGGGAACGTCCAATGCCAAAGTCACTGAACAGGTAAGTAAATGGACTATGTAATGTACTTTATCTGCTGGCTTACGGGTACTGGTGGGTATTTTACTAGAGGTTTCTATCAATCCACGCCTGTGTGATTCCTGTTGAATCATATACTCAGGGGGTGGCACGGGGAGGACGATTTCCAAACAGACTCCTCATTCATTAGATAGAGAAGACCGCCAAGGTTTTGTGATCTACTGTCGAACCTATTCCAATTCCAACAGCTCGGACTCGGATCGTGGGGATCGCCGGAATAGTTCGTATCAACAGATAAGATACTATGTATATCAATATTGATTAGATCCAAAATCTGTTATTGAATTGCTCATTCACTGAGCATTCTCAATATTATTCCTTGAAGAGGACTCGAACCTCCATGCTCTTTAGAACAAGATTTTGAGTCTCGTGTGTCTACCATTTCACCATCAAGGCAAGGCATCTTGAAAGTGAATCATATTCCATGAATATGATATCTATCTAGTGTGATATATGGAAAATATGACAAAGGTGGATGTCACGCCCTGCTTCCCAAAAACGTGGAGGCGAAGCGTGAGAAGGTCCGCTCAGACTTGAAGCTACAAAGCTTAAGTCCGATAAGCGTCAATCACTTTCAAACTGCAGGTCCTTGCAACGCGAAACGAAACAAAGATAATAATAACGAAAAGAGACAAAAGAAACATCTCAGAATATCCATAATAATAAATCTCAACATCGCAGAAAAGCCACCAGGCTAAAATAAAAGAGTCTAAAAGAGGCCCAGCATGGCCAACAAAAGCACAAAGTACGAAAACAAGGAAATGGTGCAAGCACCGACAACTAACAGCAACCTAAAGCAAAAGCAAGTAAAATCAGTCTCTAAGACTGGTCTCCGGTGTCCTCGAACTCCTCGACGAACGTAGGCTCGGGCTCAGCGTCAGCAAACACCTCGTCCTCAGCAACTGTCTCTGGCTCAGGGTCTAACATGTGACACCCAAAAGAGCAAGGGGCACAAGTCAGCAAGTCTGGAAGACTTGTGCAAGTGAAACTGAAAGTAGGTGAAGGTAAAGCAACCTAACAGTTCTAGCATGATGCAATGACATGGCAGTTTAAAGTAATGCGTGCAACATGTAAAGTAAAGTAAAGTAAAGTATGAGCATGGCATGACATTCACAAGACAAGTACAAGAAAAGTAAAGTAAGCACCTCGTGCACAGAGATTCCGTCTTTTGGCTAGAGTGGCTGCGCGGGCCAACTCCTAAGCTCAAGTGACCGTTTATCCCTACCCCTCCACGTGTATCGGGCATTGGTTTTTAGCCAACACATGAGGCCCGCTTCTGGACCACGAGCCAGGAAGTGTTTTAAACAAGTATGGCGTAGGGGTGCACCTAGCCGGACAAGTAGTACGAGTACAAGTATTGTAGCGTGTGTTACTAATGCGACATTCAATGCATGGATGACATGACATGGCAAGTAGTAAAGCGTACAGGTAAGGAAAGTAAACGTGACAGTTTAGTATGCATGAATGAAAAGTTTAAAGGGTTGGATCTAGCTTCGTTGTCAAGCTAGATCAATTAGGTGACGGATCTAGTTTCGTTGTCAAACTAGATCAAGTAGGCGTCTAGCCAGCTATCATTTCACTGACTAGTCTCTTTTACGCTAAAAACAAGGAAGTGGCCTTAAAGCATGGCCCAAAATAAGATTTGGCAAGTTTCACTTGCCTGCAACTATCACGTCAAGAAAACACCGTCCAACGAGTCCAAAGTCACGATTCCTACGTGCACAAGTCCACCGGCCTACATCCGTTTTATTAATCTTGATTAGTGATTGCTAAAACATTTAAAATACTTTAAAATACTGATTTTTAGTCTTGGTTAGCATGCAATTGGGTTGGGGGTCCTAGGGGTGCAAAGCGTTACCTCAACACGACGCGAAAGCTACACCGGCGTCGGGTAGCGACACCGGGGGTTGGAATAAAAGATCGCGCTCCAAGTCCAGATTCCAATTAGATTCCTCGCTGGAAATTTCAGAGCAATCAACCCGGGCGATGATTCCAGATTCCAAAGCTAGCACGTGTGACGACGGGCTACGACGTACGACGACGTCGTACGCGGCAAGTCGTCAAAGAGAACGCACCTAGGTGGGGCCCACAGTAGTCCTAGGGACCTTTGGGGGACCCACAATACCTCTGGAGAACTTGGGGGGCCCACGGAGGCAAGTGGTGCGACGGATGCGGGGTTGCGACGAACGACTCTCGGTCGTACACGGCCAATGCGGGAGATTCTCTCGGTCGCTGCGGGGAAACAGGGCTGTGCAACGTTTGGGGGCGTGCAGCAGCGCGGGTGCGGGGGCCTCCTTCGGTCAGATCGGTAGGGAGGGTCGGTCATGCGCTTGGGGAGCGGGGCTACGACGTTGCAACGTTGCAGTGTTGCAAACGTCGGTCAGTGCGGGCGGCCCGATCGGTCAGGCGCTGTGCGGAGCGGGGCGACAAGGCGGGGTCGATGCGGAGCGCTGTGCGGAGCGGATGTGAGCGGGGTGCGGGCCAAGCGGTCGGTCAGACCGAGGGAACGGGGCGGGCGGTGCACTGCGATGCGAGCGGCGATGGATGCGGGGGCGGCTAGCGGTCGGAGCGGGGAAATTTGGTTGGTTTTCTCGGTCAGAGCGGGGGCTGAACGTCGCAACGTTGCGACGAATCGTCGCAACGTCCAATTTGGGTTTTGGAAGAGGCTAGGGCTAATTTCTTGCGAAAATAGGTCTTCCTAGGGGTTGCTTATATAGTATAGATGGGTTGACTTGGTTTAGGGCTAAATCTAATAGGATTAGAAGTTTAAAATAATTTAAAATTTGAAATCCAACTTCTCCAACTCACCCAAGGATTTGACTTGGTCCAAATGAGCTGGAAATTGGCTCAAAAATTCTTTAAAACGTTTAAAACTCAAATAAATTTTATTTGGCCGAAAATAATTTATAAATTGATTATTAAAAATAATATAAAAATTGTTAAAAATATAAAAGTGGTCAAATAAACTCCAAAAATTATAAAATAAATATCGGGGTGATCGTGATGACGAATGTGAGCTAACTAAGAAGACGGATCTCAAATTCGACGTCGGACGACGAAACTAAAAATAGAAACGTCTCCCGTCAAGAGTGAGAATCGTCACGTCTCATCGAGTAAGTTTAAATTGTGGAAAAACGACTCGAGAAGTGTCGTTTCAAGATAGTGCCACTATTTAATACTCTCAGAGACGTTCACAACGGCATATCACACAAAAGTGTTCACAAACAAATAAAGTCTAAAATAAACACGTGCACGACCAAAAGCACGTGCACGAACAAAGTACAACGAAAACGTACCGTTACATCCTCCCCACCTTAGAAATGATTCCGTCCTCGGAATCAACATCAAGCACTGCTCGGGAAAAGGTGCGGGAAACGCTCTCTCATCTCATCTTCACGCTCCCAGGTGGACTCACCAGGGGAACCGTGACGCCACTGTACTCGAACCAAGTCGACGATCTTATTCCTCAGCTGCTTCTGTCGACGATCCAGAATCTCCACGGGCTGCTGATCATAAGACAGATCCGGACGAACCGTAATCTCCGAGAAATCCACAGCGTGAGAGGGATCACTAACGTATCGACGTAACTGAGATACGTGAAATACGTCGTGAACTCCCACAATCGACGGTGGCAACGCCAAGCGATAAGCCACAGCTCCAACTCTCTCCAGAACATCAAACGGTCCAATGAACCTCGGACTCAGCTTGCCTCTCTTCCCAAATCGAATAACTCCGCGGTTCGGAGAAATCTTCAGGAAGACATGATCGCCAGGCTGAAACTCCAAAGGCCTTCGTTTAGCATCTGCCCAATGCTTGAAACGGTCCTGCGCAATCCTCAGCTTCTCTCGAATATTCCTCACAACATCCACGGCTTCCACGATCATCTCCGGTCCTAACAGCTCCCGATCTCCAATGTCATCCCAGCTCAGTGGCGATCGACATTTCTTTCCATATAGCGCGACAAAAGGCGCCATTCCAATACTCGCCTGGTAGCTGTTATTGTAGGCAAACTCAACGTGATGGAGATGATCCTCCCAAGATCCCTTAAAGTCCAACATGCACGCTCGCAACATATACTCCAAAATCTGAATCGTCCTCTCGGACTGGCCATCCGTCTGCGGGTGGTACGCCGTGCTGAAACTCAGACTCGTACCCAAGCTCTTCTGCAGACTCTGCCAAAACTGAGATGTGAATCTCGTGTCTCTGTCCGACACGATACTCACGGGGACTCCGTGAAGTCGTACGATCTCCTGCACGATTCACGTTACATCACTATCTAAACTAGTAAAAGGAAATAGAAACGAAGAGTAAACGAATTTACCTCCATGTATCTCCTCGCTAGCGTCTCGGTAGACTGTCCTACTCGGAAAGGAATAAAGTGCGCAGATTTGGTCAATCGGTCTACGATCACCCAAATCGCGTTGTTCTGCTTCGGACTCCGAGGTAGTCCAGTCACGAAATCCATAGTGATGTGCTGCCACTTCCACTCCGGAATCGAAAGCGGTTGTAGCAACCCTGCCGTACGCTGATGCTCCGCCTTTACTTGTTGGCAAACCAAACACTTGGCTACACTCCGAGCCACACTCCTCTTCATTCCATGCCACCAAAAGTTTAGACGAAGATCCTTGTACATCTTGGTCCCACCAGGATGCACAGAATACGGCGAACTGTGTGCCTCCACTAATAATTCCTCTCTGATATCCCCAGCTGGCACACACAACCTGGCTCCAAATCTCAACGAACCATCCTCGTGAATCAAGAAGTCAGTCCGCAGACCAGCTTCCACCTGCTCCCGAATCTTCACCAGCTTAGCATCTCCAGCCTGTCCAGCCTTGATCATATCCACGATCGCCGATTGTATCTGCATGCTCATCATCGAAGAAGTCTCTCCAGGAAGAATGATCTCGATACCAGTCTCGCAAAAATCCTGCTGCAATCTCCACTGCGAGGTCAACATCATCACCGCTGGAAGTCTGCTCAGCGCATCCGGAACTACATTCACCTTGCCGGGGTGATACTGCAAGTCAATCTCATAGTCTGCCATGAGCTCCAACCATCGACGCTGTCGCATGTTCAGCTCCTTCTGCGTAAAGATATACTTCAAGCTTTTGTGATCGGTGAAGATCTTCACCTTCTCACTCAGCAGGAAGTGCCTCCAAATCTTCAGCGCAAACACGACAGCAGCCAACTCCAAATCATGTGTCGGGTAATTCTTCTCATGAGCCTTAAGCTGACGAGAAGCATACGCAACCACATGCCCATGCTGATGCAACACACATCCTAAACCTTTACCAGAAGCATCGCAAAAGATCTCGAATCCTCCACTCCGATCAGGCACAGCAAGTACAGGGGCAGTCGTCAATCTCTCCTTCAGGATACCAAAAGCCTTCTCACAATCATCAGACCAAACATAAGGTACATCCTTCCGCGTCAGTCTGGCCATCGGCTCAGCAATCCGAGAAAAGTCCTTAATGAAACGTCGGTAATAGCCTGCAAGCCCAAGGAAACTCCTAATCTCAGACGCCGACTGCGGAACCGGCCACTCTCTGATAGCCACAATCTTCTCGGGATCCACATAAATTCCATCACCAGACACCACATGACCGAGAAAGGCAACTCTATCCAGCCAAAACTCGCACTTGGAATACTTAGCATACAAACGATGCTTCCTCAAGATCTCCAACACTGTCCTCAAGTGCGATGCATGCTCCTCCTCCGACTTTGAATAGATCAGAATATCGTCAATGAAGATGATGACGAACTTGTCTAGAAAGTCGTAGAAGACCAGATTCATCAGGTTCATAAAGACTGCGGGCGCATTGGTTATGCCGAAGGGCATAACCACGAACTCGTAGTGACCATACTTCGTCCTGAACGCTGTCTTCGGGATGTCGTCCTTCTTCACCTTAAGCTGATGGTAGCCACTCCTCAAATCCAATTTAGAGAACACCCTCGATCCTCCGAGCTGATCAAAGATGTCATCTATCCGAGGCAGGGGATATTTATTCTTGATAGTCACAGCATTCAGCTCCCGGTAATCCACACACATGCGACGCGAGCCATCCTTCTTCTTTACCAGCAACACCGGTGCTCCCCACGGAGACACACTGGGATTGATGTATCCTTTCTGCAAAAGCTCGTCCAGCTGCCTACGCAACTCCTCCAACTCTGCTGGAGCCATTCGATACGGCGCCTTCGAAATAGGCTGCGCTCCCGGCATAAGGTCGATCGAAAACTCGAGAGCTCGATCGGGCGACAGTCCAGACATCTCCTCGGGGAAGACGTCGTCGAATTCACGTACCACAGCTGGTCTATCCTGCTCCATCTGCATAGCAACAAGCTCCACCGGTCTGGCCCGAAACCTGACAGGGCCAAGCGAACTGCTACCTCTACTGAACTCGAACACTGGATGTCCGGGAATCTCGAACACCACCTTCTTCCTCCGACAATCGATCGTAGTATAGAAGCTCGCAAGCCAATCCATTCCAAGCACGACATCGTAGTTGATGATGTTGTGGACAATAAAGTCAGCGTAAAGCTCATGTCCACAGACCACCAAAGGGCAAGAAGTGCACCCACGATGCACCGAGATCACGCCATTTCCCGTAACGATGTTCCAACTCTTGGGAAGAGGGGAATTCGTCAAGGAATGCTTCTCCACGAAGCTCCGAGAAATAATGCACATCGATGCACCTAAGTCAAAGAGGACTCGTGCAGGAAATGTGCAAACCAAAATCACACCTAATAACAATCTAACAATCAAACCCTATTCTAACAAACAATCATATGCAATCAACAAACATAAGCAATCAATCAAACTATCTAAGGAAGGAAACAACTAGTTTGAGAGTTACCTGTGATAACCTCATCCACAGCCTCGCTCTCCACTGCCGTCATCAGGTACGCCTGCCTCCTCGGCTGCATGGCCTGCTGAAAAGCCTTCTTCTGGGGAGCGAGAGGTGCTCCCCGACCTGCAGGTACAGGTGCTCTCTGCTGCAACGGCTGTGCGGCAACGGGATCCTTCCAAGGTAGCTTAGACTTCGGGCACTCCTTCATAGCATGAGTAGGGTCTCCACAAATCAAGCACTGTCCCAACATCTTCCTACACTGATCTTTGACATGCCCGGTCTTGCCACAGAAATAGCAAGTCTTCTCAGGAGGCACACCTGGCTTCTTGAACTGCACCGTCTGACTAGGTCTGGTCCCAGGCCTAGCCACTCCTCTGACCTGCTCCATAGGCCTCTTCCCAGCTCCAGAAATCAGCCCTCTCTTCTGCTTCGCAATCTTCTCCTGTCTCCGAGCAGCTACCAGCAACTTCTGATAATACTCCATGTCCGACGTAGACACCAGACTCTACAAGTCTAGAGAAAGACCCTGCAGGAACTTCTGGGCCTTCTCCTCAGCATCCTCTACCATCTTTGGCGCGAAGCGACTTAATCTAGTAAACTCCTGGTGGTACTGGTCCACCGTCAGACTCCCCTGCTTCAGCTCAATGAAGCGCTGCAACATCTCCCTCCTAGCAGCCCTCGGAAAGTACTCCTCATCGAATCTAGACTTGAAAGTAGCCCAAGGTATAGGGCTCACCAACAGCTCCTCCTCTGCATCCCACCAATTTCGGGCATTATCCTTAAGCTGCCTCTTCGCCAGATCAACCCATCCAACCGGGTTGACCTTCGACATCTTCAGATTATCCTCGGTGTTCCTGATCCACTCCTCTGCAGCCAACGGTCCCTCAGATCCATCAAAGTAAGTTGGGCCCAGCTCCCGAAACTGCTTCGCTCCTGGCTCGAAGCGAGGAGCACTCTGGGTGTTCTGGAGCATGCCCTGCTGCACCTGCATCATCTGATGCATCATCCTCATGATCTCAGCATTGGTGGGATCTCTATCCGGCTCCTCAGCACGATTGGGCCCACTGCCAGATCGGGTCTGTCGTCGTCCAGCCATCTAAGGACAAGGAAAACGAACAAACAAATTAGACTCAAAGCTTAATGACTTGGATGTTGCAATTTATTTAATGGATATTCCGTTTATTATCGTAGTTCCGTTAGTTCGCAATCGCAAGATAGGACCTGCATGGGCCACCAACAAAACCTGTCACGCCCCGCTTCCCAAAAACGTGGAGGCAAAGCGTGAGAAGGTCCGCTCAGACTTGAAGCTACAAAGCTTAAGTCCGATAAGCGTCAATCACTTTCAAACTGCAGGTCCTTGCAACGCGAAACAAAACAAAGATAATAATAACGAAAAGAGACAAAAGAAACATCTCAGAATATCCATAATAATAAATCTCAACATCGCAGAAAAGCCACCAGGCTAAAATAAAAGAGTCTAAAAGAGGCCCAGCATGGCCAACAAAAGCACAAAGTACGAAAACAAGGAAATGGTGCAAGCACCGACAACTAACAGCAACCTAAAGCAAAAGCAAGTAAAATCAGTCTCTAAGACTGGTCTCCGGTGTCCTCGAACTCCTCGACGAACGTAGGCTCGGGCTCAGCGTCAGCAAACACCTCGTCCTCAGCAATTGTCTCTGGCTCAGGGTCTAACATGTGACACCCAAAAGAGCAAGGGGCACATGTCAGCAAGTCTGGAAGACTTGTGCAAGTGAAACTGAAAGTAGGTGAAGGTAAAGCAACCTAACAGTTCTAGCATGATGCAATGACATGGCAGTTTAAAGTAATGAGTGCAACAGGTAAAGTAAAGTAAAGTAAAGTAAAGTACGAGCATGGCATGACATTCACAAGACAAGTACAAGAAAAGTAAAGTAAGCACCTCGTGCACAGAGATTCCGTCTTTTGGCTAGAGTGGCTGC